>JAPDSC010117154.1:16624-35660 GCA_026290005.1 Latrodectus geometricus
TTTTATTTCGAAACTTAATTATAGCGTTTGTAATTAATTTAAATTGTAATTAACATTTATTTAAGTTCATTACAAAATTGCTTAATCATCGAAGCACTCTTTTTTGCTGTCATTTTAAGAATGGAAGCACGTGGTTTTTAAGCACTTTTAATATTAGGTTGAGGAAAAAGAAATCCATTATTTTTACGTGAACTTTATGTAACTTCTTTTGGATTCACTTTGTAAAAAGGTTTAAAACAGCTTTCATGTAGATTTTTAGGTGTTGCACATTACGACTGCTGACATGCGGTTAACTTCGATCATTTTTGATATTTTATAGACATTTTCGACGATGCTGTATCCACATGCGAGGTGCATCTCTAACATCAAAAATACCCGAACGGAATCGACGAAACAAAAATTGTACGTAACTGGTTGTTACAGTCTTATATAGGACGATAAACACCTTTCACAATTTTAGCCACCCGGCTATCTTTTTCGCCGTTACAAGAGAAAAACGAAAAGGTATCGAATTTTCTGTTTGTTGTCTTCCATTTTTAAAACCTTGTGCTCATAACTGAATTAATCAAACAAAAAACCGCAAGAGGATATTTTAGTGTCAAATGTCACCTTTCCAACGAGCATAAATCTGCAGTTGTTTGATAGATACCTGACGAGATATCGATCACTACAGACGTCTACCGAAAAAATAATGGATTACTTTTTCCCCAACCTAATATTTTTTTTAAGGAAAATAATATTTGTAATAAAAATGTATCATTTTTACTCAATTCATGGAACATGTTTATTGCTTTATCAATGCGTCCCCAGTTGCGAATTCATTTAAACGCGAATGACAAAATTACCCCTTTTTAGTATTAAATAACATTGTTACTAAAAAGGGTCCCTATCTGCGGAAAGTTTGAAAATTTTGAAACTTTTTCCATATACATTACCCCCATAAAACATTCCATGTACTTAAACAAAATAGTTAAATTCTTAAAAAGCCTTCTCTAAGTCCATTACTCTCACAAAAAATAAACAAATTAAGCATTAAACTGGGCCAAATATTTTCATGATCCATCTAAGATGGTGGAGCAAAAGCTGTACTTTCCAACACGTCTAGATTTAACTACAAGGGTCCAAAAAGAAATCAATACGCTAAGTGTAAAACGGGGAGCCGTAATTATGAAAAGCGTTTCTACCATCACTGAGTCATTCTACCCTTATTGCGATACAGGGAAACGGAGATTTCCCAGGAGTTGGGAAAATTGCATTATTAAATGGACCAGTATATATTCAGACGTAGGCATTAACTTAGTAAAGTACAGGGATATAAGTACTGTTTCAGAAAATTCCTGTGGATAAACACAGTCAGTTTTAAAAACGTATAGAATTAGTAAAAGTATTAATTATAATTGTGCTGCTTTATATAGTTATTCCCTGTTATATGTTATTGCTCTCATATATTTTTATATATATTATTTTAAGAATGAATTATTATGCGAAAACCACTGCGTATTAGTTAATATAGTAAAGGGAAACGAATTAAAAGTAAGAACACAATTTATTATAAGGCCTTGATGTCCTGGTTGGTTAGGGTGTTCGTTTCCGCAATCGGAAAGTAATGAGTTCGTACCCCACCTAATAAAAGAGCCATCGTGTTCGCTAATGGTGACTGGGTACGTTAATATGTTGTGGTTGCAATGTTCTCCAAGTGAAATGATACATCTAGGGGCCTTCTTATTGGTCCTTGCTTCTAAATCACGAAGACAAACTTTGGGAGCTACGCTGGCAAACCCAATGGATGCCCCTCTATTTAAGTTGATAAACCACGAACTAAATCATAGTTAAGCCATTGTGAAATAATTAAATAAATATTTTGATAGTCAGATAACTGTCAATATTCGAATATTGAAAGTCCAAATAAACTAGATTGGAATGTTAAGTAATTTATTAAATGTTATATAATTTATATAATTTATTAAATGTTAAGTAATTTATTAAAGGATTAATTTATAGAAGACTCCCAAGCTTTGCCTGCTATTCCAGAGGTATCATTTTACTTGGAGGATATTGGGACAGCTACAAACATGCCCCGGCTACCATTAGCAATCACGACCAAGCTTTTATTGGGTCGGGATTCGAACTCACTACTTTTCAGTCACAAGAACAAAAGCTCTAACTAACCGGACCACTTAGATCTGCATTATTATATTCTGACGGAGATAAATTGTTAGATGAAGATTAATTTTTTCTATCTACTGGAGTTGATGAAAATGTTTTTGATATGCACACTAACAGTGAATAACAATTCATATTTAACATTGTAACATTTTCCTTATAACTATGCAAACTGCTATCATGAACGTTGTTAAGTATGCAACTTTTTTTAAGTGTACATCTCCTTATAGTTTCCTTTCCAGCCAAATCTTACATAATCACATGATAAAATGGTGACATATTTTCATGTTTACCATACATAAGAATATATTTTGAGACGCATACAGATAAAAAATAATATTTGAAGTATAATATCAATCTTTACTGAAATAAATATATCGAATTATATCAAAATAAATTCAAGCTTTCGTGACAAAAACTGATCACGCACACGTCTTCCGTGTACTTGTATTAAACAAAAATCATTTTCTTATTAAATTAAAGTGTTTTTAGAAGCCTTTTATTTGTAATATGAATTGATATTGATATTTTCTCTTACAACATTATTTGAATCATGGTAAAATAATATTTTATTTAGTAAATATATAATTAAAAAAATATGTTTTTGCTCGTACAAAATAAAATTGAGCAACAATGGTAAAGGAAATTAAGTGATTTTTTTTATTGTTTTTCACAATTAAAACTTTCTGTAGTGAATAATAAATTTTCAATGCCTCAAAACAATTATTCAGAAACTTTTATTTATTTTATGAATATTTTGTTAAAAACTTCAAGTCATTTTTCAAGAAATTATTTTAATCTTAGAAAAAAAAATGTGTTCATTACAAAAGATTTTATTATGCAAATATATCTTGATAGAATGTATTTATACACATTTACATATGACTTACTATTTTGTTAAATTTGATTCTTACATTTGATTCTTACATTCTTACATAAAACAAAATTTTCACATGAATAGCAAAAAAGAAAATATAAAGCCGAGAAAAAATACTATAAAGTATCACAAAAATTTCTTTTTATAACTTATAGTTTATCACCGTTATGATTAAACTAGAAATAAATAATATTTTAATAATTTTGAGGTTTAAATTTTTGGTATCCCAAAAGTATTCATTTCTCTAATATTCTTCGTTAAGATTTTTAATCTTTTTAAATATTATATACATATTTGCTCAGTTAATATGCAGTATTTAAAACTTTTTATGCCTAGCTTTTAAATAATAAATATGTGTGTTATCTTGCAGCTATAATCTGCTTTATTAGCATATTATAAAACAAAATATTTCATCAGTTTTTAATTTAAATATGAGATTATTTTTCTATCAGAAATCTTTCGTTTTTATTTTGTTTTAAAGAAATTTCTAACGTTTTTTATTTTTTTCTTTTACTTATTGTTTAAAAACTAGTATTAAAATATATTCAATTTTCTTAAATATTAACTATTTAATGCTTAGTTTCTTTGCTTTATTAGTGTTTTATTTGAAATGATTTCTTATTAAATTTATGTGTTTCCTTAAGAATATTTGCGTTGCCAAATATTTTTCCTGCTGATTGTTTGAAATTACAATGCAAATATGAATTCTATTATTCTATAAAAATATAAGTTTAAAAAAATAATAGTTTTTTAACAGTTAAAATACAAAACAAATTCAACTTGCAAGCTTTAAGTTCTTTTTTAAGGTAAAAACCTTTTTAACGCGACTTTTTCAGGATAAATAAAACTCATCATGTTAAAAGGTAAAATATTTTGACAACGATTTTGGCAACAACCTAAAATGAATTATCCTAGTAAACGTTGAATTTATTTTCTAATTGTTATCGACAGCTTTTGTTTAGAATTGTTTTGCATGAACGAAATGGGATTTTGAAAAACATGTTGATTTTCAATATAGTAATTTATTTTTCATCGTTCATGCATTAGTGCATAAATTTTCCCTAATATTTACTTAAATGTTTATTTTTCTTTTTACTTAAGCCTGCTCTCAGAAAAATTTGTTGCCTAAGGCATCTCTGATATATGTATTTTTTTATTTAGGGTCAAAGTGAAAATTTTATTATTCTAAAGAAATCTACAATACCTAAGAAGAGCATTTTATCTCTTAAACGTTAAAATAAACTAATTTTCTATGATTATTTTAACCAAAGAAGTTCATTGCTTTAAAAAAAAAATTTATTTTATTTTTATAAATATAGCAATAGCATAAAACTTTATTTTTGCACAAAATAGAAAAGTCATTTTTTACTCAACTCAATAATATTTGTCCAAATTAAGACGTGCAATCTATATTTAACAATCATTGTCAAGCTGCAAATTTCTAGAGATTGTTAATAATTTTTTTGGTTTTTTTTTGCAGATTAATAGGGTGGGTGCTCGCGAGTTTTCTGTGTTCTCCCTTTTGGAAAACTGAAATTTATTCTGGAGGCAACTAGAAGTGTATGCTGTACAAAGTACTTACCGCTGTACAATGACTTTTGGCTGCTGAGATATATGCTATTCAGTATCAAAAATCTGTTTTTCGATTAATTTTTTTTCTAGATAATCATATAAGAATTATGTGATAAAATTAAGAAAAGTCCATAATTATAATATTACACTAAATGTGAATACAATTTGAGGTACATTCAAAATAACGACTTAAGTTCATTTTATATCACAAGTACATAATAATGAAATAATTTTGTACATTTATTGACAAATAGCCTTTGCAGAGGTTTTTTGAATTCATATTATATTGAATTAATAGGATTCTCTTGTTAGATCATCAAACATCTTACAAAAGAATTGAATATTTATCAATTTTACTGGTAAATATATATATTCCCAAACTTGTAATAAAAAAATGAAATAAAGCTTATAAATTTTTCAAAACTTTTGTTCGAAATATTTATTGTTTCAACTAAATTTGAATTATAGACAGTTCGTACACTTTTTATTTGGATGAGCATAATTAAATAGAAATGTTCTATATAAATTCTAATAATATCAAATGTTTCCTTTATTCAGATATTACTTGATAAGACGTACAAATTATCTAGAATTTCTTGTTTTAATTCAAAGTTCTGTTTTGTTTAGTTAAAAATAAAATATTTACTTAAAAGAGCTAGGCTTTATTTTAAGTAATTTATACTTTTATCTAATACTGTCTTAAGATATCTGTTGAAATAAACGTGCAAAAAGGTTACTGTCAAATAAATTTTTAAATTTAAATATTATTGTTAGATTTTTTTGCTAATTCATCATAATGTCCTTCATATTATTATGAACGAAATATTTAATATTACTTGAAAATATGATTTTTTTCGAATTAAGAAATAAATTTTCTAAAAAATAATAAGAATGTATTCCATTCCATAATATGAATTGGATATTTTACAAATTTACAAGAAAAGGCGATAAATATTCATAATTTACACATTTATTAAATTTAGTGGGGATTCTGAATAAAACCGGATCACACACAATTACTTTTACCATAACACACACTCAAATATATATATATATTTAGAAATTTATGTATGTTATTCTTCTCTCTTTTTGAAAGTTTAATCTAAGTAATTTCCTATTTTCTTAGCTAACATTTTAATTTCTTAGATTCCTTGATTTTTTTTTTAATTGATGCTTATTTTAAACTTATTTGCACAACACTCCAACTTTACAGAAAAATTCTTGATCAAACAAAAAATACTGGACGAATAAATCAGAAAGTTTTATAAATTATCATAATATTTTTGTTTATTCAATTATATTTTATCTCATAAAGATAGTACAGCTATAAATAAAACATTTTTAATAACTTTTAAAGGTAAATTTGAAGTTACAAAAACTGAATCTGTCTAATATTGTTATCTTTCATATTTTTCATTATTTAATCTTTTAAAATTAAGATTTCTTTTCCAAATATCTTTTCATGATAAGCAAGTTTCTAAAAAGTAATTTTCCTAATTTAAACAATTTTCTGCATAATATTTAAATAATATAAATGCGTGAATTTAGAGACGAAAAGTTTCTCTGCAAACATGCTATTATTTTTAAACATTGCCATTTTATTCATGAAATTAGAGAAAAATTTTTATTATTTTTTCTTATTTAAATCTGATTATTTCTCTTATGTAAGCTGCTGTTGATTTTGATAAATTAGCATTTTCGAGTTTATTCCATGGAAATTTTCTTTACTGACATTTATTTTCAGCCTGCTTATACAAAGAATTTTATATGTATTTTTTTCTTTTTTCCTCTAATATTTACTGAAGTATTTTTATTAGATTTAAACATTACTTAACCGAATTTGAATTGCCAAAATACATCTCTGATGCTTTTATAATGTCAAATTATCAATTAAAAAACATCAAACATGAATTCTATTGTATCATAGTAATCTTTATATTTCAAGAATTTCAGATTTTTTATCGCTTAAACTATAGAATAAGTGAATGTTTCTGTTCAATGAACAGTTCTATCATAAGAATTTTGAATTGAAAAATAATGAAAAATAATTAATTAGAATGCGTATTTTATCAGCAAATTATAAGGAGAAATCTTAATAAATTCGAATCAAATTGAATTCTTCATAATTTACTGGTAGTTTACTTAGTGAGATGAAATTCAGAGTGAAGATTTATTTTCCAGTGTACATATATATATATATATATATATATATATATATATATATATATATATATTATAAAGTATAAAGTGCGCTAATAAGAAAATAGTGAACTTTTAGAAACTTATTCAAAGATTTGATATTTCTTCACTTTACAAATTTTTAATTAATTTAAGATGCTTTTACTATAGAAAAGATTATTTTAATACTTCATTAAACTTTCCCCATATTCTTGTTTACATTATAACAAAAGAAAAAGTTATTGGATTTTCCCATTTTTGTTAGAAATGAATGACATAAGAAAAAATATTCTTTATAATATTATATATTTTATAGGAAGTAATAAAAAGATACTGGAAAATTTTTGAAAGTTTTTTTAAGGCTAGGTCAACATTTTTAACAATATTAAGAAATTAATGGTAATATTCAAGCGAAGAGTTGTATAGAAATTACTTTTTTCATGGTTACATATTTTTATACATTTATTAAGTAAACTTTATAAATGGAAAAAAAGTTGCATGCTTTAATATGAAGAGAGAATCCCAGTTTTTTTATGTTGGATAATAGGAAAAAATAATCTACCTTAGTTGCTTCTATACAGTTATTCAATAATAAGATCATATTACGTATGGATCGATGTTTTAAATTTCACATTTCTTTATAGATATTATTATAAGCATAATGTTTTCAATACCGTCAAATCAACGTATGCTTTTAAAAACATTTCTGCGTTACTAAATAAATAGCATGACTTAATAGATAATAAAACAATAGTTTTGAAAATTGACTAAATAACTTTTAAAAGAGATGTTTTCTTTTGTATTGTAACATATTTATATAATTTTTAAAAACAAATCAAATGTCGGAAGTAAACAAGACATGTATGTTAATTAATCAAAAAACTCGCATCAAAATTGATGATTTTGATTGATTTTTTCATGATTTATGTACATTTAAGTATTATCTTGTCCTTTGAATGTAATGTTATGCTTGTAACTGATTGGTCAACTAACTATAGATTTTATTCAATTAGTTCGTTTTCCTGATCGCAACTTCGAGTTGTTTGTACTGTTTCGAATCCGCTTAAAACCGTATCATCTAGTGAAAGATATTCTTCTGTGAAAATATTGATTGCAGATTGAAAAAATTAATTTCTCTTCCTGCAAAATAACATGTTTCAACAGACTTTGTTCTATTAGTTAATGTTGCTGATCAAATGATTTGACATTGGATTGGAAAAAATAAATCCGTTATTTAAAGTTAACGTCCTCCAGACAATTAAAGTATTTGTTTTATAAAGTTTTTTTTTTGTGAAATGAATATGATTTCAATTTGAGATGAATCATGAGACTACGGAAAAAGAGAACAGTTAAATACAGTTGGAAAGCTAACAAAGTATATAAGATGCACTTGAATTTATACAAGAACAAATAGAAAGAAAAAAAAAGTAAATTATTAATGAGATTGTAATTTACTGCTTAATACATTGTAGAAAATATGCATTTATATGGAATCTTACACATAAGCTTTGACTATACGTATGGAATGATATCTTATAAATAAATTGTGTGACTATACGATCCCGAGAAAGAATTAAACTGCAGCATAATTAAATGTTATTTGTTTAGCATGATAAACGTTATTACACTACTGGCCATTAAAATTACTACATCAAGAAGGCGACATGCTACAGACGTGAAATTTATACGAAAGAAAGAAGGTGCTGTGATATGCGAATGATTAGCTTTTCAAAGCATTCAGACAAAGCAGGCGCCAGTAGCGACACCAACATTGTGTTTAAATGAGGAAATTGTTCAGCCGGTTCCTCATACACAAATTGCATTTGAACGTTGTTGCCTGGTGAAAAGTTGTTGTGATGCAGCGTGTAAGAAGGAGAAATTCGTACAAGCACGTTTCTGACTTTGATAAAGGTCGAATTGTAGCGTACCGGGATTGCGGTTTATCTTATCTCAGTGTTGCTGCTCGCGTCGGTCGAGATCCAATGACTGTTAGCAGAATATGGAATCGATGGGTTCAGGACGGTAATACGGAACGCCATGCGGGATCTCATCGGCCACCTATCACTAACAGCCGAGAAGACAGGCAAAATTATCCGCATGGCCGTAATGGATGGTGCAAACACGTCACGAGCCGTGAGTCAAGAAACGGGGTCGTTTGGAAGACAACAAGTGTCTGCACGAACGGTTCGAAGTCGTTTGCAGCAGCATGGACTCTCAGCTCGGAGACCATGGCTGCGGCTTCCCTTGACGCTGCGTCATAGACAAGAGCGCCTTCAATGGTGTCATCAACGACGAACCTGGAGGCACGAATGGCGAGATGTCATCTCTTCAGATGAATCCAGGTTCTGTGTACAGCATCATGATGGTCGCATCCGTGTTGGGCGGCAACGTGGTGAACGCACACTGGCAGCGTGCATTCGTCATCGTCATACTGGCCCATCACCTGGCGTGATGGTATGGGGTGCCATTGGATACCCGTCTCGGTCACCTCTTGTTCGCATTGACGGTGCTTTGTACAGTGCACGTTACATTTCTGGTGTGTTACGACCAGTGGCTCTACCCTTTATTCGAGCCCTGCGAAGCTCTACGTTTCAGCAGGATAATGCCCGACCGCATGTTGCCGGTATTTTACGGACCTTCCTTGATACGGAACATGTTCGGTTCTTGCCAGCACGTTCTCCAGATCTTTCACCAGTAGAAAACGTCTGGTCAAAGGTTGCCGAGCGACTAGCTCGTCACCAAACGCCAGTCACTCTGGTTGATGAACTGTGGCATCGTGTTGAAGCTGCATGGGCATCTGTACCTGTACATGCAATCCAATCTCTGTTTGACTCAATGCCCAGGAGTATAACTACTGTTATTACTGCCAGAGGTGGTTGTTCTGGGTACTGATTTCTCAGGATCTATCCAGCCAAATTTTTTGAAAATTTAATCACTTGTTATTTCTAGTATAATGTATTTGTTCAATAAATATCATTTTGTTATCTGCATTTCTTCCTGGTGTTGCAATTTTAATGGCCAGTAGTGTATAAACGTTATTTGTAAGTTATTTCTGGTTTTTGCTGTTAAAATTCATTACTTACGTCATGCGATTTAGTGACCACTGCATTGTTTCTTTATGGCGACTTTGAAGTCTAAAGTTTATACCGAAAATTACTATAAGTATCCATTTCCGAAAGAAAAAAAAATTAGCGGAATGTTGTCATATTTTTGCAAAACTATGATGGAAAATTTCATCAAAAGTGTCAGCAAAGAGTTTTTAAACGTTTATAGCGCTAACCATTCACCTAAAGTCTTGGTCTACAGCTTGTGAGTTGGATTAACTGTGTACATAGGTCACTATAAAGATTTAGAATCCATTTTGAACCCAAGTTTCCGTCTAACTAGATCTTTTCTTAGAAAATAACAGAAGAGGACAAACGAACCATCCAGTCCTTATCTGTAAGCTTGTGAAATTTCAAAGATTGTTTAAATACCACCGGACTGATTCCTATTTAAGGTAGATAGTCCAAATATTAGTTTGGGGAAAAAGAAATCCATTATTTTTACGTGAACTTTATATAACTTCTTTTGGATTCACTTTGTAAAAAGGTTTAAAACAGCTTTCATGTACATTTTTAGGTCTTGCGCGTTACGACTGCTGACATGCGGTTAACTTCGATCATTTTTGATATTTTATAGACATTTTCGACGATGCTGTATCCACATGCGAGGAGCATCTCTAACATCAAAAATACCCGAACGGAATCGACGAAACAAAAATTGTACGTAACTGGTTTTTACAGTCTTATATAGGACGATAAACACCTTTCACAATTTTTGCCACCCGGCTATCTTTTTCGCCGTTACAAGAGAAAAACGAAAATGTATCGAATTTTCTGTTTGTTGTCTTCCATTTTTAAGACCTTGTACTCGTAACTGAATTAATCAAACAAAAAACCGCAATAGGATATTTTAGTGTCAAATGTCACCTTTCCAACGAGCATAAATCTGGAATTGTTTGATAGATACCTCACGAGATATCGATGGATAACTTTTCCCCCAAACTAATATTATGACTGCAACAGTAATGTTTCTTGTTTTAGATATTTTGATTTCCCTCTTCTCAAGTATAGTGAATGGTTTGTTTATCACTCAGGCATCACTTTCTCGCGAGAGGTAAGTCATCGGCAACTTAATCACTGTTTAAAGAGTGGAATTTGAACCACCAAAAATATCCATTTTAAACGTGAAAATAAACCCATGAACAGTTTGATTAAACGTTAAGTAGTTAATGTTCAGTCACTAACTCAGAAAAAAATTAGAAATTTGTTGAAAATCACTGGAAAATGTTTCTTATTCCATTTATCGATACTGAAAACTAGGTATAAATCATTAAATCTTATATTTTTTATATAATAGGCAGAAATATGTGTACCACTTTATTGATTTTGCACATGAACTTAAGAATGCCAGAATGTCTATCGCTGATCACGAACTCTGTCTTTCTTATTAATTGTGATATTAGTCCAGTTTTGTTAAAAAGTTAAGTTACTTCAGTGGATCAATAAAACTGAGTACTAAGCATGCTTGGTAATTAAATACTAGGGGTTTCCCGTTATACTAACCACCTAAATGGAACATGTGCTTCGCATCCCAGAGCCCTCGGTCAAGAAAACAAGTACTGGCACCACAAAGCCACAATTGTAGGTCTTGGCCCCTCGAATGTTTATCATTTCGCAGAGTTTAGCTTAAAAAGGTGAGTTAAATTATAATATCTCTCAAGTTCAAGTTCTGGGTAGTGGATTTTCTTTAAATTTATCTTAAAGGCCGTGATGACCTGGTTGGTTAGGGCGTCGTTCTCGTTATCAAAAGGTGGTGAGTTCGAATCCCGGCTTAGCCAAAGAACCATCGTGTTCACTATTGGCGGTACGTAAAATATGTCGGGTCGCAATGTCCTCCATGTTCCCATTACAAATTAATAGCTCTGGGGGTGGTTGGAGCTAGGCTTTGGGCCTTCACTGGTTTCAATCTCTAATTGGAAGATTCAGATGGTGCTGCCATCTATGAGCTAAAAATCGTACTTCAACCTTCGTATGAGGCTGCTCTATTCAAAAATGGAAGACGCTCTCTCTCTCTGACTTCATTCTCCTAATCTCTGACGGGCGGGCTTGGTGCTGCCAAGTGTCGTCAGAAACAACAACAAATTTATCTCACTGATTATAAAAACTGTAG
Organism: Latrodectus geometricus; assembly: GCA_026290005.1. Lineage (NCBI taxonomy): Eukaryota > Metazoa > Arthropoda > Arachnida > Araneae > Theridiidae > Latrodectus > Latrodectus geometricus. Next base: position 28,629 of record JAPDSC010117154.1, read on the forward strand.
ATGAATTAAAATATCACACGCTTCTTAATAATGTACAATATATTTAATTATTATTATATACATTAAATACTTAACACCTCCCTTCCTTATAAGTATTTAAATCACTAAGTATATCTATCTCTCCCATCTTCTAAATCATCAAAAATAATTTCAGCTATTGTCTTCGGTTTAACAGTTCGTGGGTTTGAATCGCACCTTGGATTAAACTTTAAATCCGGTCTGTTTAGCCCTCGTGTACAAAAATTGATCAAACATTTAAAGTATGACTGGTCTTTTTGTGTCTTTTACATCTAATCCATGATAAGTGATCTGGGATATGTCTTCTAAATTTTGTTTTACTGAGACAAATCACAGAACAATGAATTCAATTTAAATCTGATTTTATTGAAAAATCTTTGATAAAAGTTTAATTTATTGCAGAGGGAGGATTGTAAGAAAATTTTGTTTTAGTGGTGGTAGAAGTCTGCAAAAAGTGTAGTTTCTTGGCGAAAGAACTATGTAAATCTATTAAATTTTTCGGAGAATGAGCATTCTAAAATTTCCATATTGTTGGTGACATTCTTTTAATAAAATTCCATTTTTTCTGAGTGAGTTATGAAAAATTGATTAGGAAACTCTTATATCTATGCTGATTTTGTAATGAAGATATTTCTGCAAAAAAATGGTATTTCTTGCCAACTGTTCTACAGAAAATTAAGTTTGTTGAAGATATAAATCTTAAAATAAATATTTATTTTCTTAACAATAAAACTCTGCATATAATATGGCTTCTTGGCGAAAGAGCTCTATAAATAAAAACATTTTTGATTTGAGAGTTGTGTAAAAAAAATTTTTTTTTTGGTTATTTTACATGGCAATTCTAGAGCTGGAATTAAGAGTAAAAATAGTAACTTTTATAAAATTAAATTTGCTTACATATCTGCAAATCACAATAAAGTATCAAGTTTGATTTCCAAGATTTTTCAAAATTTGCTCCACAAAATTGCCTTAATTATAGAAAAATCATATACACATTTTGTGATAATATTATGAACGTTTCAAATAATGATGTAAAAATTCGAACTCGTTCTTGAATATATACGAAAAGCTAATAATACATTTCATATACATCATAAATCTTTATAACGACATAAATTCATTCTTTCAATAATAAATTGGATAGCGAGATGTCGTCTGGCTGCTTGTAATAATAGGCAAATGTCTTTTGTAAAGTTAGAACGCATTTTTGAAACCTTTTATTTACAGTAAATATCCAAAGCAGCTCTTATGCAGTCATAAATATTATTTTAAAAGAACATTTGCATTGAACTACGACAATATTTTATTTTGAAAGTGAGCCCGCGATTAAGAAAAATACTTTTATGCTCACACAAAAGAAACATCTTTAACTATGAAAACGAAAATTAAGTGATTTTTTTTCTTTTTTTTTTTTTATTTATGATAAAAATTTTCGGTACTGGATCATAAATTTTCGGCACCTTAAATATTTTTTACAAAAGCTATTCAAAAGCTGAATAATTCAGTGTGGAATATTTTTGATACAAAAGAAGTTTATTATTCCCATGATGAATATTTTTCCAGGAATTTCACGGCATTTCTTTTTGCTAATTATTTTAATTTCTGGAAAAACTCTCTTTAAAAATGTTGTATTCGTTATAAAACGCTTTATTATCTAAAAATAATTTTTAGGAATAAAATTTTTGTGCGACTTACTGCTTTGTTTCATAAAAAAATATATTTACGTTTTATAGTGTCACTGTTTTTGAGAATATTTTATTAAAAGAATGCATTCGAGATGATAAGTTATAGAAATAAAAATAATTGTTTATTTTTTATTTTCATCCATTTCTTATGGAAAAGAATATAATATGCCTAAAAATCAAAGTCGATTACTTTTGTTTTTATAATTTCTGGGTACAAAGGGCGACTCAAAAGTATTAGTTGAATATACTAAATTGTATTGGGATGTTAGGTTAATTAATGCTCTCTCTCACACACACATGACTTTTATGCATGATTAACCTAGTTTTTTATTTTTTAAGTTCTGTTACAAAAGTAATGAATGGCATAGAATATATAGAGAATATATATAGACAGACATACAAGGAATACTATGAATACACATTGGCAAATATATAGAGAATACCATATATATTCGTGTATTCGATTCAATTTGTACTCTATACTCTTGAAAATATTCATTTTATTAGCATCTTTTTATTCTTTGGTATTATTTCGTTGTTGAAATCAGTCACACAAAATGTCATTAATGTGACTTTTTTTTAAATAGGAGATTAATTCTCTATTTTAGATTACCTAAAAAATTCGAGAAACTTGCTTTCCTTAAATTTTTCCTGAGAATTTCCTGTTTAGTAATTTATTAGCTCTGTCTTAAATGGCATTTTATTTAACATGCAATCTTTTTTTCTTAATATATATTAAAATAATGAATTTTTATTGGATTTAATTGCTTCAAGAACAAAATTTGTATGCTGTTCTTTGTTTGTTTGTTTTTTCTTTGATTGTTTTTAGTTTACAATATTTACAATCGAAATAGGAATTAAATCATTCTATAAATCTACATTTTTATAACATATATTATCATCGAAAGATTACAAAATTACATTCTGTACAATAATTGATTTTATAGAATATAACAAAGATCAGAAAATCATTTTATATTAATAATGAGAATTTAGTATCTTCTTCTATATTAGGTTTGTTTAATATAAAACATCTATTTTTAAAAACATTTTGTACCATGTACACCAAACCCAATCAATCCTAGTTCCATTTTTGTGGGGTGTTGTTGTTTCTAATTCCATTTGGTATATCGGAACTATACCAGATCCATGAGTCCATGAATTCTCAAAAAATCGAGGAAAAGGATGGGTCTCTTAGGAAATTCTTCCATGGTGAAATTGAGGCAATCTAGTAGATGTTGGGGACTAGCTTCGTTGAAGTTCCACTTTTTGCAATCTTGTTGGTGTCATCTTTTTTTGTTTTTAAAGTCTAGCAATCCCTCAATGGAGCTCAGGTGTAATTCTTTAGAATAGTGTAAGGAAGTAAATCGAATAAAGTTAAGGCTATCACACTTGTAAATGATATGGTGTGCTGATTCCATATCCTTGTTGCATTTCCTGTTCTTCATAGAAGAACCAACATACAAACAAAATGCAAACAGGTTGGTTCTTTTATATTGATTCTTTTATGAAGAACCAACATACAACTTAAAGAGTCTCATTTATGAAAGTGGTGTTTTCGGAATAGTACCCAGTGATGAAGCCCACAACTATTTATATCTTCATTCTTGAAAATCTTGGAATTTCAAAGGCAATTATTACAGGAGAACTGTTTAATTATACTTTAACCATGTTTTTGTACAGCATATTGTGCCAAATTTTGTTCTACTGTTTTTCCAAATTAAGGATTGGCCCCTTTTACAGCCTTCAAGTAGATACCATAAAAGGGCTCCTTTCCTGTTGGTTTGAAAAAGGATCTCTGTTTTGCAAGTTCATCAGCTCTTCCATTTCTTTACCATGTATCTTGGCACCCAGATGTGAATAAACTTATTCCAGGTCGCCAGTTCTTTAAGAGGGTTTCCACATTGCAAAACAATTTTGGATTTAATTTAAAATAAATTAAGAGTCATTGCGATTGATAGGCTATCACAAAAAGTAAGAATACGATTACCACACACACACTTAGTAGTCTTTTCTAATGTTAACAGTTGGTAATAGCAAGCAAAAAGTATTTAATAAAACGCTTTATAAACGGAATCAGTTTTAAATTTTCTTTTGATTGGAATTGTTTTACGTCTCGAAATTCATTGATAATTTTTTCTCTCGTTAAATTCTTACAAGAATTTCATATTTTAAAAATATGAATTAATTCGTATTTTTATTGTAAACTAACAATGCTATTGGTTCATTCGATGTCTAGACCAAGTCATAAGTCTATGATTTTCAAAACGTTATAAAAATTAGGATAAAAGTTTATGATGAAAAAAAAAAGGTGAGAGAGTTTCCGTAGATCAAAGATCCGAAACACCGAAAGGCAGAAGTCTGCATTTGCTATCATATAACGATGCAAACAATCCAGTCTTTATCTATTGGTTTTCGGGTTTAACTCCTGTAACACCTGTAACACATTTGAGCTAGCACTCTTCTTTTCACATCCACGGAAGGACTTAGGACCTCCCAGATTAATATGTACACGTCCCCAACCCACTTTGCTCTAACAAACCAGTGAAAGAGGATGTGGTCACTTTGTTAATCACATTTGAGGCAAGTGATGCTTTCCTTTGGTAATCTTACGGGAAACAGTGTGAAGTTACTGAGCCGTTGAGGCTTCTTACTTTTTCATAGAAACAGAATGTTCCTCACCCGTTGTGTCAGGATGACTGGATTCAAACGGAAGACCTTTCACTCGATGAATACGCTCCTACCACTTTCCCATGTGCCAAACTGAAAATAATTGTCTTATTTTTTTTTTAAAAAAAATAATAGATAATTCTTAAAGATGAAAAAAGATAATTTTAAAAAATATGTCACTGATATTTTTTATTAGTGAATTATTAAAGAATTGTTTTACATCATATTTTGAAGTTTCAGTAATTTTAAAATACCTTTCAGAATATACCCGAAAAGTTCCAAGATAATTCAGATTTTAACTTAGTGTAGTAATTTAGCTCTGAAAACTGAATTTCAAACAGCAATGTTTAAAAAGCTTTTAAGGCATTGCTTTTAATTAGAAGTAAGTAATGCGAAATTACTCAAATATGCGTAAGTGGCTCTATTTAAAAAATCTACTAAAAAGACTTCAGGCAAATATACATATGAATGAGACCAAAACTTTCATCAGTTAATTACGATGTTGGAGACAAAAGATCTATTTTCCAAAGCGTCAACCACCTGAACCCAAGTGATAATCAATAAGGAAAACGTAAAACGGGAGAATGTAATTACGAAAAGCGTTTTCTATAAATACTGTATCATTCTACCCATATTTCAATATTAGAATTCGTAAATTCCCCAGGAATAGAGCAAAATATATTACTGAATAGTCCAATAAATATTCAGACGTATATATTAGCTTATTAAAATTCTGCCGCACAGGGATAAATTCTCCGGGGAATCATAAGAATAAACAGACAATTTTAAAGATAATATATTGTGTAAATGTACCATATGTATGTAACTGCTTTATATCGCTAAAAACTATTATATATTTTTACCAACATATGTTTGGATTTTATTATTACCGTTTTATGCAGATTTATATGAAATATCTTACTTGTTCTATCATAATTTGTCAGCGTTTCAAATATATTTGAATATTATAAAAAATATATGATCAAATCTGAAACATAAAATACATTAATAAAAATTAAATTCATTCATTTAAAGATGATTTATTTCAACATGATAAATTAGATAAATAAAATAAGATTTTTTTTTTTTTTTTTTTTTTTTTTTTTTTTTTTTTTTTTAGTATAAAAATTTAAAAAGTCTTAAAGAGTTAGGCAGTTACGAAAAAAGGAAGAGTATATTATTATAAGTATATTAACTTTACATTTAATAGGATATGACTTAAATTACTTATCTTATGCAAAAATAAAAAAACTGAATCAAATTTTCATTTTAAAAAATGATAGAAAATATTATCCATAATATTTTCTTCCCTTTTTTTTAAATTAGAACTTATTTTTTTAGTTTTCAAATATTTTATAATTTGTATTTTTCATCCTAATTTTTTAAATATTTTATATATATGATTCTATAGTGACTAACATAGCAGTCAGCATTCGCTTTGGAGAATTTGATCATCATCCAATTTCAAATAGATAATTTATTTACGAGGAGCAATTTAAAAATAAAAATCCTCCACCATTTCAACCAGAAAGATGTGGATACAAGCAGTAGAAGAGCAACTTCCAAATTTCATTGTTCAGCAAAGTTGGGATCAAACGCAAAACGTCCCTATCCGCAGGGTGTGATTCTACCACTAATACTCGTATATGGTGAGGTCTTTTAACACTTTACTTAATAGAAAATTAAAACTGTGACTATATATATATATATATATATATATATATATATATATATAATATTTCTTTTCTGTTTATCTCACTCATTATTTATGTCCAAAAGCTTAGAACCTAAGTCTGAAAGTTATTGGTATTTATTTGACTAAGTTATCAAACGCTTATTATTCGCAAACACATTTATTCTCAATCAACAATTAATTTATTTTGAGAAACGTGTTTTCCCCATGGTATTACTTAAATAATTTATATCCCTTAAGAAAAAAAAGTTGCTGCTTGTTTTTGAATCGGCTCTTATTAAAACGTCACAGAGCATTTTAGAAAAGTTTATTTTAATGTGAAGGGAGCGTTATGAATGCTTAATTTTTAGTCACCAATGAGTTCATGTTTCATAACTTAGATCAGTGGCAGTTTGCTGCGAGGATTATCGTAAAAAAGTACAGAATATTGGCAAGAGACGCATCTGTACAAAGTATTCAGTTTATTAGAAGATCTTTGTGAAAATGTTCAAATTATTTCCAGAACTAAATTCTACTATTAGTTGCCAATAAAGAAAGTCCAATCTATGATGTAAAACACTGTAAAAAATATTCAGTTGTAGAGACGAGACAAATTTATAGTACATTTTTATTTTCGGCTTGAGAATTAGCAAAAAACAAATGCAGTTTTACTGTATAAGGGCTTTTTAATGTAGCGTTCAGTTTACAGGCTAGATACCACTGTAAAAATGTACGATTTGTTGTGAGAGCTTTGTAAAAATATTCACTTTGTTGGCTACAATTCAGTAAAAATATGTTATGAAATAAGCTGCATAAAATACTCTAGTTTGTTGGTAAGAAGACTAAAAATATTTCCAATTTGTTTGCGCGAAAGCTCTATAAGCAAATTAAATATCTTGGAGCAATGCCTCTATAAAAATTACTGACTTTTGGTGGGAGAATTTTATAAAAAGGTTTAATTGGTTAGTGAGAGGGACATATATATAT
>JAPDSC010117157.1:0-21571 GCA_026290005.1 Latrodectus geometricus
GTGACCCTTTCAACGGCCTCATTTATATTTCGGATCATGACCATAGTATCATCAACAACTGCCAATTGTGTAAAAAGTGTCCAATCTGCCCGACTGTACACGTAAGTAGGTACACGTTGCTGCACACTACTACCTCCAGTCTGGGAGATGACGAGTGGGAAATAATCGCTATTATGCAGATCATTCCCTACAAACAATTTTAACAATGGCAGAAGTGAGGGGGAACAAATGGCCAGATCTAACGAATGAAATGTTCTTGTGGGTAGGTGGAAATAAGTTTTCTCGTCGGTATTCATCAGACAGAGACAGTTATCAGTTGTAAACTGTTCTATCTGACGACCGCGAGAATTAGTATCATCACTTCCCCACAAAGTATTATGGCCGTTGAAGTCACCGAGCAACATAAATGGCGCTGGCAGCTGATCAACTAAATCATCGAGTTCCTCTTGGCGGATGACATCATGTGGTGGCAAATACATACTACAGACTGTAATCAAACATGATGTGTGAATTTTCACAGCAACAGCCTGTAGTGTAGTGTTTAATGGATGGACAGTGCTGGGAAAATTATTGGATGTTAATAGACAAACACCTCCAGACACTACGCCATTATCACCACAGTCTTTTCGAAAGCATTTAAAACCACGCAGAGAAATTTTGTTTGTAGACTTCAGGAATGTTTCCTGAAGTGCCACACATGCGGGGTTATAAGCTGACGTTAAAGACTTGATGTCATCAAGATGGGAACGCAAACCATGGCAGTTCCAAGAAACAAAGGAAGTTATTGTTTAAATTGAAAAGCTCCTTTCCCAGAGCTGGAAGGCATATCATCTGACATCTCCTCGAACGATACATCATCGTCCGAGGGATGAAAAGAGACTGCGTCAGCTTCTAGGGATAAGGCTTTACGGGTGGATAAGGAGGGCTTTCGTGGTCCCTCCTTTGCAAATTTTAATTTTGAGGCTTTGACGCCTCTTGATTTAGCCAACCCCTCAGGGGGTTTACTTTCTTTAAGTAAACACGGGTGTCACTATCCCGAGGTACCCCAGTGATCTTTACTCTTCTTTCTTTCCTTCTCTTCTCTCCCCTTCTGCTTTTTCTTCCTTTTCTCCCTCAATGTGGTTGCCTCTCATGAGGTTGAGGGCTCCCCTTGAGCAGCTGTCGCCGCTCTGTTGCTCATAGCTACTCTTGGGGACTAAATCACCCACGTGTTTGCCGTGCGTGGAGACCCGTGTCCCTGGAAAGGAGTGTCCTGGTAATTGAGGCTCCCTTACACCAACACATTACTTTGGCCTCTGCTTCAGGTAAACGGGAGGTGTGTTGTGGTCCTCAGCACATCAATCGGCTTTATGGATCAAGCAATCGGTACATCTACTGGGTGACTCGTTAAGGGTGGAGACCACTTCAGGGATGTACTGTGAGCGTATAGGGACTGGCTAGCACTGGTGCAGTTGACTTGCATCCCCTTCTAGGACTCCGTGGTGGGTGGTGCCGTTGGTCCCCGAATTTCGTATAATCCTATATGGAACAAAAAACTTTCTCTTCACTCCCTCGGGAGCAACAAATGCAATTATGCCAAGCCAAATTTTTCATCGTAAAAAAAATTGGAGGTTCTTTTGAATCTGTTTCCCCTTTTCTAATTGAAAAGGGTATTACATCTCACCTTGGTGAAGTAAAAAGTATTAAGAAGTTACGCTCAGGTAATCTTCTGATTGAAACTGGATCTGGAAAACATCCTCTGTTCTACCGTATATTCCTAGTCCTCTCAGATGTTTCCAGTGCCAACGTTTTGGCCATTCTAAGATGGCTTGCAGGGGTAAAATGACTTGCGCCCGTTGTTCTGACGTTGGGCACGATAGTCTTACCTGCAATGCTAAAGAAGTGTGTGTCAATTGCAAAGGCAGTCACACTTCTTACTCTCTAACTTGTCCTCTTTCCCAACTAAAAAAAGAAATTACCACTATTAAAATTAAAAATAACATATCTTATCCAAATACAAGACGGTTAGTTACTTCTCGAACTCCAGTAACAGGTATTAGCTATGCAGCAGCAGCTAAAAAGGTCACTCGATCTTGTAGCACGCAGACAGAACAAGGCTCATGTCCTTCAGTTCGTTTGCCCTCCAAGATCACGAGCACAACGAAGACTCTGCCCACGTTTACCAAAATGTCGGCAAAATCAAAAGCCTTGAAAGCGCGAAAATTAAAACTCTCTAAGGAAGGCCATCGAATACCTTCCTCACTTTCAAAGAAAGCCCTCCCCGCCTTGGATGCAGACACTGTTAAGCTGCATCCCTTAGATGATGATTTTAGTTTAGAAGATTCATCTGAGATGACCATCAGTAACAGCGATAATGGTTAGTGGTCATATTCCATAAATGACTTCCTTTGTTTCATGGAATTGTCGTAGTTTCCGGCCTCGAATTGATGATGTCAAAGCCATCATCTCCTACTACAATCCTGTATGTGTGGCTCTACAGGAAACATTCCTGAAGCCCACTATTGGCTCTAAACTACGAGGATTTCAATGCTACAGAAATGATTATGATGGTAGTGCCACTGCAAGCGGTGGTGTTTGTATATTCACATCAAACAAATACCCTAGCACAGCACATCAGCTTCGCACTACACTGCAGGCTGTATGTGTCAAAATTTATACTACATGTTTAATCACTGTCTGTAGCCTTTATTTACCACCAAATGACATCATTCTAGATGAAGAACTAAATGAATTAGTTGCTCAACTCCCAGCTCCATTCTTATTGCTCGGTGATTTTAACGGTCATAGTCCTTTGTGGGGTAGTGATGATACGAATTCTCGCGGTCGTCAGATAGAGCAGTTCATTTCTAACAACTCTCTCTGTCTGCTCAATACCGACGAGAAGACTTATTTCCACGAACCTACAAGGACATTTCACTCTCTTGACTTAGCTGTTTGTTCTCCGCTACTTCTGCCATTGCTGAATTTTGCCGTAGGAAATGACCTTTTCAACAGTGATCATTTCCCTCTTATCGTGACTCAGACTGGAGGTAATAATGTGTGCCATAGGCCACCGACTTACGTGTACAGTCGAGCCGATTGGGTTCTTTTCACGCAATTGGCTAGAATTACGGAAACAAGAGTTAAGAGTGATGCTATTGATGAAGCCGTTGAATATGTCGCTGACACAATAATCAAAGCTGCGGATGTTGCTATTCCTAACAGTTCTTCTATCCCACGTAAGCGTATGAAACCATGGTGGAATGAAGAGTGCCGACTATCCTACAAGAAACAAAGGAAGCAATGGAATATTTTCCGAAGATACCCAACTACGGAGAACCTTATTGCTTTTAAAAAAGCCAAAGCTCAAGCTCGTAGAGTAAGACGCAAGAGTCAAAGAGAATCTTGGATTCGTTATGTGTCTTCAATTACCTCATCGACATCCAGCAAACAATTGTGGAGGAAAGTAAAAGCAGCCAATGGTATTTATCAGGATTATTCTATTCCTGTTTTAAAAACTGGAGCTGCTGTGCATTCCTCAACGGTAGACATTGCCAATGTCATCGGAGAAACCTTTGCTAGTGTGTCCAGCTCTGATTCCTATAGTCCCACTTTTCAAAGGTCTAAAGGCATAGCTGAGCGGACTCCTCTACGTTTCACTGATCGACGCAATCTACCGTACAATTGTGCTTTTGGAATGTCAGAATTGAAGACTGCCTTACATCAGGCAAACGACACCAGTCCCGGACCTGATGGAATCTCTTATCAAATGCTTCGTCATTTACATCCAGATTCATTATTGAACATACTTGTATTGTTTAATAGAATCTGGACGGAACATGCATATCCCACTTCGTGGAGAGAAGCGATAGTGATTCCCATTTTGAAACCGGGCAAAGATTCCTCTGACCCTATGAGTTATCGTCCAATAGCTCTTACGAGTTGCCTATGCAAAACGTTTGAGCGTATGGTCAATGCTAGACTCACTTACATCTTAGAGAAGAATAATTGCAACCCTCCTCATCAAAGTGGCTTTCGAAAAGGTCGATCCGCTATTGATAATATAATAGATCTGGAATCCCACATTCGAACTGCTTTTGTAAGGAGACACCATCTTGTTGCAATCTTCTTTGATATAGAGAAAGCATATGATCGCACGTGGCGCTATGGCATTCTCCGTACTATGTACCATCTTGGCTTTAAGGGTAATCTTCCCATTTTCATAAAGAACTTTCTAGCCCTCCGGCTTTTCAGAGTGCGCATTGGACACACATTTTCCAATACTTTTATCCAAGCTGAGGGTGTTCCTCAGGGCAGCGTTTTAAGCGTAACCATTTTTAACCTTTTCATCAGCAACATACTTCATCAATTACCACCTTCTGTTCATAGTAATTTATATGTTGACGACTTGCAAATTTCATATCAAGGATCTAACATGAATATAATTGAAAGACAATTGCAAACAGCTGTACACAATCTCACTGCTTGGTGTGAACAAAATGGCCTTGGCATATCTCCGAGTAAGAGTTGCTGTGTTCATTTCTGCAGGAAAACTAGTTTTCACCATGATCCTGTACTGCACATAAGCGGTAGACCTATCCCTGTGGTCAATGAGATAAAATTTCTTGGGGTGATTTTCGATAAGAAATTAACTTTCCTTCCGCATGTGTTACATCTGCGGAAGAAATGCCAACGACTGCTCAATATCCTCAAGGTGCTTTCAAATACATCTTGGGGTGCAGATCGCACATCACTCCTTCGTATTTACAAATCAGTAATTTTATCTCGCATTGACTACGGTTGTGTTGCTTACGGATCAGCTAGATCTTCCGTCTTACGCAGATTGGACACAATTCATCACTCTGCTTTAAGAATATGCTCAGGTGCATTTCGCTCTTCACCCGTCCAGAGTCTGTATGTAATCTGCCAACAATTACCATTAGACCTGCGGCGGATGCAGCTGTCTTTTAATTATTATTCAATCATTATGTCCTCACCTCATTATCCCTTACATTCTACGATTCCAAATGCCGCTCTTAAGAGATTATATAATGCTAGACCATCAAGCATTCAACCTTTTCAAGCGCGTGTTCAATCCCACCTTTTGCTATCTGACCTGTGTGATGTCCGTATTGAGTCTACAGACTTTTTCTCCCCTCAGGGGGTTTACTTTCTTTAAGTAAACACGGGTGTCACAATCCCGAGGTACCCCAGTGATCTGTCCTCTTCTTTCTTTTCCTCTCTTCTTCTCCCTTGAGCTTTTTCTTCCTTTCCTCCCTCAATGTGGTTGCCTCTCATGAGGTTGAGGGCTCCCCTTGAGCAGCTTTCGCCGCTCTGTTGCTAATAGCTACTCTTGGGGACTAAATCACCCACGTGTTTGCCGTGCGTGGAGACCCGTGTCCCTGGAAAGGAGGGTCCTGGTAATTGAGGCCCCCAGAGACCAACACATTACTTTGGCCTCTGCTTCAGGTAAACGGGAGGTGTGTTGTGGTCCTCAGCACATCAATCGGCTTTATGGATCAAGCGATCGGTACATCTGCTGGATGACTCGTTAAGGGTGGAGGCCATCACAGGGATGTACTGTGAGCGTATAGGACTTGGCTAGCACTGGTGCAGCTGGTCTGCACCCCCTTGTTGGACTCGGTGGTGGGTGGTGCGGTCAGGTCCCGAAATTTTAAACAAATTAAATGGAGAATAAAAATTTTTCTTTTCTCCCTCGGGAGCAACTTGTGGACAACAAAAACACAAAATTTTATGTTATTAAAAGAAAGGAGGGCTCATTTGAAAATGTATCCCCCTTTCTAATTCATAAGGGAATATCGGGCTTAATCGGGGAAGTCAAGGATATCCGAAAATTACGATCTGGTGACCTGTTAGTAGAGGCTGCTAACTCTACACAAGCAGCAATGCTCAATAAAATGCGGATGTTAGCGAATATCGAGGTAACTGTCTCGCCTCACAATAACCTCAATTTTTCACAAGGTGTGATTTCTGCAAGGGATTTGTTGTTCTCGCCGACAGATGAGATACTTGAAAATTTGCAGAGTCAAAAGGTCTGTGCCGTTAAACGCATTACAGTCAGAAGAGATGGTAAAGTTATTGAAACTAAGCATCTCATTCTGACTTTTGCGACGCCAGACCTCCCTGACAATGTTAAAGCTGCTTATTTAAATCTACCTGTCCGGCCGTATATACCAAATCCCTTGAGATGTTTTCAGTGCCAACGTTTTGGGCATTCGAGAAACGCTTGCAGGGGCAAACTGACTTGCGCTCGCTGCGCAGCAGTTGGCCACGATAATTCGACCTGCACAGCGAAGGAGGTATGTGTCAACTGTAATGGTGACCATCCCTCCTATTCTCGAAATTGTCCTCAATGGGTACTAGAAAAAGAAATTACCACCTATAAAGTGAAAAATAAAGTTTCTTATCCTGAGGCTAGAAAAATGGTTACCTCTCGCACACCGCAAGCTGGAATGAGTTATGCGGCTGCTGCAAAAAGGGTCACCAAAAGTATAAGTACTCAGACGGATACTCTTGCACTCCCCGTTACTAGATTACCCCAAACATGCATTGAAAAGCCAAAAACTACATCTCCAATCATTAGAAGAGCTCCTTTGGCAAAATCAAGAGGCGTTAAGTCCTCTAAATTAAAATCTGCTAAGGAGGGTTTCCGTAAATCCTCCTTATCCACCCGTAGAGCTATGACCCTGGAGGCTGATGCCGTCTCCCTTCATCCCTCGGACGATAATTTATCGTTCGAGGAAATGATCGAGGACTCGCCTTCCAGCTCCGGGGGAGGAGCTTTTCTATTTAAAAAATAACTTCCTTTGTTTCTTGGAACTGTCATGGTTTGCGTTCACATCTAGATGACATCAAGTCTATTTCATCAGCTTGTAACCCCGCATGCATAGCACTTCAGGAGACATTCCTGAAGTCTACCAATAACATTTCTATGCGTGGGTTTCAATGCTTCAGAAAAGACTGTGGTGACGATGGTACAGTGTCTGGAGGTGTTTGTATTTTAACATCCAATAACTTCCCCAGCACTGTCCATCCATTAAATACTACTCTACAGGCTGTAGCTATAAGAATACATACAGCATGCTTAATTACAGTCTGTAGTTTAGATTTGCCACCACATGATGTCATCCGCCAAGAAGAACTTGACAATCTAATTGATCAGCTGCCCGCTCCAATTTTATTACTAGGTGACTTTAACGGACATAATTCTTTGTGGGGAAGTGATGATACAAATTCTCGCGGTCGTCAGATAGAGCAGTTTATTTCTGATAACTGTCTCTGTCTGATAAATACCGACGAGAAAACATATTTCCACACACCCACAAGAAAATTTCATTCTCTCGATCTCGCCATTTGTTCTCCCTCACTTCTGCCATTGTTAAATTTAACAGTGGGGAATGATCTGCATAATAGCGATCATTTCCCGCTCGTCATCTCCCAGGCTGGAGGTACTAGTGTAGGACAACTTCTACCTACGTACGTGTACAGTCGGGCAGATTGGCCTTTATTTACACAATTGGCAGTTGTTGATGATAATATGGTAAAGATCGATGATATTGATAATGTCGTTCAAAAAGTCACCGAAACAATTATAGGTGCAGCTGATACTGCAATACCCAAGAGTTCTTCAACACCAAAAAGGCGCTGCAAGCCATGGTGGAACATTGAATGCCAAGAAACTTATAAAAAACAAAGGAAGTTATGGGGGTTATTTCGGAGATACCCCACAACGGAGAATCTTATTGCCTTTAAGAGAGCAAAAGCATTAGCTCGAAGAGCTCGTCGTCAAAGTCAGAAGGAATCCTGGTCTCGCTATGTCTCTGCTATAACACCTTCCACATCCAGCAAGCAGTTATGGAGAAAAGTTAAAGCAGCCAATGGTATCTATACAGAATTTTCAATTCCTGTTTTGAAAACCGGAGCTGCTATATACTCTTCTCCTTTGGATATTGCTAACGTCTTTGGTGAAACATTTGCTAGAGTTTCCAGCTCTGACTCTTATAGTCCTTCGTTTTTAAGGACAAAGAGTCGAGCTGAGCAAACACCAATCCGTTTCAACCAAAGACAAGCTTTTCCTTACAACTGCGAATTTCGGATGTTGGAATTGAAGCGAGCATTACAGCAGGCTAACAATACCAGCGCAGGACCAGACGGAATCAGCTATCAAATGCTTCGACATTTAAGTCCAGACTCCCTATTGAACTTATTATATTTGTTCAATAGGATCTGGACTGAAAATGAATTTCCAACACTTTGGTGCGAAGCAATAGTAATTCCGGTCCTTAAGCCTGGTAAGGATCCTTCAGAACCTTCAAATTACCGACCTATAGCTCTGACGAGTTGCCTTTGTAAGACTCTCGAACGTATGGTCAACGCCCGTCTCGTACATGTCTTAGAAGAAAATAAATGTATGCATGTCAATCAGAGTGGATTCCGTAAAGGAAGATCCACTCTTGGTAACATTACACACTTGGAAACCCAAATCCGCAACGCTAAATATCAACTGTATTTAACAGACCTGCATGATGTCCGTTTTATTAAAACGGACTTACATTCACATCCACCCTGGTATGACCCACAGATTAATATTATTAATCCATTCGCTCAGTTTAGAAAATCGGACACAACCTCAACTATTTTTCAACAGCTTTTTCTATCACATCGCTGTCAGTATTCATCATACACGCCTGTATTCACGGATGGTTCCAAAACAGCAGGACATGTTGGCTGTGGCATATTCTATGCTAATGCCAGTTATGGTTACAGCCTTCATACGTCCTTCTCCATCTTTACAGCTGAAGCTACCGCTATTTTTCAAGCTCTTCAGCTAGTGAATACAGAGCAATTTAATAAAATCTGCGTGTATACTGACAGTTTGAGTGTATTAGAAGCGTTGAAAAATTCCAATTATTATCATCCTGTTGTGTCCAAGATTTTCGGAGCATTGGATTCCCTTGCTGGCAGGGGTTATAACATCATTTTCTGTTGGGTCCCAGGTCATGTAGGTCTAGAGGGAAATGAAAAGGCGGATGCAGCCGCTAAAGCTGCAGAATCTTTACTCCATTCATCTGTCCCTCTTTTCGACGTGAGAAGGGTTGTTAAAAGATTTGTAAATTCTCTATGGCAGGAGTCCTGGAATATGCAGGTCGCAAACAAACTGCGTGCCATATTCCCATCTTTCATTCCATCATCAGTTTTACCGTTACGAAGAGCAGATGTCAGATTGACTCGCCTTCGTATCGGACACACACGTTTCACACACAGACATTTGTTTCTAAATGAATTGAATCCATGGTGTGAAACGTGTGATGTACCATATACTGTATCTCATATTTTAATTTCATGCCCATATTTTAACATATACCGTTTTAAATATTTTTCCACAGACCTTTTAACTTTGTATGATTTAGTGGGAGAGCCTCCCCACCGAAACCTTTTTTCTTTTTTAAGGGAAATTGGTTTTCTTAATTTTATTTAAATTTGTTGAATTTTATTTTACTTTTATTTACTTATACATTTTAGATTTTAAAATAAATATATACATTTATTTTTGTTTTTTAACTTTTTAATGTTGAGTTTGGGTTTTGTCTAAACAATATAAATTCTCTTTAAATCTTAATTTTTGGCGCAGCTTGTCCTTTTTGGACCTTGCGCCACAAAATCCAACCAAACCAACCTGCTTCGTGTCTATCAATCAATCATTTTGTCTCGTATTGACTACGGATGTGTTGTCTATGTATCTGCTAGGTCTTCTGTCTTACGCAGATTGGATACTGTACATCACTCTGCTTTGAGAATATGTTCAGGAGCATTCCGCACATCACCCGTCCAGAGTCTTTATGCCATCTGTCATCAATTGCCTTTAGACCTGAGACGAATGCAGCTGTCTCTCAATTTTTACGCAAAGGTCATATCTGACCGTCAACATCCTTTACGTTCCTTGGCCATTCCTCCTGCATTAAAGAGACTATATGATGCTCGACCATCCAGCATCCAACCCTTTCTCACTCGAACTAAAGATCAACTTTATTTGACAGACCTACATGATGTCCGTTTTATTAAAACGGACTTACAATCACATCCACCCTGGTACGATCCACAGATAACTTTTATTAATCCATTTGCTCAATATACAAAATCGGACACAACTTCAACAGTTTTTCAACAGCTTTATCTATCACATCGCTGTCAGTATTCATCATATACGCCTGTATTCACGGATGGTTCAAAAACTGCAGGACATGTTGGCTGTGGCATATTTTATGCTAATACCAGTCATGGTTACAGCCTCCATTCGTCCTGCTCCGTCTTTACCGCTGAAGCAACGGCTATCTTTCAAGCCCTTCAGCTAGTGAATACAGAGCAGTTTAATAAAATCTGTATGTATACTGACAGTTTAAGTGTTTTAGAAGCGTTGGAAAACTATAATTATTGTCATCCAGTTGTGTCCAAGATTTTCGGAGCATTGGATTCCCTTGCTGGCAAGGGTTATGACATCATTTTCTGTTGGATCCCAGGTCATGTAGGTCTAGAGGGAAATGAAAAGGCAGATGCAGCCGCCAAAGCTGCATCGTCCTCACTTCATTCTTCTGTCCCTCTTTTCGACGTGAGAAGGGTTGTAAAAAGATTTGTAAATTCTCTCTGGCAGGAGTTATGGAGTATGCAGGTCACAAACAAACTGCGTGCCATATTCCCATCTTTCATTCCATCATCAGTTTTACCGATACGAAGAGCAGATGTTAGATTAACTCGCCTTCGTATCGGACACACACGTTCCACACACAGACATTTGTTTCTAAATGAATTGAATCCATGGTGTGAAACGTGTGATGTACCATATACTGTTCATCATATTTTAATCTCAAGTTCTGATTTTAACGTTTACCGTTTTATATTTTTTCAATCTGACATTTTAACTTTGTGTGATTTAGTGGGGGAGCCACCCCACCCAAACATTTTTGCATTCTTAAGGGCCATTGGTTTTATTCATTTTATATAAATTTTTTTGCATTTTATCATTTATATTAATTTTAATTAAAATTTATACAAATATTTTTGTTTTTTAAACTTTTTAACGTTGAGCTTGGGTTTTTGCATTTCCAAATTTTAATTTTTGGCGCAGCTTGTCCTTTTTGGACTTTGCGCCATAAAACCCAACCAACAAACAAACAAACAAACAAACGATAGTTCGAACTGCACAGCGAAGTAGGCATGCTTCAACTGTAATGGTGACCATCCCTCCTATTTTCGAAGTTGTCCTCAATGGGCTCACGAAAAAGAAATCACCACGTTAAAGGTTAAAATTTGTGTTCAAGATAATGAAAAAATATACATTACTCGAGAAACAGAACAATGCCTTGATCATTGTAGTCTTCTGTGTAAGGAATGCAAAATTTGTGTTCATCAGTTTTCTTGCAGCTGTATAAATAACATGATTAATGCTAATTTGTGTACTCATATTCATGCTGTTGTTTTTAAATTTATAAATTCACAGGAATCTCATAAAGTTCATGAAACTGAAGTTTCAACACAGAGTGCAGAATTGATTTCAGTAAATAGAGAAAGTTATGATATAACTAAATTTGCAACTGAGCAGGAAGCATTAAAAATGCCTACAAAGCAAGTAACATTTATTTCCACTCAGAATGAAACATATTGTTCAGCTGAAGCTAACACAAATTCTTCAAAAAAATATACATTCACATCATCTCAAATTGCTGAATCATCAATGCAGAGTTTAAGTTCGGTTAATCAGACAACTACAGAATTACACAATTATCCTAAAACTAAAGGAAAAAAATATGCTTCTTATGAATTTTCTATAAAACAGTCAGTGGAAGTCTATAAAAGAATAAAACTTAGTGGAGACAAATTGAGTGAACAATCATTAGCAGCTATCACTAAACATCTGAATACATGTTTAGATATTTGTTTACATAATAATGGTGAAGTTTTACCCTCTCGCTCTCCCAATACTATTCCTATTAATGCAGTATATACCATAAAACCACACAGTAAAAAGCTACAGTTAGTTTCTGACTCAAGAAAGTTAAATAAAACAACTATTTACATTGATGAAAAAAATAATAGAACAAAAATGGAAAAATTACCCGAGAATGTAACAAACAATCCTCATGTTTTAATCATTTCAGCAAATGGAAATAAGTCTAATGTTTCAGATAAAAATAAGAAAGAATTTTGTTCTATGCCAAAGAATATGGAATCAGAAGAAAACCAAATTGATAATTCAACAAATAAAGGCAGAACTTATTTTCCACATGTTTTAGTAATACAAAATAAATTTAAATCCTAATATTATTAAACAGTAATATGCAATCAAAACTTCTTTAATTTCAAATATTGTACATTTGTTTCTAATTATTTTTTTAACCAGATTCTTTTAAGTATTACACAATATCTAATGTAAAAAAATGCTGAAACAAATGCATTTTAATTTTTCATAATGTGGAAGTATTCATGTATTTTTCTATTCTTGTTTGACATGAATCCATATAATTGAAAAAAATTTAGGTTTATAATACTTTCTGGTTAATAAGATTGTTAATTTCAATTAAGGTACTTATCAATTTTAATTGAAAATAACCTTTCATATAAAAAAATTCTTCAAGAATGATAAAGGATATAATGGAATAATGCTCTTTGAGAACTTACTTTCAGACAAAATATTTTTAACTAAGCATTTCATTTTAATAGCATAATATAAATATTTATATGTTTAGTAAATGATTGGTAAAAAGCATTTTAATTATTTTTATAAAATAATTTATATGAAAATATATAAATGAAATTTGTTCTAAGTGAGAAATAATGTGTTTTGCCAATTTTTACAGAACAAGATTATAATAAACATAAATACTTTTTTTTTCTTGTGCCTTCTGTTATTATATGTTATTGCATCAGTACACTGCATTCAAAGTAAACTGTTTTATATACCTCTTAAATACAGATCTTATTACCTTGAAACAAATAATTACAACAATTGATTTAATAAAAAATTCTTCTGCTTTTCCACTTCACAGCAAATTTCTAATATTCTTTTTAGTCATTCTTTTAATTTTAAAAAACGTAACCAGATATGATCAGTATGATAATTTTATATGTGTCGATATAAACATTTTTCATTCATTATTCTATTGACATGTTTATGCCTATCGTATTAATGCATGATTATCATACAATAAAAATAATTTGCCTTAAAAACTATTAAATTCATCAAAAAATGTGAAAAAATATTTATTGAAAAATGTTGCATTTATTTTTAGAAACAAACATTACCTGTTTATATTTTGAAATCCTAATGCCTTATGCATTAGAATTTGAATAATTTTATTTAATGCTGAATTGATTTTACATTAATACAATAAATTTACTTTTTATGGATAGTATAATTAAGTTAATTTTAAAAGTTTGAATGTTATTTCTCGGGGAAAAAAATTCAGCATATAAACAAGAAAAATTAACAATAAGGCCTTGTAATTGAAACTATGAAAAAAATCAAATCGGTGGCTTTTTTATTGTTATTTAACTTAGTTTTTATTCTTTAGAACCAAAGCTAATAATATTTTAAAAAATTTGAACTAATATTCTAAAAATTATTAGTTCAAATTCTTTGAAATATAAATAATATAGTTTTATTATTGTAATTATTGAAGAAATGTGTGTTTCATGTGACATAGTTTTAGTGTATGATTTATTTTATCAACTTAAAATTTATTAACTATTTCTAGTTATCAAGTCAATAATTCTAATAATTTAAGTAAACAAATTGTTTAGTGAAAATTCAATAATGATTTACATTAACAAAATTATCTCCTCTACTCATAAAACATGCAAGTGAAAAAATAATACAAAACCAAAAATGTGAGATCTAAAATTGGTTTTCATTTAAACAAAATGATTTTTCATTCCCAAATGCTGATTAAATTAAACCAAAAATGGAACAATGATGAGGACTAAATAAATGGAATATTAAATTTTCTTCTACCCTATAAAATGAATTAAAACACATTTTCTCAAATCATAAACAGGTGTAAGTAATTAATTTTTAGTGAAATAATACATTGATTATGTTTTTTATGCTATTTATATAATATAAACATTGGAGTAAAAAGTTTCTTAGTTTGTATCAATAACTACATGTCTGGAAACAATATTAATAATATTTCGAAAAAACGTATATTCAATTGTATTTAAACTTGTAGCAAAATACTGAAATTTTATAAATTATATCATTTTGGCACATAAATTAATTAGAATTTAGTAATGCATAGTGAGATTTTTTGAAGTCATATTTTATAGGATTATATATATTTTTCATAATATATGTCATTGAATTGAATATTGTATCTTTCATTGAATTTGAAATTTAAGTATATTTATTTAATGGAAAATACTCATTCTCTTATATTTAAAAGTATATTCTTTAAAATAATGTCCACATATAAATGATTTATTTAACTAAAACTTCCAAAATGTAAATTTTACTAATCATATCAAATTAACATTAAAAACGAAATACCTAATATATATATAAACTTCACTATAAATATCACTATTTATTCAGAGAAAGAAGATAAATTCGTTATTTTCTCACTTGTAAATTATAATTGTTTTATAAAAGTGACTCCTAATTTTAAAATTTTATTGATAAATTCTTAATATATAATATAATTTAATATTACTTAATATAATCTTTTTAATAATAATACATTTTTAAAAAAATTAAAATTGAAGAATTTAGCATTTACACAATCGGATATTTAAAGTTTAATAAATAATTCTTTGAATAATTGCATTTTATATTTTCGAACTAATTTTGATTGTATTTGAATTTTCTTCGAAAATATTGCTACATTTGATTTGATTTGCTCCTTAAATTAAAAGTATGATTCCATAACTTGTATCATATGTTGTGTCAAGAATTTTTTAAACATTAGATTGAAAATAGGAAAATATATATTATATATTTTAACTATACATTTTTCATACATACAATAAAATTTTCGTAAATGAATTTACAGATATTTCATATAACTGCTACATAAAAATACAAAACATTTAATTATTAGAACTAATTTAATATTACTGGTTAATTTAATTTAAAAATATTTTCTCAATTTTTCAGCTTCTTTTGACATTTCCTCAGAAGTTCTCCATTTGCGATTTTCTAGCTTGTCATGTTTCTCAAGCTACAAATAAATTCAAATGTAAACTGAAATACTATTTGAAGTAGTTATTGAAACACAATATTCAATAGTTATATAACACAATATTCGTACCAGGTAAAGTTATTTCTGAGACAAAAATAATTGTACATTACAATTTTAAAAAAAGTAAAGAAATAAACATTCTTAGTAAATAGTACAAAGACTTCATAAGTGTAAAATGGAAGTGGTCAGATCATCATCATAACTTACAGTTTACTAGTGATCTGTTTCTATTTCTTCTTTATGGTTTACTGAATAGCATCAAGATGATACAGGCTTGTCATATTACTTGAATATTTTCCATACAAAAATCACTATTTTTTAATTCTTAATTATTTCAGTCTAAAATGTTTTAACAACCATTAATTAAAAAAGACTATGTGAAATAGTTAAAAAAAGTTTTTTTTTTTTTTTTGCAAAAACAGTTTATTTAATTGAGTTTATTAAAAATTTCAGTACCTTCCTTTTAAATTCAAAATACTTAGAGGAAATTTTTTTAGATATTAACAATGCTTAATAATCAATTTTATTCAATAACCTTTTCACATGTAAATAAAATGAAAACTGATGTAGAACAGAAATGTTATCAAAACGTTTTGAAAGTATAAATAAAATGTTTATCAAAATTACATGAAATTTACATTACTGAAATCATTTATAAAATTACATTTATGTTAAAAGTAATAATTTCTAAGTACATAAATTCAGATATTTAAAATTATACAGTAATATAACTTCACTCTCAGAACTGTTTGATTTTATTTCCTTGAAAATTACTAGATGCTATTTTCGATGAAACAGCAATTGCAAACCAAAGTAAACTGTGAGTAAAATTCTAGTAGAATCAAGAATGATGGTGGCAAGCAATTAGAAAATTATTGATAAAAACATTCTTTTTATTATTAAAATTCTTTTCATATATATATTTTAATAATGATGAAACAGTAGTTTTGTCACTCATCTTAACTTAGAACTTTTTTTACTGTTAGTCTTCAATTTGGCATACTTAATTCAAAAAGAAATTATAAGCAAACTTTTTAGTATTTTTAGCATTTGATATCAGTGCAAAAAACATTCTGTAGGAAAAAAATTTATTATTAAAATAATAAAAATGAGTTTTTTATTAATACAATAAATATCAGAAAAGTTTCATGAAAAACTGCTCTTATAACATAAACTCACTTGTTGGTAAATGTCATCATTTTTTTCAAAATCACCTGGCTTTCTAGGTAAAATATGAACATGTAGGTGTGGAATAGTTTGGCCAGCATCAGGACCATCCTGAAAGAAATTTTATATTCTAAAAAAAATATCAATATACATTACAGTTGAAGTACTCATTATCTATATTACAATGTATATTTTCTAAACATATTTAATATATATTTAAATGTTTAGAAAATATATATTGTGACATAGATAATGAGTATACTATAATATAAGACAGATCTTTGTGAAAATATAATAAATTGAAAACTTTTTGAAAAATATTTCAATTTATAATAAAGTTATTTAGAGTGAATTATCGTAGTAAATTTTATGGTCTATAGAAAGGGTAGTGATTATAACATACAATTCTGTAATGAATAGTTATGAAAGAAATTAGATTAACATGATTTGATATGTTTAATAAAAATGACCATATCATTTGATTATCAAAAATTGTGAGTAAATATCTTCATATTTTAAAAAATATATCTGTAATATTTTTTAAATTAATGTTTCTTTTATATGAATAAGTATATTTAATAATAATAATATATTATTAAATATACTTATAATATACTATATATACTTATATTACTGTATAATTTTAAATTTTATTTTATAAATACACATTCATTTTAAAATAGTAATAAAAGAAAAATTAGACTTCAAATACCTAGACAATGATTTATAAATAAATACAATCTGATTTTATTTTTTTAATAAAATTCAATATCATTAGCAATTGACAATAGTATTGTTAAATAAAATGAATAAAGAGAAGACTGCATTTAAAATACTTCTAATCATTTTATAAAATGTGTCAAAAAACACGGTTTTCTGAAAGCAAGTTAAATTGTATAACTTTCTAATTAACTTTTATCTCATATCAGAAGAAATATTACTTATATATCAATGCACTAACTTTTAATTATTTTAAATTTCTAATATTATCAAAATACATAAGTATTGACATTATCAAAATGTAAAAGTATCATGGGTTTGTAGTAACCATTAATATCCTCGTACTTCTTTTCAACATTGATTTTACAATACTTTGAAATTAAAAGTGTCTTAAACTACTTCACAATAAAAATGAACTCACAAAATTTTGAAAACTATTGCAAATATTAAAACATTTAACCCAATATTTTTTCTTTCATGGTCAAAAATTTACGTTACTACTCAAAAATTGTCCCTTTTTTACTAACAAAATTTTAAATTTACATAAAAATAAAAAAATACATAGTATGATTGTAATTATAGGCATTCTTTATAATTCAAAATGGCATTCAAGCAAGTTCCTTTTTCGATATAACATTATGAAATATCTCTTCATATTATAATTATTAATATGATAATTTTACCACTTTAAAAATTTTATGTTGTGAAATTAATTATTTGGAATTAATTAATTAATAGAAGTGGAACTATCTAAATTTCCATTAAGATGCTTTGTATATCATTACCACTATGATATATTATAAATGTGAAATATTTCATTTTCAATAGATTCTCTAATGCTACATACCTCAATTTTATAAACAAACCAACAATTTTTTCCATCCTGTCTGTAAGTTAAAAATAAAAATAATATTGAGATACTTTTAACATTTTTTATTTTTAACTTACAGACTGGGTGACACCATCGTTTATGTAAAAAACACATTCAAGAATACTAAGAGAGATTTTCCAGTGATTACAATCTCATCATAGAAATGATATGTAATAAAATAAATTATACAACAAAATATGTTATAATCATCAAATAAAGTTCTTAAAGGTATTTATAATAAAATGTTTATTTTTAAGCTGTAGCAATTGTTCTTCTTGAAAACAGAAAATGCATATAAGGAAATATATATGAGATGTTGTATAAATGCATTAAATTTTATTTTAACAAGTTATTCAACAAAATATATCAAAAATGATATTGAATAATGTGATTATTTATTATATCACCATAATTAAACACATTGAAATATCCCAAAAGTTAACAAGATAATCAAAATTTTTAAAGAGATATTATACTTTTTTTTGTGTTCCAATAGACATTGGGTAATTTTAAGAAATAATTTTAAATATTTAATTAAATCAATTAAAATAATACAGCATAGTGTCTCTAGAAAAATTTAAAAAAGTTGATGTTTTAAAAGTCAAAGAATATTTAAGATTTATAAATTTATTAATCAGCATTATCAAAATATATAAGATCATTCTTGATTACCATTACAGGGGTAAGAGTACTGAAATTTTTTTTTTCAGGACAATATTTTCAAGAAATATCAGGACATATATATGTCAATAATTAAACAAAACTAATGTTACATTTACATACTAATTTCTGTTTTATGAATATAACACATTTTAGAAAGAAGTATACTATTTAATAAATTCTGAGTTTTTAAATTTTTTATACAAAAATATGAAAAATAATGCAGAAATTTAAAATTTTTATACTGGACATTTTCTAAAAATTAATAAGTTACATGATAAATGCTTTATATAACACTCAAGTTATATGTATAACTAATAATGTTCATTTTGAACTGGATGCACTAGTATTTAATTCCAATAATTTAATACTACTCTTTTTCAACTAATCATTCACATATGCAGTCTCTGCATTAGCAGCAGATAGCATCATTTATCCAACTTTCACATCACTCATTATCATCTCTAATAGCACATGAGATATTTTATTTTCATCATCCAAAAGTTTTTGAGCTGCATACCTATTATCAAGCAAATTTTTCTTTTCTTTTTTTTTTTTTTTTTTTTTTTTTTCTCTCAAGTTCATTAATTTTTCTAACAAGTGAAAAAAAGTTTAAAAAATCACACAAGTACCTTTTGCCTTCCTTTCTTTTCTTCTCTAATTGTGTTGCATCTTTTGATTTTTGCATATATGATGCATATTCTGCATGAGATTTCTGAATATAATGCATCATTTCTTTGGTATATGGAATGGAAGAAATAGAATTGCCATGCATTCCAATAACATCATGACAAATGAGTAAACTATGAACTGTTATTTCCGATAAAAAAAGCTCTCTCTAAAATTAATCTTTTATCTGTAAAGGCAGAAAATAGAATTTAATGGTAAGCCCAAACCTAAAATTTTTTATGTCAGACATTCGTGACCAATGGTGGAAGATGAGGTTGAGACGAATGTTTGGCAACCCTATTTTCTGTTTGAAAGAGAATAAAAAGGGGAAAATAATTTCTCTTTCTTTTCCCATAGAAAGCAGATGGGAGAAAATTTTACAACTGAAAAATATAAAGTTATTAATTAAAATTAAACTTTCAATTGAATATAATAAAAAATTAAGGAATTCCAGGATTTATTTCACAAAATAAGGACATTTCAGGACGTTTTTTAAAAAATCAGGAATTTAAGGAATATCAGGACAACTCTGAGCCCTGCCATTAGTAAGAAATAAAACTATGAGAAGAATTAAATGCTCATGCCTGCATTCATATATGTTCGATTATAATAAAAACTAAATTTAGGCAAAGGAATGTTAAAAAACTTTTCAAATACAAAAACGTTTTTTTCTCCCATTTTATTTATAAGAGGATCTTTAATCATCTCTTTATTTGAGTTTTTCTAAATAATTATAAAGTTACTTCAACAATGGAAGCTACAATTAAAGAAATTTTAACAATTGCATAATATGAAACAAGCATCTTCAGAGTTGTCCTCTTGTTTTAAAAATGTTTGCTATTTAAAATATCACTGATGTATCAGAATAAATTATTAAAAAATCTATACTTGATATTTTAAAACTGAGCATTTAATATATATAATATTCTCTTTTTTTAATTAATATGTGACACATTTTGAAAAATAAAATAAACTATAATTTTAGAGATTTCAATTAGAAGTTCTTTTTTAAATACCATATATTTTAGATGGAAGGCAATATCAGTGTTAATGAAGCACTTGCTGATGATGATTTATAAAAACTCAAAATTGCACAGGGAAATTTTAAGATTTGTTGTTGCAAATGTTTCAGTCCTAAAAAATACCACTTATTCAATAAGGTATGGCACATTAGTTTAAAAAATTTATATTTATAATAGAATTTTATGAATATTATCACTGGCTTCTAAACATCTATTTTGAAATCAAAGTTGAGAAATTTTATTGTAAGTTAATATAAGCAACGATAGAAATCCGGTATTAAAATCCATAAGAACAACAATGATAAAAATGCAACTTTTTAAATACCTAACTTCTATTGTGTTTTCCCCAGAAATTAGACCAAATATAAAAGTGAAATTTGGTAATAATAAGGATTTTCCTGAAATATTTGGATTCATATGCCTTGTACTTTGCAATCATAACTAAAAAAGAACTAACCATGATATTTTTTAAAGTACGACAAGAATTTTCTTATATTACTTTTTATAGATATACAGTGTTCACTTTCTAACATTTTTTGTCTTTAAAAATATATTTAGAATGTACAAGTTTTAGATAATTTTATAATGATTATTTAAAATATGAAAAATTAATGCATTTAAAAAATAAAATATTTTTCAATTTGAATTTAGAGCTTTCTTACAGCAATATAAATAAATTTCTTAAAAGTGATAACTGGTTTAAATTCATTTATAATTATTTCTTATATATATTGTAAAAATTAAGGTACTAATATACAAAATGTTTACATTTTAATGCAATAATACAGTGTTTCTCAACCTTTTAGTATTCACGGCCCAATTTTCAGTCATAATTTTCATCGCGCCCCCCCCTCCACACCGCATACAATAATGTACAATAATAATGTATTTTGAGTATTTTGTATAAACCTGCACTACAACCTTAATTTTAAACTTTACAAATTACCAACAATACCGAAATTTATTGTCATTTTGCAACACCGATCCTCAACATTGAAAAACACAAGAATCCTATGCTTTTTTATTGCTCTTGCGTCCCGCCATGTCGGGCATTCTCACGGTTTCGCGAGAAGTTTCTATTTGCCTGTCAGCAAAAAATTAGGCTAGGAGCGTCCACAGATGTAAACAAATGTTTTCTCATAGGGAGAAGGAGAAAGTTCTATGCGCAAATTTCAATTCCAGACAATCTCATTCGAGTCGATCCTTCTATCGCTATTGAATCTATTCTGAAT
>JAPDSC010117173.1:0-12168 GCA_026290005.1 Latrodectus geometricus
GACAAAACTATATATAAATAATCGGATCTTTTCATTTACTGTTAAGAATTTATTTTAGAGCAAGATCTAACTGCTGGAATAAGGAATTAATTTTACTATAGTTTCCATTAATAATACTACATAACAGATATTCTCCCATATTCTAAACCTCTCAGAATTCATCTTAATACATTTAAAAAAGTGTCATTTCTTCGATTTCTAATTGAAACGCTTGCTTTGTTTATAGCAAGATTCCATCAAAACGAAAAAGAGACATAATTTATTCACCAAGGATGATTTTTGAGCATTTAAATCTTGTTTCAGTTTCAACAGTCAGTGTTTTTATTATGTTATGGTTCTGAATTCACCCAACCGCTGAAGGGTACGGTTGCATCTCGTTCAACAGTTCTTGAGTTTGATACCCACCTCAATCCTGGTAGTCGATAACAGTTCCAGTTTAAAGCTAGAGATTTAAACGAATGAGCTCTTGGGCAGAAGGACAAAGCTCTTCAAGCTCCATGATTACAGGTGGATGTTTACACTTTTGCTGGTCATCAAAAACATATGTTAACTTATACATAACATAAAAATTAATTTCACCATTAAAAATTGAATTTTAAATTATTTTAATGTCCAATGAAAGAAGCTTATAAAAATGTATTCATCTTTTAAGGTATTATTTAAAAATATTGCTAGGTACTCATGTCTTTATGTTTTGTTGATACAACAGTATACTTCCCAGTACCTATACCAGAATTTATTAGTGGAAGCATCATTAGAGGCGGGATCAAGCAGGACTTTGTCTTCCACTTCACACAGGCATCGTTTCATTTGGATTGATCACCTGAATGCGGTGCAGTCGCTTTTAGTAAACTCAACGAATCTTCGGTAAACTCGGGACTCGAACTCACCACCTTGCGATACGAGGCCTTAAGTTATGTTTTATTGTAAAAGTACCTTAGAGACATACATGACTAAATAAGTTTTTTTTTTTTTTGTAAATTGCTTAAAAAAATAATTTTGTTGTTTCATTTTGTTTTTGTTTTAATGTCACTAGATTTCTACTAGAGTGTCTTACTATTTTTAAACTTCTGGTGTAACACATCATTGAAAGCATTCATTTATTTCAGAATACTTTCGGACTTGTTGCCGTTCTGTTGCTGTCCACTGTGGCACATTGCCGACCTCAATATCATTATCAAGCGGAAGGCCCTGCTCACTATGTGCATCAACCTGCACAGTATGAGAAAGCTGCAGTTGCATACCAGACAGCCCCGGCGCCCCACACTCATGCTCCAGTGCAATACGTAGCTCAGCCTCAATACCAAACCGCACCAGTGGTCCCTTCTCAGAGTTCCAGCGGTTACAGCAGCGGGGTGCGTGGACAGCAATCGGCGGCCCACAACCAATACAACACGGCTCATGGCGCGGACAGAGCAACGCATGCTGACCACGCCAACAACGCCTATAAGCAGCATAATCTCGGTGGCCACAGTGCGCACGGCACGCGCGGGGGTCAAGCCAGCCAGCAAAGCACTTACCGCAACACAGGATCGTACTCCCATGACACTGGCAGTGGATTCGAGAAATCGTACTCCTACGACCGGGCGAATGGATACCACGACATTGAAGCGGAGGACGCTGCCCAGTCCAGCCGCCAGGCTTCCCAGCAGCAGCAAGGCCATCACAACGTCGGCAGTCAGGCGTCCCAGTTGCGCGAAAGCCAAGGCGCTCGCAGCCAGAGCGGCGGATCCTCATACGGCGTCAGATCGGACAGCAAATCACTCTTTGAGAAGTACGGCTACACGCACGGAGGAAAACAGCAGGGCTACAGCTACTCTCCCCTCTACGGATACGGATACCACTAGCTCCAGCGGTGAGTATCCAACCCTTGATTCTAAGTTTTTTTTCTTAGGCCTTGCCCAGAAGAAATTTTTTTAAAACTTTTTTCGGTACTATAAGGGTAGGTTGTAAAGGAAGTCTTAATAAACATTTGGAAGCTCTCCAAAATCTAGAAATTTTTCAGATGATTTGGACATTTTTAAAGTTGTTCTTAAAACATTTATTAAAATAAATTTAAATCCATATATTTTATAATTTCAACTAACTACCTCAATACAAAGTTTTCCATTAAAAGAAAATTTTGCGTCAATGTTCAGTATATTTCCAAAATTTATTTTGAAAAAATATTTTTTTTTCTTTCTGTCTAGCATCAGTTTATGAGATTAACAAGAAAAAATGTAAAATTATTAATTGTGATAGTTTTGAGAAGAATATCTTGATATTTTTTAATCAATTATAGATCATTATTTTTACTATTTTGACAAGTATTTGTGTTTACTAGGAAATAGTATGAAACATTATTCATTAACTTTTATACAATAGAAGGCTGATGTTATTTTATTAATTAATTAATTAATTAATTTTTTTTTGCACATTTACGTATTTTACTTTGCTTCGTTTCGTATATGTGAGGAGAAACAATGATGCAAGATGCTAGGCTGAGTTTATTCCACAAATTTTACATGTCTACATGCATTTCATAAAAATAGAAAGAAATATAAATATATTTTTATCAAAAGTTGATATAATTGATTAAATTTCCAAATGAAAAGTCGTAAAATATAGAATATTCTTTACAAAGATTATCATAAATATGTATATTATGTATCAAATGTTATTTTTATCGTTAGGAGATTTTAATTACATTTCGTTATTTAAAAATTAAAGCGGTAAAATTTTCTGTTCATGAAAAACTCAGCAAATATTTTGATACGCTTTAATTAAAAATAAAAATGGAGAATTTAAAAATTTAAAAATAACGTTTAGTATCTTCATAAACTAATAAATGATGTTTTACTTATAAAGGAAAATATAAAAATGTCATTGAAATTTTTATCATTGACTACATTAGAAATTTTATAATCCTATGTATTCGATGTACAGATTCAAACAAAATATTCATAAATTCTATGTATGATCAATAAAATATGCTATTCTGTGTATTAACAATTGCATGATTCTATAGCTTTTTTCAATCTATGAAGAAAATGTTCATTGTTTGGAAGTAAACACAATCCAAATAAAAAAAATCTTTTATATTTTAAAAAATTAAATTAATTTATAAAAATTAAATTTATATTAATGGTATAAATTAATTTAAACAAATTAGTGTTAAATGTTATAATTCTGTGTTTCATCCAAAATATTTAATTATATGTTGAAAAAGTGGTTCATTAATTTTTCTTTCTGAGTAGTGAAGGAGTGTTAATTTTTATTAGATTGTAGATGTTTTAATGCATTTTAACTTTGATAAGATTATCATTTCTAGTCCACTCATCAATCATTTGTTAAGATTATTCAAGCACCGTCAGTTGTTCATTTAAAAATTGTGATAAGTGGTTAATGATATGAAAAAATAGAATTGATTTGCTTTCAAACATACATTTGATAATTACTAATAGCATATTTAAGAAATAAATATCAATCAATAATAGCACATTTAAAAATAAATTGATCTTAAAAAAATAGTCTTTTATTTATTAAAATTTGTTTTAGTAGGTGGGGTCCTGTTTGATGTCTCGAAGGCCTTCCTTGAACGATTGTATATGAAGAATAATTTATTATGTGTTGTTGTATGTGTATATACATAACGTTTTTAAGCTTTGTATCCTGCTATTTCATGTTTTTATGTTAAATAATAAAAAAAGATTTTAAATAACAGATTTATTTCCTTTTATTACAAATATCAAGCTGTAACTGAATCATGATAGTTTTTTTTTTTTGTACATCAAGTAATGCTTTCAAAACATTTTAAAAAGTTTCTCTCATTCTGAGAAAACATGCATATTTAGAGGAATTTTCAGAGAGAGAGCTTTGTATTATTTAAGCTACCTAATTATTACGCATAAGAATGTTGATGGGGAAAATATCACCCTTAATGGAGATCGAAAAATTAAATCATTTGGTGAAAACTATTTTTAAAGAAAGCGATACTTTTACTCAAAAAAATTTTCCTTTTCCTCATGAGTAGAGGAAAGCTGTAAAACAATTAGTTTTTGTTTTGATTCTCGCCTCACGAAGAAAATCACACTAAAAAAGTTTCATAGATTTGTTGCAAGGTTTAAAGCTATTTTCCATAAAAAATTTCACAAGGAAATGTGAAAAGTTAAATTTATTTTGAAATACGTTCCACGAAGAATATTAAAAATTGAATAGCAGATGCATGCAAAAATTATACATTTTGCATTATTCAAGTATAAGTTACAGTTGTGAATAACAGAGTTTTCCTCTCATATTGAGGTCAAGGCGAATTTTTATCAGTGTTGATTTATTAATGTATGATATCTACATAAAAAGTTTTTATTTTAGTAGTATAGTAAGTTGGTTTATAATTAATATAATTACTGTGTATTTTTTTAATCCAAGCAAGATATTTTGGGTGTTATGTGTTATTCTAAAATAATTATTAGCAATATAAACTATTAAGAATTAAAAATATCTTTTTTTAAAAACATTTAGATGTAATACACATGATTCTATAATTCGTTTACAAATATATTCCTCCTGTATAATGGATAGTTGTAGAACAATATTTCACTCATTTATTAGGTGATAACTGTTATGTATAATTAAAATGGAAAAAGCAAACAATAAAATGAAAACTAATTTATAAGAATCATAATTTTTTTACCATATTTCCTCTAAAAAAATAATAAAAAATTTAGTTTAAAAAGCAAAAATTAACTTTTCATTAAAAAATAATGAAAGTTTGGTATTTTGAAATGTTAAAAATACACTAAAGCAAAATATGTATATATATAGCTGAATTTCTGATATTCTTTTGCATATTAGAACACAGATATATTAATGTTAGAATAAAGTCCCTGAAGAAATACATAAATACAAATGCAATTGTTGCCATATCACAATTATTATGATATGCACCTATTCAAAGACCTCTTTTGTAATCTAAATATAGTTTTATGTTCGGATCTCATCCATTAATAACACTGTTATCTTTTTTTCCAAAAATAAATATTTACATTTAATCTAGGAAAGCAAAGTTTTATCTGTCTGTTCAATCTGAGGATTTAAATAATTTGAGTACAATCGTTTTGTTATACACTGCTCAAAACAATTAAAGGATAGTGTAAGTTTTATATAAAAAAAAGACATAAGCGAATTTTTTTTTTTGCTTAAAATGGTAGAAGAGAATTACAAATGCAAATTTTTCTGATTTTCAAACTGTGGAGTATGCTAATTTTGAGTTCGACGTCAAAAACGCCGCTTCAGCGGCAGTGAATGAAATTTGACTTTCAACTGCATAAAAGACAAAGAAGACAGGGATGATCGGCATTCAGTGACAGTTTTGTTTCGATGATATCTCCACGAAGTCATTTAACCGATTCAGAAGCTTGGAGAGTTGTTGGTAGGTTAGAAGGGGGCCAAACTCAAGCCGAAGTAGCGTAAGATAATGCAGTGTTACAAAGTGTGATTTCCAGGATCTGGAACCGTTTTTTGGAGACTGGAAGTGCAGGCCGAAGATCAGGGCAACAACGCCCAATGAAGATCGTTATTTAGTGTTAACGGCTCGGAGACACAGAAATATGTACGCTACTCTTCTCAAATAACACCTTCGCTACTGACACCACGGTTTCAACTCAGGCTGAACCGGCTGCATGGTGTAGGTCTGTATGCTCGCCGAGCGATGGTATGCGTTAAACTAACATCAAAACATCGTCACGACCGCAGGGAGTGGCAACAGAGCATGTGAACTGGAGGAGAAATGGGTGGAGCAATGTTCTTTTTTCTGACGAGTCCCGTTTTTCTGTTCATCCTGATAATAGGCGTATTTTCATTTGGAGATACCGTGGCAGTAGGATTAATCCTGTGTTCGTGCTTGAAAGTGTCAGATTTGGCGGTGGGGGAGTGTTGGTGTATGATAGAAGGTCCATTGACGGACGCACAGACTTCTATATCATTCGAGATGGACTTCTGACTGGTCGCCGATATATGGATGAGATCCTCAGACCTATTGGAATCCCTTACGCTGCAGCAATCGGAGATGACTTCATTTTAATGGACGATAACAGCAGGCTACATGGTGCTAACCTGGTGGAGGATTTTCTTTTCGAGGAAGGAATCGTACGAATGGAATGGCCAGCATGTTCTCCAGACATGAATCCAATAGAGCACGTTTGGGACGCTCTAGAAGGACGAATTGCTGGCCACCAACCATCACCACAAACACTCCAAGAACTGGAAAGAGCTCTTCTGGAAGAGTGGGACAGAATAGCCCAACTTGTGATTAATAGCAACATTGACTCCATGCCTCAAAGGTGTTCAACATTGCTAGCCGTCCGTAGAAACCATACCCTCTACTGAAAATTATTTCCTTTGAAGAAAATACCTTTTCTTATTCTTTTTTTCTCATATGCACAAATTGTATTTTTTCCTTTTGTACACAAATACGCAATAAAATGCATTTTTGTCGGCCAAACATTCTCATATAACCTTTTACGTCTGTCGACCATGTATTAATTAGCTAAAAAGTTTCTCAGCCACAAGATCCACCTAAAACCGCAATATCCTTTCATTGTTTTGAGCAGTGTATTTGGATGCGGTAAAATTAAATAAGAACAGTTGTGTAAAAATCCATGAGGTGTAGTGTAATACAATAAACTTCATAAAATTAAAATGTTTGGACTATATTAACGATGATTTAGATAACTTTTTAACAAAAATATTTGTTCCTTTACAAAATATGAAACGGCTCACTGCATTTACAGTTTTCTTTTCTGATAAACGGGGCAAAATATTATCAGTTAAATCAAATATATCTGTCATTTTATTTAATTTGCCTTTTTTTAATACATTACTAATACCAATAACATTATTAACTTTAAAAAATACTTGCTTTTTTCTAATGATACCATTTACAACCAGATTTCCATCTATTGGAAGAGAAGCACACAAATTTGGATGTGGATTGCAATCAATATTTAAAACTATTTCTTGACTATTGATTACAGTGTGAAAATCAAGGATGCGTCTATATTTTTCAAGCATTTCTTCTCTAAATTTGTAATATAGGACTTCTCAGAGTAAACAAAAAATGACTCACTCTTTTTACTCAGAAGCGTTGCATCTGACAGTTTTCTCGTCTAGCTGAGGGATCCTCTCGATGGAATACTTCAATACTCTTTGGACATCCATTAATACAAGGCTTTAAGATGTAGTTTTGGGTATTAAGGCTCACAACCATTTTCTCATTGAAAGCTTCACTAGTTCTTAAAATGTCACTTGATTTGAAATGCAGTTCACAAACCTAACAGTAAAATTTAGATATAGGAAAGCTGATATACATACAATAAAAAATAACATTCACTTTTTACTAACTATACATTTTTTATTTGATATGATAATAAAGATGCATTCTGAAATTATTTTCCTAATAACTAGGAGTTTAGCTGTTTTTATAGCACCTATTCTCTATTAAATCTAAAATTTTTTCTTATTTATTCAATTAATGAATTGAAATAATAAAGGATTACTTTATTTTTCGATTAATTTTTTAAAAAAATTAAAATTGCTTTCTGTTTTTTAAAATTTAAGGTTATTATTATATTTTATGACTATATAAATAAATTCGTTTGTTAAACACATATGCTTTATTATTTTACACTCTATTCTACTAAAATTGTATTTAATGTTTCTATATAATCTGTAGGTACCCATTATATTAACAAAATAAGTTCGAGTAAATATAAAACGTAACTGAAATGAAACAAACTAAATAATATTTTAATATGTACAGAATTAACACCTTATGAATACATCCTATTTGAAAATATGATATTTCTAAAGGATAGCTTTTTTAAAATTTAAAGCTTCAATACAATTCAAGGTGGCCTTAAATTTGTTCTTTTTTTTTTGTTATTTGATAAAATTCTATTTAAATGTTTCCTATACTAATAATTTAATTTAAATATCTTTTATTGCATTTTCATTGTTTTGATGAATGTTTATCACCCTCAAAAAGAATGAGGCACCCTAAAATATGGTTTTGGCAAATTTAAATTTGAGTGACATAATTTTAAGAGTAATATATTTAAAAAAATTCCATGTATGTGTGTGTGAATTCACTTTTGATTTCTTTGGAGTGTTTTACTACTGTTAAATAAAATCAAAAATAAAATAACAACATGAAAAATTATTCAAATGAAATCGTAAATTAATGTACTCTTGAGTGTTTTGTTACTTCCATGTTTTCTCTCACACGTATCCCCATAAGCGTTCTAAATCTTCTTCACTTGGAAATCGAAAGAGAAACTTTAGGGTCAGTATCATAATTGTTCTTGAAAGCAGTTACGCAGCATTTAAGCGGCATGTTCTTGATTATTAAAATAAATATACAGGATGAGTATACGATAAAATTGCTTGAGAAATATCTCGAAGACAAATTACCCCATTGTAAGCAACGCCGTGAAAACGTCAGCATGCGAATGCAACGTCACAGTCATTTGGTCACATGGTAAACAGATTTTCCTCTATGAGGAGGCTACTGGTTTACCCCGTTCAAATTTCTAGCACGAGGTATATCAATTAAAAATTTGTTACCTATAAAAGCAGAAACTAATTAACGCTGTTGCGCAGAACATTGTCAGATATTTCGAACTTGCTCGAAGTCCAAAATCGTAGTGCGTTTCACTTATTTTCTGACGTAACTACGATATTAATGACGTCAATCTGTCGAATGAGTTTTACACGCGGCGATGTACATCGTGCATGACGCATGACACATCGCGCGCGCTGATCAACGAGTTTGCGGACTACTTAGAAGCTGTAGTTTGTGTAAAATCTTTGAGCTGTGAGTGAAATATTTGCAGTCACAATTGCTGATTGAGAGAGGGGTGCGAATAAATCGTTTGCTTAGAAGATAACTAAACTTTTTTTCTGCCTCTCGTAAAAGTATTAAAATTACCTCTCATAAAAGTATTAAAATTACCTCTCATAAAAGTATTAAAATTACCTCTCATAAAAGTATTAAAATTACCTCTCATAAAAGTATTGTCTGTCACTTCTCGTGAAGGTATTAAAATTTCAATAAAAATAGCAGGGATTTTAGCCTATGAAATTTTTTTATGGTTTTAAATAAAATTAAATCATTTTTTATTTTTGACAAAATTTGTACTCCACAAATTCAAGGTGGTGTTAGGCGTTAAGCACTTTCCTTTTCCTTATTTTAGGGTATTATTGGACGGGTTACATCCCTTATTGCACGGTATATGGGAATAGTTAAAAATAAATTCTCGTTTGAATGTCTTTCATAAAAAAACACCAGTTTATTGATAATCTGATTGCATAAAGTTTTATCTATCGCTTAGCAAATCCAGTATATCATCCTCCACTAAAATAGGGCACCTTGCGCCCCAACCAACCACTAAAATAGGGGGACATTTTGAATAAATCTTAACCTTCCGTGTGTTGGGTGGAATAAAGTTTTCATGTAGCTCTAACAGCCGTTATACAATCTGGCTAACATGAGATACCTCACGCATCTCACCCTGAATGTTGGCGGTTGCTGTTGGAGCAAAAGCTGCCCATTGCAAATAGCTGGCTGTTATAGAAAAGGTGTTATTTAGAATTATTTCAAATATCTCCAATGTCTCCCGTTATTCTCGGATTTGAAGTGCTAAACGCTATACGGGTATTTTAATTATTAGTAATAACATGTACTAGTTTATTGACTCAATTGTTTTTTAATATATTTCACCTATATTTTTATAATATATTTTAGGTTATTAAAAAACTTTTTCACTCTTGTAAATGAATTGAAAATTTATGTTGCACATAGTAATAATGATCGAAATTTAGTCATTATATTAATAATTTAGCTAATAATAAGGATGAAAGGATATGAAGACATTTAATTTAATTTTTTATTGTTCATTAGTTTTGTTCATTAAATCAATTTAAAATATAAATTTGTAAAATAATTTTCAAATATAACAACAAAAATCGATCGCCAAAACCGCCATCAAGGCCTTCTGGCTTTCGACGATTGAAATGTCTTGTTTCTTCGGCAAAAGAGAAACTAATAGCCGAACCTCCTCCATAACAAGGCTGTGTCAGTAAAGTATCATCATCAAAGGGAAAAAAGTTCGCAAAAGCTGTGAAACTCCACCTCGGTATCAGTTTGTCTAGTCTGGGGTAGCCAAACTTTTGGGATCTGTGGTCTATTCCACACTTCAAAAATCGAAGGCAGTCCACCAACAGCAGAGCTAAATTAACGTAACATACATATTTATATATTTGTTCTCGGTAATGGTAAATTATCTAATTTTCCTAAAAAAACAAAATAAAAATTTACAGACGAAAATAATCAAAGTATTCATCTATCAAAAATTGACCATCCTGCTCACTTCGTTTAGCTGAAATTTGGCATGTATATCTGCGACAAGCTTATAATATTGTAGCTGGTACGAGCTTCTTGCAATATGTAAACCCGAAATCAAATGTTCATCTGTTAAACGCGACCGATGTTTGATTTTTATGGCGTTCATGGTTGAAAAAGCAGATTCGCAAAGATATGTCGATTCAAAGTATGATTTCAAATGCAAAATCGCTACATATGCTCTGGATTTAAGAAATATATCGCAACTTAATAATTTCTTCCTCGACCGTGACTGATATAGTATCTATTAAATGTCTTATTTTTCCAAATACTTCA
The DNA here is from genome assembly GCA_026290005.1 of Latrodectus geometricus. Classification (NCBI taxonomy): domain Eukaryota; kingdom Metazoa; phylum Arthropoda; class Arachnida; order Araneae; family Theridiidae; genus Latrodectus; species Latrodectus geometricus. The sequence continues at coordinate 10,715 of JAPDSC010117173.1, forward strand.
TCAATGTTGACATTTTCATTAAATGGAAATATCATAAAATTGAGTATTTCTTCCAACCTAATTAAGTCATCGAATCTTTTTTCAAATTCTTCAAACGAAACATCTAAGTGTTCAGCGAAATCTTTGAAGTCTCGGTTTGGATTATGGATGCACTCTTCCTCCATGTTTTTGAAGTTTCTCAATTGATGTTTTCTTAATTGATACGCATATCTTTTTATCTTTTTTTAAAATTTTAATCGTGCTCATATTGTCTGTTAAACATTTATTCTTTCCTTCTAGATTTAGGTTTAAGTCGTTAAGTTTTGTATTGATATCGCAGAGAAAATCTAGTTTCATGGGCCATTTCTCATCTTCTAATTCAGTAATGTTCTCTCCTTTCATTTTTATAAAATTTTTTATTACTGGTAACATAATACGAAATCATTTTAAAAAAGCACTATCACTTAGCCACCTCACGTCTGTGTGCAATTATCGCTCTCCGTAATCTGATTCAGTTTCTTTCGAAAGAGCCCGAAATTATCGTCTCTGAATTCTTCTTGAACGAATTGAATTGACGATTTTAAAAGCAATTTGCATTATATCATTAGACTTTAGTGTTTTTTAACACAATACCTGTTGATGGATAATGCAATGAAGCAGGTGAATTAAGGAATTTCGTCATCATTATTGCACAAGACAATAAAACCAATTTGATTCCTGACCATTGCTGACGCTTCATCTGTTGTAATAGAGAACAATTTATAAATAGGAAATCTTGTATTATCAACAAAGTTTTTAAGTGAATTGTAGATATCTTGGCCTGTCGTTTGTCTTTTCAATGGAATTATAGTTAATAACTTTTGTTTTAAAATCGTATCTTCGAAAACCATTTTCGTATCTTCGAAACCGACATCTTGGCCACCCTGGTCTAGATATGGAATATATACTTATTCTTAAATATTTAACGAAATAACAAACGCAACTGAAGGTAGTTTTTTGTTAAAATAAATCAAATTCATGCTCAAAAATAAGTTATTTGATATATTAAAGAAGTAATTTTCTCTTGAAATAAGGAGATTGTAATCAAACGATGTCATCATAATATCGACCGACGTTCAAAAAGTAAGAAAGTTAATTTAAATTTTTTATTACAGTCTTTTCTTTGATGGTTTTCATTACCAACTCTTTTTAATTAAAATGGCATTTATTAATTTATATCAAAAACATATTGAGAATTGAAAATATGTACTAATTAATGACAGAATTGATCAGAATTTCAATTGAACAAATGATTATGGATGTGCACATGTGTTAAATTCTCATCTCAATTCTGGGGGAAAAATACATAAAGATTTACAATTATGATCACTATCACAAAAGGGGGAAAAACATTGAATACAAATAAATCAAACATTGAGCACAATTAAAAAATTCTTTAAAAATAAGTAATTGTATTTTTTGATTATAGAATTTTA
>JAPDSC010117184.1:0-30879 GCA_026290005.1 Latrodectus geometricus
AAGTGTTTCTTTAAAAAATACAATTTCAAAATATAACTCTATTTTGCATTATTCATTAACTTAAAGTCTTTACGGATATTATATCGATTTTAACAAACACCTCAACTCACCAGTTATTTTTTAAAAAAATTTAAAAGTTAGTTAACTAACATATATATATATATATATATATATATATATATATATATATATATATATATATATATATATATATATATATAATTAAAAATAAGGTAAAGGGGTTTTAATCTTCCATTTATTATTTTATGCAAAACAATTTTATAAAAATATTTTTAATTTATTTACTTCTTGTTCTTTTATAGGTCCAAACTCATATTTAATTTGTATCTATGAAGATATTAAATAGTAGAAAAACACTCTTTTATTTAAAACTGTTCACATGGATACGAATTGTTTTCTTCTCATAAAGGGATACACAGGTTTTAAAATGAATGACAAAAATTGCTGAAGAGTATGATAAATAGCCACTTGTTATTTATAAGTTTATTCATTAAAAAACAGTGAAGTAAAGTGCACGACGTCATTATAAATTTTTTTTTCTCATAGTTTCCTTCAAAAAAGTGACATTCAATAAAGTGCTTTAACTATAATTCAGACAAATTATTTGTGATATCACACATTTAATTAATCAGGGAAAAAATATTTCTAAAATACAAGTTAATATGTCTTTATTTAAAAATGTCATATTTTACAAAATAGTAAAAAGTGCAAAATATTAGATACTTGTTACAATCAAATACCAAAAGTACTTTAGAACTTTTTTAGTTAAAATTTTTAATAATCTGGTAAATGAAAATTATTTAAAGGCTTCATGATAGAAATTAAGAAAAATAGCCATGTATTTAAATAATTTATTAGATCATGTTTGAAATTACTTGACATAGTTAAAAAATATCAGTGATATATTTTTTGCGTAAAAATGAAGTAACATTTATAAATTAAAAGGTAACCCTATCAAATTATATTTTAATTGTAGAAGAAAAAATATATATTTTTCTGTTTTTACTCAAATGTAGTTTTTACGAAATTCCTAAAAGAGAATCTAATTAAAGTAATTTGCAAGTCTGTAGTAATGCAATTAAAATGCTAAAAAAGTGGGTGTTTAATTAAAAGAAGCACGAAAGAGTTAAAGGTATAAAACTTTACTTCAGAAATTGTTACTTCTCACTAACTATCATGTTTTATTTGTATAGTTTTAACTAAATATTCTGATGTTTTTTTTAAGTTAAAAAGTACAATATAAACAAATCACAAAATGATTTGAATAAAAGTCTTTTTTCATATCATATCATCAGCATCAAGAGTTTAATATCATTTGAACATTTTAAATAAATTATTGTGATAGCTTTGGAATTTAAAAAAAAATAAATAAGTGAAAATTTCGTACTATTTCAATTTTCCTATCTAGTTGAAATCAAAAAGTGTTAGGATTTAATTCGAATTCATTGGTTTAATTTGTAAGCCTACAACTTAAAAGGCATATTTTATTAAAAAATAATTAAATTTATCATTACAAACAATTTAAAATATAGAAATAAATTACATTCCCCTCAACTTTCTAATACTAAATGAATCTGAAATATAAAAGACGCAAAAATTACTATATTGGAAAAGTAATATTGATTTTAAAAAAATTGCAGAGTAGTAAAATAAAATATATTATTTTTTAATAGTTTAATGTGAATTTTCTTTTTCCTATGAAAAATGTTTAAGAATACACACTGATTATTTTCCAATGATTCATATACATGAATTCCTAGGCTGAGCAGACGGACGAAGACACACACACACACACACACACACATATATATATATATATATATATATATATATATATATAAGTTATTATATTAAGTTATTAGAAATATAAAATAAAGGAATTAGGAATTAGCAAGGAGTTATTTGGTTCACTAAACAATATATAAGTATTAATTTAATGTATAAAAATACTTATCTAAATATCAGAAATTTTTCTGATAATTTCACATAGCAATTAATCCTGTTTTAAAATAAAATAGTACCCCTGTTTTTGAAAAAATTAACAAATTCAACAACACAAAACTGTAAATGACTTTTGCAGTGAAGTAAATGGACACAGTTCATAAAATGTCTGATAATTTTAATTTAAAACAATTTACTATAATAATTAATGAAATAATTTTAATGATTAATATAAAATTTTGTATACATTGTAATGAGCATAAGCATAAATACATCGTAATGAACATACATTGTAATTCGACTCAAGAAGACTATAAGATTGTTCGTTTATTTCGTTCCAGAGAAAGGCAAGCTTATGTGTACTACACGGTTTTAATTACAGCCTCTAGTTTATTGATTTCCACGTCTTTAAAAAACCAGTAATTTCATTTTAAAAACAACGAAAAGAAAATTTATGGTGATTAATCAGACCATCTGAAGACCCAGAGATGATAAGCCCTTCCATTTTCCTATGAAAGATAAATGTAAGTTATAAGCATTCTAACGCACACAAAGGGAAACAGTTTGTTTTCCCGTGATAACATTGAAAGAAGGCAATTGGAAAAAATATTCAATTTAAAGATAGACAGTCTAAAGAAAATTTTTATACTATGAAAGAAAAAAAAGTTAAGAACAAGTATTAAGCATTAACTTATCTCTTTATTATTTATATGCAACGCATGACACTTGGTGAAGTCAGAAACAGCGTCTTTCGTTTTTGAACAGAGCAACCCCCTAAGAGGGTGGTAGTACGAGTTTGGCTCATAGATGGCAGCACCTTCTGGATCTTCTAATTTAGAGTTAGGATCCAGAAAAGGCCAACAGACCCTTAACATCCTCAGAGGTATTAATTTTAATGGGATCATGGATGATATTGCGACAACGAGATATTTTACGTGGCCCAGTCACCATTAGTGAACACGACAGATCTTAGGATAAGCTGAGATTCGAACCTTTAAGTAACGGAAACGACTCCCTAACCAACCAGACTCTAATACTTTTTTATTTTTGCACATTGAAATGAGCCGGTCATTTTAAAATTGCCGATTATCACTAAGAAAATGTTCATTTGGTGTAAATAAGTAATCTTTTGACAAGGAATCCCAAACTTAAGACGGAATTACTTAAATCAACTTTCAATAAAATGATTTAGGAAGTGTATAAAGTTAAATAAATCATATGCAGATGTTTTCTATTTCTTATACTTGCTAATATTTAAATATGTGGTAATGCATATTATGAAATTATCCAACGAACCACTACAAGAAGTATTCCAAATGAGGAATAATGCTAAGTTAAAATTTAAAATCTATAAAAATTAGGTTGCTTATAAATCAAATCTAGCTTTCCATTAGATTTTTAAATTTAAGGTAAAACATTTGGACATATTTAGTTCAATGCAAACGTTATTTTCCCAGTTTAATTTTCTGCTCTTATTGTAAAAAACTCTCAAAGATAAAACAATATTCAATGTTAAGTTGAGTTAAAGTAAACGGTAGAAGAGTATTTCTGTAGTTTCATCTCTCGTTTAAATTAAAAGTGCCTCTAGGAATAGAAAAAAGGTTATATTTTCAAACACAACTAATTTCCAAAAATAGGGGTTTGAAAAATAACATTTACAGTGCTGGATTGTATGAACAAAGAATCTGAGATAGAATGGGGAAAAGTTTCTAAATTTTCCTTTTACGTGCTGTTTTACTATTTTCAGATAGGAAAGCACAAATACAGAATCAATAACAATGTTTTTAAGGCAAAGATTTTTTACTCGCTCGTGAGTAAAATCCCTTTAATAATCCTAAAAAGTCTTATCCACTTACATTTGCTGGAAGGTTTTCTTCAATCTACATATAATTCCGGTCGATAGGGGATCCAAAATAAGTGATAAAACTTCTTTATTCTTAAAAAATAATTAATTTACGTTTTCATATTAATCTGGCTTCAATGTGGGATGTAAAATATTTTGGTGGCACATGATAAAATATATTTATTTAAATAAAATATAATTAGCACTAAGAATAATATCCGAATAACATTTTTTGTAGTCTTGTTTTTTTTTGGGGGGGGGAGTTGATTTAAAGTCATATTTGAAAACAATTTTATTTAGTTACAAGTAAATTTCAAGTATCAATAATTAATTAAAATAAAATCATTTAATTAAAATTAAAACTAAAAACGCATTCAAAACAAATAATCAAATCTATTCAGGGGTAAAAAGTTCTGTCAACGTGTAAAACTACATTATAAAATATACCAGAATTAGCAGTAAACATAAGAAATAAAATTTTGAACTGGGTTCTCTTTTAACTTTCTGAAATATTATAAAAAACTTCAGAATTTAGGCTGTCGTAAGACTGCCTAGATTTGAAAAAAAACCCAACTGAAACTTCATATTAAATATAATTTTAAAAACATTAAAAATAGAAAATGAAAACATCAAAAACAAAATACTTTCAATTAAAAATACAAATATATATACATTCTAAACAAAATTAAACAATTCAAACTTTTCCAAAATTTTACCATGTTATGCATAAATATCAGAAAATATTTTCATAAATGGAAATGTACAAATAACGAATTCTTTCTTCCTTATCGTTATGAATTCATAAATATTCGGTATTTTCATAATTAAAATTTTAAAGAAACTTAGTATATTGCACGCATCTATACATTATATTTCTATGTACAAAAATTAATTGCAGTATATTTTTTCAAAGAATAAAAACTATTTCATTTAATCTTCAATTTTACTTCTGTTGCTTTGAATTGTATTTTGAAAAATTTTAGTGCCACAATTTGAGTTGAATCCACATTATATTTTTGATTAAAATAAGGGAACTTTCTAGTTTAAAAAAAATGGAATTTTATATTTTTGAACAATGAAAATAAAGTTCAAGTGACGTAAAAATGAAAATTATAGTGTGGAAATATTTTTACTAACAACTTACTTAAGTACTTAACAAGGATTTCATAATGCTTCTGAGTAACTTTATTTACGTTATGTGTATTGTCTCACAATTTATGATAAAAACACTTTCCTAAAGGAAACGTGCGGAATGAAAGCTTAAATAAGTTATATATATAAATGATGTGTTAAGATAGATTACTATCATAATTTGTTAAAACAGTAAATAAGTAATCAAAAATTCAAACTATAAAACAAAATATTAATTGTGTCTATAATTTGGAATCATTAACAAAAACGTGCGTCTCCCAACCTGTCAAGTGGTCAGTGTGCCTGACTGCCGGTAGGGAGGTTCTTGGTTCGAATCCAGGCTCGAGCATGGAAGTACTTTCTCTCTCTTGCTTATTTTTCCTGTTCTTATATGAATGAAGTATGAATAGTTGCTTACCCTATATACGGGTACTTTAGCATGTGTGTACTGAGGAAGTCGGACTCCACACTAAATAATGGTTCAGGTTGCAAAGTGGAGCAGCGCACCTCATATTGACAACCTTGCTGTCACTATTAGAAAAAAAATTGGAGCATGCAAATTTGTATGGCATTTTATTTTGCTTTTCATTGTATTGACAAATTGTGTTTTCTGTGATTCCAACTCGGTTGGAAACAAAATATGCTAATCTAACTTGGATTTTATGAATGTGCACATGTAGAGGTAAGATTTGTTAAATTAAGCAGATGGAATATACATTACATTTTATTTTAAAGTTTTAAGAATTTTTACTTAGTTAAATAAATATTTTTCAACATCACTTAAGTTGTCTTATAGTCTACATTAATTAAAATCTTTATTTTTGTTATTTAATTTGCATACTTTGGTTTATAGATTGATTTGTTAGTAAATAGTCTTAAATTGTCATCTATTAATCATAATTTAAATATGTTTTATTTAAAATTTGCTTTTAATCATAAAAGCAATTTCAAGATTTAACTTCAATCATGCCAAAATATTTTGCTAGATATTGAATTTTTTTCCGTTATTAAACAATTATTTTGTACACATAGAGTGGCGCTTTTTCTAAACAGTTTATAATTTTCATTTATTCATAAAAGCTAGATTCTAAAGACAAAATTTTATTTTAAAAATCAAAAGTACAGAAATGTTTCGGTGTTTTACAATTTATATCTCTCCTCTTTGATCAATAGACGCATGAAAGATTAGAAACATAAATTTTTGCAGACTGGTTTAATTATACGGAAGATTTTAAAACTTTAATCCATTATCGAAAAACAATCTGTTTTCTAAGTAAAAAAAAATGATAAATAAATTTCATATTACCTTTAGAGAGTATTTTTTATGAATTCTTGTAATGCTTGATTGCATTAAATCTCTGAAGAGTTTGAAGTTTTAAAAAATATGAATAAATTTCCAAAAAAATATATTCAGAAAAAAAAATTGTTTTCACCATGCATTAATGCTGCGGTGATTTCTAATTTAGTTATCAAGAAGGCAATAAAAAATCACCAAAATATGGAGTTTAAAGTTTCGGTATTTTTTAATGCCTGCCCTACTAAGAGTTAGCACGGAAACAAAGCTTCCATTAACCCGTAAGAAGTGATGATAATTCATCCATTTTTTTAAATTTAATATTATTTTGGAGGCAAATGTTTCCAAATATTTTATAGAAATAATTTTATAATTAAACACGAAGTCATCATAATTGTCTAAAAGATTAGTTCTTCCATTTCATTATTTCTTTGTTCTTTTATAACAGCACAAGCACATAATGACTTGAATGGTCAAAACTAATTTTTTACTATACAACAAATAATTAAAATTTGGTGCCTAAAGCAATCTTGTCGAAGAGTCATATTAATGATTATCTTGAAGTAACTGAATTAAAGAAATGTAATTATATAACTTTGCAAGTAACTCTCAAAGAGAATATAGAATTACTATTAAGATACAAATAACTAGTTATAAAAATATTGCTTAAATCAGTGGCATCATATTATTTACATAAACAGCTCTAAATAATAAAAAGGGAACGGGTCAATATCAAGTTTTATAAAAGTAAAAATTTTTAGAAATTTAATTTATGAAATTTCACAGCTGGAGTCACTGAATTTAGAAAAAACAATTTTTTTATAATATATAGAAGTCTTCAATAGCTTGCTGATTATCCCGAGTAATCTCGGGTTTCTATATATTTTAGTTAATTATTATCCCGAGAAAACTTGGGTGAAGCAGAATTTGCAGTATGATTTGTTTTATCACGTTTTTACTCGGTCTGGAGGAAATGAAAGGAAATACTCAGTTTTAATTGGCAGTTTGCCGTTTCCTTGATTTCATGGTTTTTTTCGCGGGATTGGTCACGTGTTTCTCTATGGTATAGTATACGACGGCTTGTGGATTAGTAATGTACAAAGGAGGATAGTTACGTTGAAAAATGTAAAATAATGGTGATGATGCCGTAAAAAAAAATAGACCAAATACCAGAGTACGGAATATCAGGTATCATTTTGTGTTGCCCCTTGTTTAAAAAACTATCATGCAGAGAACAATATTTAACTTTTTCCCATTTGCCCGAGATAACTCGGGATAGTAAACTAATACTAAAACTACATGCTTTTACATCTGTAAAAAATTAAAAATTCAACTTAAAACCTACATATATTGTTTTTTTTTTTTCGTTTCCTTGTATTTAATACTAAAATAAAAAAAAATGTGATCATTTTTTGCAATTTTTTTCAAAACAAAAATTGTAAGGGAAGCGGTTAACTGAATTTAGAAAAAATAATTAGCTAAGAAAACATCTCTTAAAGTGATTGAATCTCTGAGATATATAATTAGTTTATATAATAACAAATAAACTATTTGTTATTAGAAAACATTATTTAAATCAGTGCCATCACATTAATCATATAAATAATCGCATCCGTTATAAATATTATTTCTTATAAGCATCTTTCAAAATAAAGAGAAAATGGGCAACATTAAATTACATAAAAGGAAATATACTTAGAAATGTAATTTATGTAGCACTTATGAGTAACAAAAATATGCTTTCAATTTTAAGAAAACTCATCTATTATTATAACTAGTTATTCATTTTCTCATAAATATCTGAGATTTAGTGTTAAATTCAAAATCAAAACAATTACTTTTGTGGAAAAAAAAACAGTAAATTTTTATGTAAAATAAGCATTATCAACTTGGAATATGAAAAAATAATTTCCATAAAATAATAATTATTACAAAAATCTAACATTTTTCCGAAATATTGAAGTTTTAAATTTTTATTACCTGCATGAATTTAATTTTAATTTTTTTTCTAATGATATATTGATGAAAATCAATTTTCATTAATTTTGAATATAGTATTGAATTTTCAAGCCTATTTTGGAGAAAACAATGTTGAACAATCCAAACAATTTTAGTATTTTAGCAATATTTTTGCGGATAAACTTCGTTACTTTTATTTATTGATACCATTTGGGATTTTATTCATGGAAATTGAAAAATAAAAACCCAAGTTCAAAAACAAAAAAATTAAATTGAATCATTTTATTATTTTACAATTGCTCTATAACAAAATATTTATGGATTTTACATAAAATTTTGAAATTAATATGCATCAAATTTAAGTCATTTCATTTTTATACCATGAAATAAAATAATAAATTCTGAAATGAATAATAAATAAAATAATATAAATATATTCTGAAATGAAGAAATACGAATTTATTGGGAATAATTTTTCCTTCCAATTTCAATTAATCAATTCAATATGCATTAAAACTGTATTATTACTGCTTCATTTTTCCTGCCATCCAAATATTTTTAGTTTAAATTGTTCACTATATGGTATATTAATTGCTTTATGAATATTTTCTTCAACATATTTTGCTATATGTAAAGTATAATTAGTTATGTTCGTAATAATAATACATATTAATGCGAATTATAGTGATTGCATTATAGAAAACAGGAGAAAGGAATTTATATTCCTTAAATTAATAAAATGTGTTTGTTTTTACAATTATATTATTAAAAATAGATAATTAAACAAATAGCTCTGTATAGTTTAAGGAAGTTAATCATGTCTCGTTTAATTTCCTTCTGCTGATTATAATTTTTTATTTTATATAGCTATGTGGTAAGCCACATTCTGTCTAAACTGGCTTGGCGCATTTCACACACATTGAATAGCTTATAGTTTCAGTCTAGACAAGTAATTTGAATAAGGTTTGTCTTAGTAGTAATCATAAGTTTCTTTGATTAAATTTCAAGATTAACATATTTCTAGACTTATTATATGAAACTAACTATGTAATATTTATGTTGGGATTAGTTTTTATTCCCCTGAAATAGTTTCTTTTTTTGTCATCAATATTTATTGAAATTTAACACTTAATTAATTTTTAATTATTTTTTATTTACAATAGACATATTATGTCTGCTTAAAGTACTGTATTTGTTTTTCACATAAATAATAGCGATACATTAAATTTTTTTTATGTAGCAAAAATTATTTTATGTAACTAATTTTAATTAGATTTTCGATATATAGAAGACATTTGATATAACTCAATCTTAACAGTTAATGAAAATTAATTAATAAAATAATATATGCAACTAGAATGGGGTTTAAAACACAAATAATTTTGTGTATGTGAAAAAAGTGAGAAATTATTCTTGAAAATTCTTCTTGAAAACAGATTCAATTTCTATAGTCTATTGTTTTCTTAAGACTACCTTAGTATTGTAAGTATATATAAGCAATGGAAAATATTTACAGCATAATGATATCGTAATAATAAAAATATTTCACTACCTATAGAATACATAGATTTTTATAAAATGTAATTAAATGAATTATATAATAAACTATTTCTTTAAGTAAACCAATAGGGAAAACATAAATAATATAAACTCTGTAAAAACAGTTTTAAAAATTGAATTTAATAATATTTTGTTTAAGATTGACAAACAAAATAGGATCTCTACCTTTATGGGAATACTCATCAAAAAAAGATAATTCATTTCATTTTAGCTATAATAAAATAAAATTTACAAACACATATAAATATTTGTCATTTTTATATTTTATTTCGTTTTTATATTAAGATCGTGCATATTTCTTTTGTTAATATTAGTATGGAAAAAAATATTTTTAAATGGGTTTTCTGTTCAAACATATATAATGTTGGATGACAAACTATCAGATTCAACATTCTAAATTAAAATGTGATTCTAGTAAAATTTCTTCTTTCTAAAAAGATAATAAGTGTGTGCAAAATTAAATAATTTATTATTACCTAGATATTAAACTGCTCTTCGAGAAGGTTACATTAGCAATGTTGTAGTTTGTAAGCTAGAACTACTAATATTGTTAATTTTCTTATGGGATTTAAATTCCAGCATATATACATACATATATATATAACAAAATATCTTAATAGATTCATGATCGGAAAAATATATTTCTGCATATATGATAGATTTTATTACTTCATTAATTTAAGAAATATGTTTGCTAAAATCATGCATTTACAAGGATCACATTTTGAACTAGACTGTGAGAATATACATACTTTTCTTGTATCTGACTTCATTAATATCAATGGTTTTAAAGATCTGATGGGAGATTAGAAACACTTTTACGAAAGGTCAATCAACAATTTTTAAATATAATAAGAAAATTTTCGAGAAATTTTTGAATGGAGTACTGTTTCCAAATCAATATCTTTCAAAGTTTATTTTTAACATGTCCCTAAGAAATACTAAAAGAATTTAAATTAAATTATTTTGAAGCAACTATGATAACTTTAATAATAATTATTCTTAAAAATAAATTTAATTTGTCAAATATCAATTGAAAGTTTCTGAAATAAATGAAAATTACAATTCGATCTAAGTTTAGTCATTGCGAAAGTTTCTCTTTACTTTGAACAAATGTTTTGTTTTGTAATGATTATACAATGAATGTTTATTTAAACAGTGCATTTTGATTAAATTAATCTAAGTTTAGTCATTGCGAAAGTTTCTCTTTACTTTGAACAAATGTTTTGTTTTGTAATGATTGTACAATGAATGTTTATTTAAACAGTGCATTTTGATTAAATTAATAATTTAAATTTCAAATCATTTTACAATAAATGCATTAGAAATATTGTTTTATTAATCATCAGAAATAATATAATTGTTGGAAAAACATATTAATACTATTAATGAGTTAATGTTTTAAAACAGGTGTGCAATTGGTAAACATATTTCTATTAAAATAATTATAATTTAAGAAACTCACAAAACAGTAATTTTAATTTTAAGGAAATGTAAAATTGGGTATAATTTTATTATTTTAATTTTTTTTAAAAAAAACTACAAATTTACTAATTTTACAGGACATAAAATTTTACTGTTTTAAGAAACTTTACTAAAGTGAAAATAAACAAACTCGTTATTTTTCTTTTTTCCATAAAAATGAAATAATGCAAGAATTCTTCTTGATGAATAAAGAGTCGCTGAACTAATAGTTCTCAAACGAAATCCTTTAGCCATGACAGATAATACACAGTCTTCTCTCCTTACCTAGGAAGTTAATAAAACAATGAAACATATATGAGGTAATGGAACACGCAGCGGCACTATGTCACATTTATAGGAGAAGATGAAATAAAAACACTATCAGCAACAAATTAAGAGATAATAAACGGCAATAGTTGCCCAATATGTGGCCCAAGGGGGTAGGAGTAAAAAGACTCGGTCCTTGTACCGGAGAAAGTGGCCATTTGTATCCATCAGTCCGTATACAGTTCAATGATAGCCCAAGTGAGCTTCCAACCAATATTATTGGTGAGTCATTTGTTTTCATTTAGTTCCAGCACTACGTGTTAATGGGAACAGCTTGTAAGCTGCAAGACCAGAAATGCCATCAGCAACTCATTACCGCTCAAACTCTAAGTAGAGTTTTAAAATTCGATTGAATCAGATTTTGAGTATCTGGAGGTTTTGTTGGGCATTAAATCACCAGAGTTTATTGAAGAATTTAAGGTAACGGAAAAGAACAAATAGGAAGCTCAACGAGATTAGGATGTCAATGACTTCTTGTTTATCGAAAGATTTATTGTTTTTGTAGAGTAGAACACTGCATTCTTTTAGTTTATAATAGAAATCAAATTTAAATAATCGATATCCCGATAAAAATATTAATGCAGCAAAGTTTCTATTTCGCACTTCAATGAAACAAATATGATTTTCCGAAATAAATATTTTCATTTTGCTCAAAAATAATTATATTACTCATAGGTTGTAAATGTCACTTGAAGCAATAACGACATACTTCTAAAAATGAAATAATTAACATAATTTTGAAAAATACAATTCATTTATAAAAAATATTTTATATTTACCACCCTTTTTAAATTAACAATTAATTTTCAATTTGGCGTATAATATATTCACGTATTTATTTTTAGCAACTGTGAATTAATTTAAAATCGGTAATTCTTTTCAGAAATATATTAATTTAAGCTAATGTTTGCACTTAATGATTATTTTACTGTCGATTTTTATTTCTACTAAAAAAAATGGATGTGCTAACGATGTAAATGTTATCAAGTAGTGTTCAATACACCTATTTATATTTATTTTTGCAAAGCTGCAAGTTTACTTACATAAATTGATATCTTAAGCAATAAAAAGTCACAATATAAAAACGCATTGTTACATTTGGAATTGATGATACCTGTTTAGTAATTAATTCCAGTCAAAGATTATTCAATTTTAATATTGTTCTTTGATTAAATTATAACTTATTTTACAGGAACAACTTTAAAATATTATTTTGAACATTACTTTTATCATTAGTATAAATCATGCTTATTTTTTGTCTCTAATGTAATTCTATAGTTTATGATTAAGCTTTATAGTTTATTCAAAATAATACAAATTACCTCAGAGGATTAGATATGAAAAAGACATGATAAACAATAAGGAAATCATTACGTATAAGAAACAATTATATTTTACTTTAATATATTTAGTCTAAATTATGCTCTGTGTAACACACTATTTTCGAATTTCTTGAATATTTACCGATTTTAACGATTAAACGAATTAAACGATTTTAAGTATATTTGTAGAATATTATAATCTTTCAAAATATTTTAGCCAAACAAAAATAGAAAACTATAAAATAATAACGAAATATAATTTTATTTTGTTTAACGATAAAATGCGCGTGCTTAAAAATTACTGATTCCTTTTTTATTTGTAAAAATAATAAAATCAAACCTATACAATACCAATTTCCGCTGAGGAGATGAAAACCAAAACCAAAAAAAAACAAAAAAAAAACAATCTTTTTTAAATCAAGAATGCATCGAAAAAATATTTAGTACAAAAGTGAAAGAATAGTTTAAGAGTTATTACAGAGCAAAAAATACAATCATTTAAATAAAGAATAGCTAATACTTTAAATAAATAAGGCTTCGTAGTCTAGTAGTCATATACTTTTACATTTAGTAGCCACAGTTCAGAAATAAAACCACATTCACAGTTCTGAAAAATTAGGAACTTTATACAATGGATATCTAAAGAACATAAAGAAACCACAGCTAAGCAATAATATATTTCGTCGAAAGGAAATTTGTTAAATGTGAGAGAGTATATTTAAAATTAAAAATTAAAAATTTAAAATTAAAAAGTACTTTTGAATAGTAAGAAAATGTTAATTTGTATAAGGATTAGATGATTTATTTCTCGAATACTTAATTTAAATTGAAGCAGGGTGAATTTTTGTATGGGACAAACTTGGGATATCTGAAAATAAATTACCGTTACAGAATTATAATTATGGTTGTGGTATCGTACTTTTTTGTATTTGAAAGAAATTTCGTTTCTAATCTAACGTCTGTTCTACTAATCTAATAGCCTCCTTTCTCTAATTATTTTTTCAAAAAATTATATTAATGAGATTGAAGTTAGTTATTCATTATTCCTTTAATTTGCTTTTTTTATAAGCGATGAAATAATATTTATGTTTCAGAAATATGTACATGTTATAAGAAATTTAAAAATTATATGTTATTAGCTTATTCATATACAGGAATTGAATTCATTTTAGAATAATTACTAAAACTTGATAAATATTTTGCTATTGATGTATATAATAACATTTCTATAGATGTATATGGCCTTATGATATATTTAGGTAATCTTGAATAAAATAATAATATTTCTGTTGATGGTTAGGTTCTCATAATATATTTAGGTAATCTTTTTAATAAAATAATAATATTTCTCCTGCTGTTTAGGGTCTTGTTCTAAAAATGAATGAAAATCAAATTCCAATCATTAAAATCATATCATAAGATTTCTAATTTGGTGTGAGGAATTAAATGCAGATTAAGCTTGTAAAATACAATTTATTTTACAATTAACACATATACCTCACATTAAAGTAATCTTGCATGAAATAATATTTCTATTGTTGGATATATTATAATTCTAAAAATAGCAGAAAAAAATAATGAACTTGCCAAATTTATTGTTTTCGCAATTATTGAGATGTACTCCCAATAATATCGCTTTGGTCTTCTGTATAGTTTATTACTGTAATTTATAAATATAATACAAACTTTATATATTACATTACTTTGTCTGAAATAACATAATGATAAATAAGCAATACCAGACTGCTCAGGTAGATATTAGAAAACTTTCAATGGAAATGGAATAACTCAAATAATCTGTTTTATGTTAACATAATGACCACTGTTGAAATAAATTTATGTGTGAATCAAATATCATCAATATTTATTTCCTATTTAGTTGGTTAAAAATTCATTTTTGGAGACTTAAATTTTAAAATTTTGTGTTCACTATCTTCTTTAAATTATTTACTTTACGTCAGTCATTTATTTCTTAGTCTTATGATTACCAATCTTTTAATTCAATTCAACTCTACGATTGATTCTTAAATATGAAATAAAATATCCCTTTTCGCGAAGAATGCCTATATTAAAACATAACGATTGAAACCTTAAAACTGAATTATCGAAGAAATTTTATAACTGGGTTCCTGAGTTTAAAATATGATGTATCATCTACTATCCAGTAAAGAAGGAAGGAAATTATTTCTTCTTCCTGAAAACTCCTGCCAATTTACTTTAAAATTTGATTTCATTTCCAAAGCAATGGAGAGGAGGGGGGGGGGGCTAAGATAAATCGAAGTTTCGACTCTTTCTAAGAACTAACTGGGAATTTTCTCCTACTTTTTCGATATTCCGTTAAATTTTGGTCGTCATACGTTTATTGATTTGACATCAATGGCAAACTGCGGAGTTAAAAAGGGACCTATTTCAATTCCAAAGCTTTAACTTAAGAGAAGAAACAATGATTTAAGATTCCGAATTGCAATTTTGGAAAGAATTAGGATTCCATTGAAATCTAGGGTCAATAATTATCGTCTATGCTTCGCATATAATTAGGAAACGATAAAAATTATTACTTAATCGGATATCGATTACAGTATTTAAGTAGGAAATTGAATTTAATATTGAATATATTATTTTTCTATATGATCCTTCACAGACCGTTGGGGAAACTTTTATCTGAATTAATAAGTATTTTTGCACACGGACTCCTTTACTTATTTATTTTAAATTTATTAAAATTATTTAAAAGTTAAAGATTTATTTTATTACCATTCAACTATCAGTTTAAATGTAGTGTTAATTATGGTAACGAATGTTTTTCAAATACGCTCCTAAATATCATAATTATATTTTACTACCATATTCAACTGTATATGTTGACTTTTTCAAATTATTTAAACACTAATAAAGAATTAATGCATTAATTTAATATTATACTGCACATTCTAATACGGAAAAAACTAAATGTTGAATATTTATTTCTAATTAATTGCAAGTTTTGATAAGTTTACTATCTCAAAATATTTTGCTAATAAGTGACATAAGTGTACACAGGACATTCAAATAAGTAAAATATGACTATAAAATATCGAATTTTTGATTTTTGTCTACACATGTATTAATATTTTGTCTAATATTAATACATGTACTAAGTATTAACTAAATCAGAATAATTTTTCGTTATTAACTATTTTTACAGACATATTGATATTTTCATAAATGGCCACACCCCTTTTTCACATTTTGACGCAATATGATTGTTGATTTCGTCTAATAATAAAAATATATAATTTATAATTAGC
The DNA here is from genome assembly GCA_026290005.1 of Latrodectus geometricus. Taxonomy (NCBI): domain Eukaryota; kingdom Metazoa; phylum Arthropoda; class Arachnida; order Araneae; family Theridiidae; genus Latrodectus; species Latrodectus geometricus. Next base: position 16,150 of record JAPDSC010117184.1, read on the forward strand.
AGCTAAAATTTTTTAATTACTTTAAAATCAATTTAAATAAATTGCTAAATTTTTAGAAAATATATAATAGTTTGAAATATATAAGGAGCTAATAAAACTTTTATGTCAAACAAATTATAATATATGAAGTTTTTGTAGTAAATGCAGTTTTTCTAAAAATTGATAATTTTAACAAATTCAAAACTTTTAAATATTCTACTTGCAACAATTTTTTTCTTAAAACTTTCTATATTTGTTGTTTGCAGCAATATAAACAAAAATTGTGATAAATGGTATAAAATAAAGTGATTTTAATATAATTTTTTTTTGTAAAATAAAACCTTTTTTATAATTTTTAATTGCATTTATTCATTTTAATTTAAATGTTTTGGATATTTTTACGTAAGAGGTAAAGAAAACACTGCAACCTTTTTTTTTAATAATAAAAGGAATACTATCTGAAAAAATGAAAAAATTTGATAAATTTTTGTTTTGAAATTTTCAAATTTAAATATATTTTAAAATATTTGAATTTTGTTATCTTAAAAACAATTCAAGGGGCAGTGACACAAAATTTTCTATATATTTACATTACATATTATTTCTGTTAATTTGAAAGATAGCAAAAAAATTAGTTTTTAAAGTCCCTCGTACCCTAAATGAAAAGCTCTGTTTTAAGTTGAATTCCATTGAATAAATAAGATATATCATTTATTGTGTCTTCCAAGTATAATACGAATCTAAATTAAAGACACAGAGTTTGTATATATAGTTTGTATGTATAGTTTGCAATACCAGAATTAGTTAAATTATTTCAGAATTATAATATTTTCCTTTTTCTTTAAATTTCCAATTCATGTTAGATGAAACTTTTTGACAGTAGACATTTTACAATTGAATAATTAGTAATAGAAGAAAACATCTGTTGTTAGGCATTTCTTATTAGTTTGACAAAATAGTCATCCATAGATTGATATTGAAACATGTACCCTTTTTACTAAATGCCAATACCAAATGCGTATAATACATGTTATATAAGTAAGACTAGATGAACCATATAGGAATTTTAATTAAATTTTTTAACCTCTTTGGATTTCCATGTCTAACAGCAATTCCTTTTCGTAAAATAAAATTTAAATTACTGAAATCGCTAATTTAATGTGCAGTTTAAATTAAAATATTTTTTTAATTTATTATTTAATTTTTGAGCTATCAATGGTGCGTATCAAATCAAAATTCATTATAAAATCTATTTATTTCGAAATTTAGAACTCAGGTAATATATTTTGGTAGATTTTCTTTTGTCGAGTGCCAGCCAGGCTGGTAATATGGGGTGCGTTGTTTTCCAATTGAACCATAATTTGGTGTGGTGTCCGACTTCTTCAGTACACACATGCCATAGATATTTAATTTAAAGAAAAGGCAACCATTCATACAAGGAAAGAACAAAGAGAGGAGAGAAAAAAAGTACATCCAAAGCCGCATCCGTTATTCACACCCAGGACTTCTCTCTCCGTCGACAGGAACGCTGACCACTAGACAGAGTAGGAGGCTAATTTGGTTGTCAATAACACAAAAAGCATATTAATTTTATTCATAAAACTAGAAATGTCTTTTTATGTAATAATATCCATAAAATTTATTGCATCGTAACGAAGTTAAAATACGGGCTAATTTTTGGAAACAATACTTAATAATTGACTTCTTAAATATATAAGATAATCTTTTTTTTAAAAAAAATCTGGATTCTTAAGCAAAGGACATATTTTTGTCTTCTTGCATGATAAGCAATTTGGTAGTTCTTAATATATTTATCAACCTAATATATCTAATTATTTTGTATTTGAGTCTTTATATCTCGTTTGTAACACCAGGGAGATTATTGGAGAAATACTAAGGTGCTCCTCTAAGCAAATTAGCGATAACATGGAGGAACATGTCATACCAAAAATATTTCATCAAAAAAAGTTATTTTCTCATTAACGAGTGATTTCTTTTTCCTTTGAAGAAATCATTCAACTTTTCAAGATAAAGATGTTACAATTGTTAACAATAAATTATAGATAAATGATTTTTACGGGATAATCTTATTTTAGTAATTTTTAAAATAATTCCAGATTGACTTGTAATGTTTCTAAATTATTTATTCACAATTAATGACTTATTAATAAGAGCTTACTTTAAATTCATTATTAAATTTGATACAATAATTTTCCTAAATGAATAAAATTCAGATAATTAACAAATAATAATGCGCATCGTAACAAAAACCAGAAATAGTTAGAGGTTTCAATAAAATGATTGGGTTGAGTTTAACTTAATTCTTTTAAAACTACTGTAACCGACCACCCTGTCTAGTAGCCAGCATGTCAGGTTCTGGGTTCGCATCATGGTTTGGGCATGGATGTACTTTCTCTTCCTCTCTCTCTCCAATCTTTGTCCTTTCTTTGTAAGAATAGAGTATGAATGATTGCCTACCCTATAAACGAGTACCCATGCTATGTGTATGATGAGGAAGTCGTCTCAGCACCCAATTATGGTTAAGTTGTAAAAGTGGAGCAATGCACACCATACGCCAGCCTAACTAGCACTCAACAAAAAAAAAAACACTTTATTATTGATTTCCAATTGTTTGCTTTATATTGATAAACTACTGGCAAAAACATTTATTATTCTAATCCTAAATCAAATACAATTTTGGAAAAGTAACAAGCTAATTATTAACTTAATCAAAATTTGCTTAAAACAAGAAATAAACTAATAATGTATGTTTCAGTTATATTTCCCGAGTTATGGTTCCCTTTCTGACGGATAATATTGGACTCAATACTTAATATTACTATCTCAGATAATTTTGTAGCTATCCTTATTCAGATATTGGCATATCTTCGAAAAATGAATCAAACATACGATCCCATTTGCAATAATCAAGATATTACACATCCAGTTAGATATAATTTTTCCGCGAATGACTATGAATATTTCCCTTCCGGAAATCATTGCTCTAATCATTTCCCCCCAGCATATCATCGCAGACAATTCCTCCCGTTAACAAGCGCTCTTCCTTGCACGTCAGGATAACAACAGGCGACATTTAATTCCCAGGGGACATACATGGTTCCCGCTGCGACGAGATGGGCAGACTAATGATGTTGCAATTTGTTCTTTCCTCAAATCTCACGTGACGCAGCCAGATTTAATCTCCCACCCTCACCACCCTCACTCATGGCTGCCTGATGAGGGCGGAAGAATTCCAGAAGTAGTCAATCCTCATCTGCAACTTCTGATTTGTACAGCATTTAGCCGGACTTATGACCGACTTACTTTACCTGATGTTTACTGTTCGATTGAGCAAATGATCTTCGATGGACTGGATGGGGTTGAGAGATGAGATATTCTCTTCTTCAATTTTCTATTTCGTTTTTCTTATGCAATCAGTTAAAAGAAAATCTCTTCTTTACTTAGTATTTTTTTTTTATCTCAGTAAAGAAATACGATCATACAGTTTGGAGAATTTCTAATTATATTGATTGTAATTTTTGACTGCTGCGCTTTGAATGAGATTTACTTGCAAAAACTATAAATTTATTTATTTAACTTATTAAAAAACGAGAAGATATTTATTTGACAGTCATAAAAAATACAAAAACTATAAAATGCTTTCCAAAATATTTTTCTGCTTTTTGTGAAAAATATATTCCTATACAATATACTTAAAATTACATTGAATCAAACCGCATATTAACATTTAAATGATCTTTGAAAGATAAATTATTTTTATTTTATTGATAACTATATAAATTAAAATATATTCAACCAATATTTATGAATATCGTTTTCCCTACATCAATGAATCTTGAAGGAGGAATTCAGGCTTTATTTACTTGTTAAAAATATTGAATAGACTAAAAAATAAAAAGTTTTACCCAATTAATTTATCTAAAATCATATCATAATATTTTGGTGGCATAACATTTTCCTGATTTCTTCATTACTGTTTTTACTGGTTTCTTCATGTATGAAAGAAATGTAAATAAATCAGTAATTTCTTCATTAATTTCTTTCATATTTGAAATAAATCACAATTGCTACTTATAAAACAAGGCTATATTCTGATGTTTTATTGTAGTCTTTTCAATGAACTAATTTATTTATCATAATATAAAAATTATAAAATATTTTTTATCATCATTTATCATAATAATAAATTTTTTTTTATTACAAATAATTCTATTTTACAAATTTCTGCTTAAATATCTCTATAATATTGAATTTTTGTAAAGTAGGTTTATTTAAAATTGTTTTTGTTTTATTCATAGCTATATTTTCGGTAAATTTCATATTTAGTTTTCTAGTCAGTAAATTCAAAAATCAACTTTCTTAACATTAAATAGATATTGATTTATTTATAACACAGCAATATACACTAAATATAGATTCAAAATTTATAAAATAACTTGTCTTCAATCGAACGGTATACATATGATTCAAAATATGTGAGAGAATATAAAATGAAGTGCAATTTCAATTTTATATTCTCAGACGTATGAAACGTATATTATCTGGGAAATTTTGTATCCGAGTGCTGAGTTTTAAAATTTATCTGGAATATTTATAACATGGTCTCTGTCTACCAATTGTCTGTAATTTCTGAATGTATGAAAAAAGACATTGTTCGCTGTGCATAGTTTGTACTTACATTGTAATCAGGGATAAATTTAGTTAAATAATATATTGTAGAGAATAATTTCAATGTGCAATGTGTTTAAAAAAACATACTTTTTTGATTTTATACTCTATAATATGAGAAAATAATATTAATATTAGGAAATCTATAAAAATTTTTATAATATATTAAAATATAATGTGTCGTAGAGAAAAATTAAACAGTTTATGTTATTATATATTGAAATTTGTATTGCAATCTTGGAAGTAAATGATTTTTGGTTACGTGTTTGATTAATTGAAAATTGATATTATATATATTTTTTACATACAAATAACATTCCTTTTCTGAAGTTGTTTAAGGAATATATTGGCCATGGTAGCGTCTTGTTGGTTAGGACGTCAGTCTCGCAATCGCATGGTTGTGGGTTCGATTCCCCGCCAACTTAAGAATGTCGTGTTCACCAATGGTGACTCGGATCAAGTAAAATACGTCATTGTTACAATATTTTTTTATTATCCAACTCCTATACTAACAACCTCAATAACAATAACAACATAATAACTCCTATAATAACAACAACTTTATTACCCAACTCCATACTATACAAATTAATACTTTTGGGGTGGTACCCAGGCTTAGGTCTTCCTTGACTTCCTATCCCTAAATTCGAAGACTCAGATGGTGCTGTTATCTATGTGACAAGTCATACTTCCACCCCCTTGAGAGGGTGCTCTGTTCAAAAACGGAAGATGCTATTTCAAACTCCATTCACCCAGTTTCAGACGAATGGGCTTGGCTCCGACAAATCTCTTAAGTAATAACAAGATATATACCATATATTACCATAACGTCTTTCAAGGTAAATTTAACTGTATTTATAATCAACATATTTTTAGGAAACAGATGGATACATATAAATCTTTTAACTATATTTAATAAATAGTTGTCATTATACACTAGTTACTAAATAAGAAACTTGGAAAACTCGTAAAACCTCACACAACAAATATTTTTTATGCACAGCAGTAACGCAGTATCCACCTAGTTTTTTACAATAATTAAGTTTAAATAAAACTTGTATTTTAAAGAGAGAGATCATAACGCGCACTAAGCCATGGAATATTATAATATATATAATATTCTTAAGAAGCGAGAAGTACTATATAAATATAAATTTAGATTCATTAAAATAGAGTAGTGGTTCTTTTTTTTAAGATACCCGTTGAGAAATTTGAATATGATTCAAACGTTAAATATTTTATTTCATTATTATTATTTAACCTACCTTATATTTGAATAATCACCATATATCTACATGATTTAAAAATTGTGTAACTAATGCAAATAATTTTATAAGTTAACTTAGTTGTTGTATTCTGTAGACAATTTGCCTACTTATGTAGTCCTGATGGAGGCATAATTTATCCTCCTAGAAACATTAATTCTTTCTATTTTCCCCTATTTACACCAAGGCATGTGTTATTGCATGGAAGGTTTCTCTGGCATTTTGTTGGAGGGGTGTTCCTTGCATAATTACGTCATTAAAATGTCTTGCCCGAAGAAAATTAAAAGCCAATTTGTAGCAGGATTTTCATATACAATTTGTATTCATGGTCAGATGGTCTCAAACTTCTTGATATAGCGTGACAGTTAGTACACGTTGTTTAAAGGTTCACATCACTTTCAAGAGAGAGACTGTATTCTGGTTATTTCACATCACGGAAGCTTAATATCCTCCATTCCTTGAATACGAATTTGGAATTTAATATCACTGGAAAAGCCGTTGACGCAGAGTCTTACGTTTCGTTATCAAGAAAATATATATTCCTTAATATCTATCTTATCAGTGTGAAAATTACTCGTGTTTTATTTTCCTGCACCGGCCATTTATAAATAGTTCCCGCAATGGATGATGCATGACCGCGGAAATAAGATACTTACACCACTGAATAAAACATATAAATTACATTTAATTACAGAGAAATCTTACTTGAACTGAATAGCAATAACGTGTATAAAATTAAAAATAACTTATAATTTGGAAACAATCTACTATGAATATTAATGTTATTCATTGGGAAAAACTGCTTTAAGCTGTGCATTGGGTTTTAAATTTTTATTTTTAGTATTTGACCTAAATCAAAAAAAATGCTGTTTCCCTTACATTATTATCAGCTTAAAATATTTTGTGCCCTATTGTTTAAATTTCAAGATTTTAATAATGTAACTTATCACATAACAAATGAAACTAAATTATGAAAATGATAAGAAAATATTCACAAAACGAAATTGTTCTAAGGAATATGAATGTTGTCATATATATATATATATATATATATATATATATATATATATTAAGGCACTCATAAATAAAAAAAAACTATAAATTATGACAAATAAATTATTTCTTCTTTATTATTCTACATACAAATGATAAAATCTTATCAGATATTATTAAAACTACGTTAAATAATTAATTTTTTAGGTGTTGTAAAACATATTAAATACATCTCTAAAATTAATAATTGAAAATTAAAATTATTAAATAATGTGGTTTTTTCTGTATGTTGTTCTTTAAATATATGATCTCAAGAAATAATCAATTCCTATATATATATATATATATGTATAGTAAATCAAAAATTCTTTAATATATGGATTTATAGCAAAATGATAAACAGTATAAAAAATGAATTTCAAAATTTGAAGTATTTAAATAATTATACATATCGACAGGAAAAAAACTCACTATTAATCAAATAAAGTTCCAATACACCAAGCCATTACACCCCAAAGCCATAACGAAAAAGTTTTGAATAGAAGAAATTACAAAAAAAAAAATTAAGAAAATACTAATTATGTATATTCATTATAAAAACCAAATTTCAAATTTCCAGCATTGCAAATAAATTTCGGAGAATAAAAATAAATTCCAAGTTGTCAAGATAATGTACTAAATTCCAAATCTGCTGGATTGCAAATAAATAAAGTAGTAAAATAAATAAAACAAAAAACTGTGTAAACACTCTTCGTAATTTAAGTTTCTTATAAAAACTTCAAGGCTTTGGTTGCTATTCTGTAGTTTATAACTACGCCTTAATTCACTCTAATAAGCAATGCTGTAGTCTAATAAGCAATGCTGCTGTAGTATTTAATAAAATTAATTTGCATATCTTTATTAAAGAAATTTTTTTAAGAAAGTAAGTAGCAAGAATTTTTTAGTCCATTAATATATTTTTGATTCTGTTTAAATTATTACAAATTATATAGATACTATTTAATTCATTAAAAATAATAATTTTATAAATATTACCAGAAATATATTAGAATTTTAAAAGAAACCAATTTGTTTACTTCAAATTAAAATCATTTATTTTATCAAAAATATCGGAGTATGTATAATTCTTTTCTACTGTAATTAAAATATCTAAACATTCAGCATATATATCATTATTTGTTTTTTTAAATAATTTAAACTCCTCTGAATAAATATCTTTATGCCCTTTAATCAAATTTAAAAAAATTAAGAATTATGAAGTCATTAATATATCTGTATGCAAAAGGTATTTAAATAACAAAAGATTTTTCATAAAAATACAAAAACTAATTAGCTAAAATTCTAGAATATTTTAAACCCTGATAGATTGGTATATGTGTATATAGAAATAAGTTTTCACTGAAAGAGAATCTGTGTTAACTTTATTTAACATAAACATATTTCTATAAGTGATTTAGCTTCACAATCCCATTAAAAATTCCCAATTGTTATCAGCATTTTAAAAATTTATATTTCTTTTTTTCAAAATTATCATTAATCTGTCAACTTGAATAAAAGTAATGATCCATAAATAATTTAATGGTTTTCTTGAGCTCAATAATTGCTGAAAGAAACCATCAATCACTAAAGTTTGTGGTTCTCTATTTCTTTACCTGAACGTATTTCTGAGTATAACACACAATTCAACAAACTTATTGGAAACTAAGTAATTAGTAACAGAATGTCAAAAATTTCCTGCAAAAGGTACTTGATTAATGTTCAAAAAAATCTAAAAGTTGAAATATATTTTTTGTTTACGTTATCAAGTTTTAATTAAAATATCATTTGTTTCACTATGCAAAAACAACCAAATATAAGTTTTGGAAATAACTTTAGTGTTACTAATTTATAACTTACCATATTTAAGGAATTAACATTGGTATTCTGTAAATTTGAATTCATTTTCATATTATGTTTAATTTATGAATCAATAAAGAACATTGAAATGTACCTAAATATGATAAAATATGTGTTTATATTTGTAATTTAATTAATGTAGAGAGAGATTGTTGGTTACATTTCTTTCAATTCATTTATAGAAACATGAAATTAAGTTTATCAGAAAGACATTGCAGCTGAAATTTCATTTGTTTCAGCTGTTATTTATACACAGTTTAGGGCAATTTGTTTTATTATATTCATTAAAATAATTATCTATATAATGTTTATATAGAGCTCAAAATTTTTTGTAAAAATATTCATTTATTTATTTGTAACCATACTAATTGCTATTTTGAATGAATAATAAAATTAATTATGAATCAACCGATGATTTCAGAAGAAAATTTAGACCAACCCACATATTTATCTGAAAAATTTAACTATGAATATTATATTGTTGAGTTAATTTAAATCAAATAATAAAGTCAGATAAAATATAAAACATTTAACATTTTGTATAGTAAGAAATTAGTATTTGTAATCAATTAGTATCAGTATTAATGAAAGGAAGTTTAATAAGAATACAGTTGAATGTTATTCACATTTTGAAGCTGTTTCTTATTCTGAAAATATATTTAACTTCTTATCTTACTATGTACATGTTTTTTTTACTCTAAAATATTTGAGCATACATTATAACAATCTTGACTAAAAAAGAGTTTTATTATATACTAATACTCTACCATAACCTTATGTTATTTTAAGCATATTTTTATTATTTTTAACTTTAAAAATACTCCTATTATGTTTACAATGGCATAAATCTTGAAAAAAAATTACAATTTTCCTTTTTTTACAGTAATAATAATCAGATAGGGTGTAACATATGAATACTTCTTAAACAGGAAATGAATTACACGCAGTGAGATGATCGATATAAATATTTGCTTGCTTTCTTTCTGGAAAAAAAGGGATGAAAAAATTGTTGAGGGAAAGAAGAAAAAGCAGATATTCTTTAGTATTCCGTATACCATTATCTATAACCGTGTTCGTGCATTTTCTGCAAATAAAGCACTTTCCAACTTCTCCATTGAAGAGTCCGATATAGAGAAAGCAAACAAACGTATAAATTCATTTTATTTTGTTCTCCTATTATCTCACAGGAAAAGAGGATTTGTAAAGAAGAATAGAAACCTAAATAAAACCCCGAAATAAACAAAAGTGTATCACAGGAAAAAGGGGGAAAGGAAATCTGGATAGGGCAAGCGCGGCTCCCGGTTTTTGTATTCCTGATGAATTCAAAATGAGTTAAATTTATTGTAAACAACAAGATTTTGAGAAAATATTTGCTTTCCCACTTACAATAAGAAAATTAGGAGTAAAAAACTCTAATCTTGTTTCGTAGGAGAGTTTTTAATTTAGTTTTTCTTTTCCTCCTCCTTTTCTATTATGTTTTAAAATTTATTTTTCAGTTAGACACATTTGGAAAAATAATGTATTGTTTTCTTTTTTTTATGAATAAATAAATTAGGCGATTAACAATTGTAAGTGTGAAAAACTAGTTTCGTTTCATATGTTTTTATCATGCTCAGTAATCCATTACATTTTTGTTCAGGATAAGCATATACTTTTCAGTGCATTAAATTACACAAAAAATTTAAATTACTTTTTTGAAAGTAGAAAGAATATTTATGCTTTATGAAAAATAAACAAAGTCATAATTAACTAAATGATAAACAAGCCATTTACTTCTGATAATTAACGATTAAATATTCTAAAATGTTAATTTCCTCATAATTTTTTTTTAAAAAATATTTTTTTTCTTTCACAGAAGTAAATGTAATTGAAAATAATTTTATTTAAAATGTACAAATTCTATGCAATCATATATTCGTTTTTATTTCATAAGATATTTAGTGTATTTTTTTTAATTTTCTTAGTAGACGTATTATTCAAATATTAGTAACTGCGTTAAGCATTTTTAGCAAACTTAACATGATCAAACAGTAAAACTTATGCTTTTATAGTTAAAAGTATCCTTTAAATAATTAGTTGAAAACCCTTTGAAATTACTGAGAAGCACTACAATTTAATGAATGGCTATATTAAGTGACGTAAGGAAATATTTATTTTCTATTCACAGTTATATCTTGTATGTTCGACAATTAAAGCAGTTCTATTTCATGTCTTGCTAATTCGACAGTAAAATTTTGTTTAAATAAATAAAGTATTAAACCTAATTGCATATGAAATCATGATTCGTGAAAAATTCTTTTGTTGAATGGTAACGAAAAATTTCGAGAAAATTCTCACTTTGCCTCAGTATATTGAAAATATTAGAAAAAAATATTAAATTATGCATTACATACACCAAATATTAAATAATGTGCCTTTTCAATAATAAATCTAATAAATGGAAATATTCTCTGGAAAACTCAGTGTTAAAATATTAGTTCATGAATATATAGTTTTTAGTAATTAATATTTCTCACATGTATAGTAAATGCAGACAAATATACTTTTGATATTCCATTTAGTCCTTCGATGGTATGGATAAAATGTATGATATTTTTCTGTTCCAAACATATTTAAGAATTGATTTGGTTTACCAGAAATTGCAATTATTCTCCTTTTCTAGCTTCTAGTGTAGTATTTATATGCATGTAATCCTTATTATATGCTCTTATTTAACTTTCGTCTTGAATTAATTTGTGACTGTACAGAATAGACACATCTTAGAATGACGCTTTTTACCACCATAAGAAATGAACATTTGTGGTTTCTTAATTTGATTATGATTTCTTGTATAACTGACGCCGATTTGAGATCATATCAAAATAGTTCATGTTGGAACACAAAATGCTTCTGAAGATTTCATTTCAATGGAGGGGTGTGTAATTTTTTCCTTATTTTAAACTAATTCTAAATGCAAAGTATCCTGATAGGGTGCGTTGATAATAATTAAAAAAAAATACATATTACATTAGAAATTATACATGAAAACATTTATTTTTTATAATGGGATATTATATTCGAACTCTGCAAAGAACGTGTGGTCGAGATTTTTAAAGTGCACATTATTTAAAATATAATGAAATGGAATGAAATTCAAACGGAATTAAATATCATTTAAGTAATTAGAATTAACTATCTGAGAGACTAAATTCATTTTGCATACATTTGAATTAACTACACTACTGGCCATTAAAATTGCTACACCAAGAAGGCGACATGCTACAGAATATGGAAGCGATGGGTACAGGACGGTAATACGGAACGCCATGCCGGATCTCAACGGCCACCTATCACTAGCAGCCGGGAAGACAGGCATATTATCCGCATGGGCGTAATGGATCGTGCAATCACGTCACGAGCCGTGAGTCAAGAAACGGGTTTGTTTGGAAGACAACAAGTGTCTGCACGAACAGTTCGACGACGTTTGCAGCAGCATGGACTCTCAGCTCGGAGTCCATGGCTGCGGCTTCCCTTGACGCTGCGTCATAGACAAGAGCGCCTTCAATGGTGTGATCAAGGAAGAGCCTGGGTGCACGAATGGCAAGACGTCAACTTTTCAGATGAATCCAGGTTCTGTGTACAGCATCATGATGGTTGCATCCATGTTTGGCGGCATCGTGGTGAACGCACACTGGCCCATCATCTGGCGTGATTGTATGGAGTACCATTGGATATACGTCTCGGTCACCTCTTGTTCGCATTGACGGTGCTTTGAACAGTGCATGTTACATTTCTGGTTAGTTACGAACCGTGACTCTACCCTTTATTCGAGCCCTGCGAAACCTTATGTTTCAGCAGGATAATGCCCAACCGCATGTTGCCGGTATTGTACGGACCTTCCTTGATACGGAACATGTTCACCTGTTGCCCTGGCCACCACGTTCTCCAGATCTTTCACCAATAGAAAAAGTCTGGTCAATGGTTGCCGAGCTACTGGCTCGTCACTAAACGCGTGTTGAAGCTGCATGGGCATCTGTACCTGTACATGCAATCCAATCTCTGTTTGACTCAATGCCCAGGTGTATAAAGGCTGTTATTACTGCCAAAGGTGGTTGTTCTGGGTACTGATTTCTCAGGATCTATTCAGCCAAATGTTTTGAAAATTTAATCACTTGTTATTTTTAGTATAATATATTTGTCCAATAAATATCATTTTGTTATCTGCATTTCTTCCTGGTGTAGCAATTTTAATGGCCAGTAGTGTATTAATTTAAATATTTTTATTACATAAACTGTACATCCGTGCTTATATAGAACAATTTTCCTTTTTTTCATTTCTCTAACTATTTCAGAATGGTTTTTAATTAACATTGAGAAAATATTTAAATTGCAATTTCTGACTATTTTAATCGAAACGTGTTCATTACTTAATTAAGTTACACATTAAAACTATCGAACCATTTTAAGCCTTATCACAGATTTAAATTGCCTTTCATATTTGCATTATTCACATATAATTTCCATATGATTTTAAAATGTTTTATTTTTAGCTTCACAAAATTAACTAAAAATTCATTTCTCAAGATTTTTATTCTTCTGAAATATTAAAACACATGACTTTATGAACTTTTGCAATACACATTTTCATAAAATTAATTCATATACAAATGATTCATTTATGTTTACCTAACACGCGATTTTGGTTTCTCATTTTTGAAAAAACATTACAGGAAGAAAGGAGAACATTTATATCCTGGAGGGATAATACTGACTGCAATACTTTAGTATTGCAGTCAGTATACTCATAATACTGACTGCAATACTGATGTATGATTATTTAGGATTAGATGAATGGAGTAATTATCGAAGTTTTGTATGTTGCAGATAATTTTATATTTCAATTTCTAAATCATCAGTTATATATATATATATATATATATATATATATATGAATATATATATATATATATATATATATATATATATATATGTATATATATATATATATATATATATATATGTGTGTGTGTGTGTGTGTGAGAGAGAGAGAGAGAGAGAGATTCGCTATAGCGATTACTCCTAACTAGCATTTATTTCTTACTTATTGATGTGAATACATTACTCACTCATTTATTTAGCGAAAAAAATAATCCATTTATGAAACAAATTCTCTGTTTCATATAATAATAAAAATCTAAATGTTTTATTAAAACAATATAGCTTTCTAACTTTTTTTCTAGCTTTATCTGCTGATGCATCACGACATATCATGAGTGGTTAGAGTAGTCTCTGTACCCTATGCTATTATTAAAGCCTCATTAATTACTTTAAATTTTAAGTGAACTTATAAACCAGAAAATGAAGAAGATATTATTTTAAACTTTAAACGACTTACTCTTACCACAGCAAATTTCGATTCAATTTGAAACTCTATCAAAACATATTGTATCAGAATTCTTTAATGATTCTATGGAATTATATAGTTTTTTTATGATTCAAACGAGGCTGGTCAATGTCTGGGTGGTAAGTGTTCCTGACTCCTAGGCTGTTGGTTCCGGATTCGAATCCCATTTTGGGCATGGACGTTTCTTTTCTGTCTCTCTGTCTGTATCTTTGTCCTTTCTTCTTCTAAGATGATGGATGAATGAGGCCCACAGAATAAACGGGTTTGCGGTGATGTGACGTTGGTAAGGCTACCCACCTCCGTAACTTAGTTCACATGTGCCCACCGGGTAACGCTAAATGAGTTGCAATTTTTTGCCTAGTTGTGACAAAGGGTTAGTCACCCAGAGCCCACCATTAGAAAAAATGATGAATATGATGTAAAAATACAGATTAAATATACTAGTTTTAAATAAAAGCTTTATTAAAAATTTCTCAAAGAATGAATCAAATTCCCATGTATTATAAAGTGGATTAAAATTACCCG
>JAPDSC010117187.1:0-10481 GCA_026290005.1 Latrodectus geometricus
GCTTTTATTCTGAATATAAATTTAATCTGAGTTACACTAGATTAAATATTGAAACAAGGCAAGAAATTATCAATCTCAGAAAAAGCCATCAAATAATTTCAAACAGGGATAACAAACATCAATAGCTAAAATAATGATTGATTCTTTGAAAAAACTCTATAATGAAGAGATTTTAGTATTAAATTTTATATAAATTATTAAAGTAAAATGGTTAACATTAAGAACAATAAAAGTATTCGTGGAATTTTTTCTAAAAGTTTCTTTTATTATAACATGAATTAGATTAGTAAAGGTTAGAAGTAAACACTGCTTAAAATTTTTATTAATGCAAACAATCTTAAACCAGCCTCAGAAAAGTATCTCATCAAGTAATTTCAGACAGGGATAACAAACATCATCAGCCAAGCTATGATTGAATTTTTTAAATAGTGTTCTTATTTTTAAGTATATTTAAATCTGATTACTATCAGGTTAAATAATGAAACATTGACAAGAATATGGTTACTAAGTAATCAATCAAGATTAAAACACGTTGTTGTTGTAATGAGAATGTCCTAGAAGTTTATTTTATTTCTGAAGATGTGGCTTAAAATAGACCTAAAAAAAAATGCGTAAAGTAATTTCAGACAAAGATTTAATAATAATATTGACTAAGACATTGATTGATTTCCTTCTGAATATTAATTTAAACTAATTTGTATCTGACTAAATAGTGAAAGGCATGACAAGAAAATGGTTGCAAAGAAATAATCAGAGATAACAAACATAGTATAATTGGTGATCAAATATAATATAATTGGTATAAAAGTATACACTAATATAATTTGTGATCATTCTAAAAGTTTTTTTCTTTTGAAAATTTATTATATTTCATTTAATTATGATGAATATTTAAAAACATTAGGTAAATCATTTTTATACTAATCAGTGCACTACTTAAAATAAGCCTCAGAAGGAGATGTCATCAAGTAATTTCAGACAGGGATAACAAACATCATTAGCTAAATTAATTGGATTTTCTAAAAATTGTTATTTTGAACAGATTTTAAGCTGACTTGTTACATAGTGAAACATAAACAAGAATATAATAACCAAATAAAAGAATATAATAACCAAATAATCATTTGGGACTAATAAACATAGTTAATATAATCACTGATTTCCCTAAAAGTTTATTTTTTTAAAGATCGGTTAAGATTTAAATAAATATATTGAAGCAAATAACATTCTTAAACCAATCAATACACAACATAGTTTAAAACTAGTCTCAGAAAAGTGTCTCATCAAGTAATTTCAGACAGGGATAACAAACATCATAGACTAAGATATTGAAAGAATTTTTTTTCCTGAAATTTCCTTCCATTCTGTATAAGAATTTAATTCAAACTGTATTAGATTAAATAATGCATGGCAAGTAATTTTATATCAATTAACAATGAATTTTAAAACCTAGCCACAGAAAAGGACATCCTCGCATAATTGCAGACGGACATTTATCAAGGTACTGATAGATATTTTAAAGTTACTTTGAACAGAATGTAATCAGGTTTGTTTCAAATTAAAAACTGAAACACATATAATAATTAAATAACAAGAAATTGGTTGTCAAGAAATAAGTAGTCTGATAACACAAATACAATACAATTAGAAATAAAATGAACTCATGGAATAATCTATGAAGTTGTATTACATTTGGTTTATATATGAATTTTGAAACAAATAAAAATCATTTTTATATTAATCAACACATATCTTAAAATCAGCCTCAGAAACAGATGTCATCAAATAATTTCAGACAGGGATAACAAACATCATTAGCTGAGGAATTATTGGATTTTTTGAAAATATCTTACTTTGAATAAATTTTAATTTGATTGATAAACATCGAGACATGAACAAGAATATGGTAAGGAAATATAATCAGGACTAATAAACATCAGTTAACATAATCATAGATTTATGAATGATACATAAATTAATGACACATTAAATTCAATGAAAAATACATTAAATAATGAATGTTACATTTCATTTAGACATAAATGAATATTGCAACAAATAAAAGCATTTTCATACCAATCAACAGTCTAAAGTTAGCCTCAGAAAAGAATGTCATCAAATAATTTCAGACAGGGATAACAAACATCATTGACTATGATATTAATGTATTTTTTCTAAAAGTTATTTTTATTCTAAATATGAACTTTATCTCAATTGTATTAGATTAAATATTGAAGCATTGCAAGAAATTTATCAACCACAGAAAAGGTTCTGGTATTCAAAGGTCTAAAACTACAGAGAGGCATTACTAGCAAGTACATTCATGAAATTTTTCTAAGACCTTGCTTTTATTATGACATAATATTAATTTAAAAAAGTAACCCCAAAACATGAAAAAATATGAAGAGTATGATACATGAAAAATATATGAAGACAAAATTAATATATCTTGTGGCAATCTTGATAAAAGTTTTATTCTAGAAAACAGTACAAAATTAATTTTAATCCAAAATTTGTTGTAACCAAAAAAGAGTAAGAAAATTTTCAAATTCACAAATAACCTAATAAAGTTTCAGATTAGAAATAAATAATTTAAGATAGGGATAATACATACTTCTTAAATTATACAGTCAAAAGTACAGTCTTTTCTACAATATTTTTTAGTGTAAAAGTAGCAAATTGACAATGATAAATTATTAATAACACATAATAAACAACACATAACATTTGTATAACACATTTCAATGTTGCTCTTGTAAAGTAAGTGACAAAGTTAATATTGTCAAACACAAAATGACTTAAGAAATGTCACACAAAGTAACTTCAGACAGGGATATCATGAGCTGATATGTTCATTTATACATATATATTGTAAGGTTATTTTTTCAAGAAACATGGGCCATGGAATATGGATATCCTTAGGATGGATATCCATCAATAAAATGCTCAGTTTAAATAAAATACTTTTAAATACATATAGAGAAAAAAAATAAAAAGGGAGAAGATTAATAATTTAGAAATACTTACTAAACCAAATTCTATATATATACAATCAATAGTAATCTTTATTTTCTCAAATTAACTCTATGCATTTTCAAATTAAAACTTTAAATGAATAAAAACATTAGAAATAAATAAAAATAGACATTAAAAAGCAAATTATAAAATAGAAAGGATTATATTCTTTTTTAATGTTTCACTCATTTCAATGCATTGGAAATTTAATTTAAGAACAGTATACTAACATCACCATAAAATATTTACTTTTTTCCAACTACTGCTATTCCAAATGAACTGCAACACAATTTGGCAATACTCCATATTATTAAAAAATAAAATAAGTTTTTTAATTGATTTTTCAAAGTTAAACATTTCAATGACCAACACAATGTTTTTCTTAACTACGCATTTAATGAAAATAATAGTTCGCAATAGAAAATTTATTTTAACAGCTGTGATCAACTGAATGGATACAAAGATTACAAATCCAAATAAGCTTTGAAAAATTAATCCAGAAAATATATATAAAATGAAAAAAAATTTACAACGTTGTAATTATTTGTACTTAATATTTAAGTTATCTATAATTACTATAATTCTTTACAAATTATTAAAAAAATTAAATAAATACTATTTAATTAGATTTAGTTTTTTTTTTAAATCAAAATTGCAAATTCTTTAATTGTGATACTGCTAACTTCTTATTACTTAAGATCTTAATATGCCACTTTAAATTATCGGAAGTTATGTAACTATTCATCCCATTACTGCAATGCTAATTGTTAACAGAATTACTCAGTTTCATGGAAGTGTAAATACAGGACCAGCCTTAGAATAAATTATGAAATTATTTCAGAACAGGGATGACAAAACCTCACTGATCAAAATATGAAAATAATAGTCTATTACTATTTTTTCTCTTTAAATTTTTTTAATCTTGGAAAATTAGCACCAAAGTGACTAGTCAATTTTGCAAATCATTATAGGTTAAAAATTTTGTAATTTCTGTATACAATATTAAGAAGAATGTCCAGTTCAATGTCCATAAATTCTTAAAACTGTTATTTATCAGAAATTTTATATCATCAAAAGTCAGAACAGGTCTGTTCATTTTCATCACATAATTTTGGAAAAGAATTTTAGTAAATGAAGCTTTAATTTATTAATATGTATAAATTAGAGCTTTAATAACATCAATAAAATTTCCAGGAAAACAAAAACAACAATGTATAAAATTACAATTTTTTCAATCAAAAATTATATACAATATTTTAAATATAACGGGTCAGTAAATTTTTATCTTTTAACTGTCATATTTAGCATTTAATGCTTGTTAACAACTCAATGTGTGAAATCAGATAATTTATATCATCAACTATCAGAACAGGTCTGAAAAATTTCATCATGATATAGTATGGTGTTAAAATTACAAAACTAAGAATTCTGTCTTAACAATTACAAAACTAGTATAATCAGATAATTACATCATCAATGATCAGAACAGGTCTGTAAATTCTCATCATGTTAGTATATAATTTTTAACTATTTTTTTTAATGATTTAAAATCCAGTGTACTCAGACAATAACTGTCATCAATTTTCAGAACAGGTCTGCTAATTTCATCATGTAACTGGAATCAAAGTCTAAGAAATATATGAAATTAACACTTTTTTAAATGAGTTACTACAGCATACACATGCATTAATTGGCATAAGAATAAATAATTTATGAATATTAAGTAAAATTATCAATGAAAATAAGATTAGACCTTCATTTCTTTGAAGTACATCTTTTGTGTGAAAATGTATAACGATCAAAAGAAAAATAGCATAATTAAATGCCATATAGCAAAGATATCAATTCAAATTCTTATAATTATGCAGAAAAAATCGTATAATAGAGATGCTTCACAAATTGTTATAAATATGTAATGTAAATTACGAATTCAAATATGTAAGCATGTAGCCTTAACATACACAAAAGTTATCTGGTAATAAATAAGGTACAGCCAGTTAATATAGCACAATTTCGACACCTATAGGTCTAGTGAAGAATAATAGGCTCTAATTTGTGCTTAAAATCATGAAAATTTGTGATTTTAAAAGGAAGACTATAAATTTTTAAAGAAAAACTGACATTGTAAAGTGTGAAAATCCAATAAATAAAATTTAACAAATATATCTGTAGAATGCAACTCTCAGCCTTGACATATAATATATTTAATTACAAAGTTATAGGAACTAGGGACAGGCTGCATAAATAGTGACTTCTAAATAACGAAAAGAATTAATACACCAAAACTAAATCTAATGCTCCGAAATTAATTTTTTGAGTTGCAATTTTAACACAAAAAACTTCCTATAATATTAACTGTGAATGCTTAGTTAAGTCTCAACTATTTAGTACATCATAAAAACAGCTGACTAATTAAACCAACTTTAATATAAATCTTTAAGGTGTAAAAATGTATACTTTAAATAAATTTTCCTAAGGAAAGGACATTTTCATACAACTTTCAACTGCAAAAAGAACTATATAAACTCAATTATAATGTATAAAAATTGCTAATATTAAGAAGCCAAAAGAGACTACCTTGACATGCAACCAATATTGCAGCAAATCTAATATCAGTTAAGTACAAATGAGGAAATCATATTTATTGTTCATGAAGCATACATCGACTTATATTAGCTAAATTATTGCATTACAATTTTAATAAAAATAAGTTTAGCTTTTTTTATACAATAAATTTATATACAATAAAAAATTATACAATACAATAAATACAATTTTCTTAATTTTATGACACCTTAAGGCTAAAATGTAAGACATTGCTTTAAATAGCAAAATAATTTTAAATATATAAAAACTTTTTATTTCTCATTCAATGGTCCTTTTTATATACAATAATTTGATCTACATACAATTAAAAAAGGAATATATCATTAAAAACACAAGAAAAATAGCAACTGCTGGAATATATGACCTTATTTTTTAGCTACCAGCTATACAGAATATACCAAGAACTTAACAAATTATAAGTTGCATTTAAGATAACCTATATAAATTTATTCATTAGTTTTCTGAAGACTAAACATTGCTTACTACTATAAGATATTTACTTGTAAAATAAGGTTAGAATGTTATTTAAAAAAAAAAAACTTTCTATTGAGAAAGATCTCTCAAGCCTTAGTTATAATAAAAAAAAGAAAGAAAAAAGAAGAAGAAGGAAGAAGAAAGAAAGCAGAAGAAAGAAGGAAGAAGAAGAAGAAAGAATGAGATTGTTTTTTTTTTTTAGTTATTTGAAAGATTCTCAAGTTCATTAATTACACTCGAAATTTTATCATGTCATTCAATAACACAAAACCATATAAAATACTTTAAAATTGAAAGTTAAACATAGATAATTTCTTGGCATTAACACATGGCTTTTAATAAGAGCTAAAAAAATTAAAAAATATCTGATTTATTGCCGAATTCTTAGCTTGTAATTAATTGGCTCCATAATCACTAAAAATGGTTATGATTTGTAAACAGTAAGATAAAGAGCTTTACTAGTATTTCATCAGGCACATTTTTTTGAAATTCTATTTATATTGTGATAAAAAAAAAATAATACAAATAGAATTTACAATTGAAAACTCAAGCACCACACCTCAAGTATGTTCTACATAAATCACTAATCTAATAAACAATGGTCTTTAAAAATCAGAAATAAGGACAAATAATATTTGGTAAAAAAAATTATTTTTTGATTTGTTAATGAATCTTTTGAAATTTAGATTTTCAAATGACAAAGAAAATGAAAATTTGCTTCAAATAAGAAAAAGTTCCAGATAAAAAAATTTGATGCAACATGCACATGAATATTAGTAACAAAATTGATGTTCACACTTTGAAATTTAACATAAACTACAATTATATAGTTCTCAATCATAAATTATTAAAAAATTCAGACACAAGAAATTAGAATACAGTAATAATATTGATGTATTGAACTGCTATATAACATGAAATAGAACATGCAATATACAAGCTACTCAAAATTACTATAGCATAATTTCGACACCTATCATACTAAAAAAGAATAACAGGCTCTAATATTATGCACAAAATTGTAAATCATTTCAATTAACTGATAGAAATAAAAAAATGCAAATTTTTGTGATGAAGATACTTAAAAAGTAATTATAACTACTTCAATAACTGAAATTTACTCAGATAAATTATGAAATAATTTTACCTAAATATTGACAAATTTACCTCTTTTATTTCTGGATCAATGAAATCTGCAATATTGTGACCTTCCCATAATTCAGGAATTATATCATATTTCTGATCATCAGGAATTACATAGTTTTCTAGAAAAATCAAATATCTTTACATTAACAATATGATGAAAAAAATTATTTTTATTACTTTCATCAACTACAATAAAATAACTTATCCTTACATATAACAATTCAGAGAAAACTTAACAAGAAAACAGTGTTACCTAATTACATATAAGGTAGAGAATATTTATATCCTGTGAAGTATTTAAAATTACATTTATTAATTTTTATGTGGTTCCATTAGAACTCTATAAAGTATTTTAGAGAAAATAAATTAAATAATAATAAATAGACATTTATGACAAGATAGAGGCAAGATTAGATATAAGAGGCAAATATCAGAAAAGTATTGAAATTAAAAATATTTAATAATGTCCATTATTTATTTTAGAGTGCAAATTCCAAAAACATTACATTAGGAAACACAAAGGAAAAAGCACTTCTTTAGTACTACACATATTAATATGTTGTGATGGAATATGAATAATGTGAAACATTTACCATTCCACTTCAAGCTTTATTATACAAGGAACACTACAAAGACTTATCATACAGAATTACTTACTATAGCTATTATAATATGATTTAAATGTGTGAAACAAAATTTTTTGTTTGAAATATCAAAAAGAATTAATATAAAAACAGAAAAATATTTCAAATCAGCAATTCACTTCAGTCATCTTAATTTTTGACTAAGAATTTTTTTTTTCAACTTTAAAAATTCAGTTTATAAAACTAAAAATAATTAATAATCACATACTTAATTTATGATGCAGAAATCCACAAACTATTAATTTTTAAAATTATAATAGCAAGATAAATATCATATAATGAAATTAAATTACATTATTTAAAAACATTTTAAAAAGCCATGTACACATAATACATTTAAAATTTTTACCACCGAAACAATATAAACATATATCAAGATATTAATCCCCCCTTTTTTTTCAAAGATATTTTCCTGCATTTTCTGAATTTAAAAAATGCTTTGAAAATGCATATAAAAAAAGGAACAAATATAAATTAAGTCAACGATCAAATTCTTTTTAGTATTGGTTTAAAATTACTGTTGCAAAAGCAAAGTAAGGAAGAAAATAAGTAGTTCGTAACTTACTTTTTAAATCTAATATATAATCATCACCAAGTTCTAACTCTAGATCTCTTTCCTAAAACAATAGAAATCATATCATTATAAAATGTAAATTCAAACCTATAAAGCTATATTAAAATTTAACACCAATTAAAACCCAATTTATAATTATATGTTTAAATAAAATTTTGTTGATATCCCACAATCTTAAGCATCAAATGATTGAGATCAAATTTCAAAATTATTTAACAAATAAAATTATGCAAAAAATTTGAATTAAGAAGTTCACAACTTACTGGAAATTAAATTTAGTCAAGTACTAAAGACAAAAGTATACAATCAAATAAATGCATAATAGAGAACAGAATTTTCAAAAGCTCAAGCAAGCTTAAATTTGATTTTGAAAAATATAATTTATGCAAACCTTTGGATGACTTTACAAGGTAAATAGATTAAGATAATTAATGCACAAAAGTGTGAGTGTATTAAAAATTATAAGACTGAGAATCTATGGGTCTATAGCTTTACTGAGGTGTGTAGCAATTTGGCCATTTACATCGTTTTTTAATGAGTTGTGTGCACACCTTATATTTGAGATTCGACATTATATTTAAACCTTCCATAAAAATTATTCAAATCATTTTATACACATACAGTAATAGGTTAAGTAAGATTATGAAAACTACTTTAAGCATGAGGGCCTATCAGACTGGGCCTTGCAGCTTTAAATGGATTTCAAACTATTATGAAAACCTACAAACAGTTGAACCAACCCAAAGCAAGAACATGACACCACTTGACTTTTATATCTAAATTCATTATATTGTACAGATTTATAAGAAATTGAAATGCTTAATTGTCACATATGGTAATGTGTTACATTTAAAGGCAATAAAAGTTTTTCTTATGTTTAAAGTCTACCTCAAAATACTATAAAATTTTTTAACAGAAGTGGAATTTGAAACTGAGTTATTAACTTAAAAGGTCAGAACTACCTATTCAGCAGTTAGCTCAACATGATTGCTTTGAAAAAGTTTTCACTTTTAAACAAGATGTTTGAAGCAATCCAAAATAAACACTGGCTCAGATGGAGATGCATTGGTTTGTTGGGTTTTGCTGCACAAGATATAAGACAAGCTGTGCCAAAAATTAGATTAGCGGGAAATTTTTTTTTTAAAACTCAAAGAACATTAAAATTTTAATTAAAACAAAGATCTTTATAAAGTAAAAGATGAATAAAATTAAGAAAAATTATTAATAAAATTTATAATTCAGTTAAAGAAACTTAAAATATAAAAATTAAATGAACTGTATAAAACCTATTGCCTAGAAAACAAAAAGACTTTAGTGTTGATTATAAACAAAAATTACGCAAAATACTAATAAAATATGGCATAATTTAATCATTCAAAGAAAAAGATATACTAAAAAAGTAATTTTGAGCTAAACACAGCAACAAATGGGTAACGTATTTCATGATGCGACTTGATGTGAGCATGTGCAAAAGTTTGTTTGGAGTTTTAGTAAACCTTGATGCATTTTTATTTATGGTTGAAATTAAAATGTTTGAAGTTGTTTTGTTTTGACACCATCAAGTTATATTTCATTTTGAAAGCATATCAAACTGACTAATTTGAATAGTATAGTATAGTGTGTAAGGAAGTGAAAAGTATGGAAAATTTGTTTTTTAATTCTTCTGTAAATGATGATTAGATGATTACTTTGTCTTATGGATTAAAATTGTTGTTATAATTAAATGAATATTGGGTAGAAATATGACTATTTATATTCAACATGAATTGCAATGCTTAAACTAGAGTTTTCCATAAAAGTATTTTATTTACTTTAGTCTTGTTGTAAAAATGTATTTTATTTATATTTGTCTTGTTGTAAAAATGTATTTTATTTATATTAGCCTTGTTGTAAAAATGTATTTTACTTATATTAGTCTTGTTGTAAAAATGTATTTTATTTATATTAGTCTTGTTGTAAAAATGTATTTTATTTATATTAGTCTTGTTGCCTAGTTTTCTCTGGTGCTAGACTGCATTTTT
>JAPDSC010117189.1:0-11467 GCA_026290005.1 Latrodectus geometricus
AATCAGTAATGAATTAGATACATGTTGTATTTGAATATATATTTACCCAGAAGTATACTTCCCATGGCTTAAATGAATTACAAGAGATTGTAGGAATTTTGAAAACGTTATAGTATCAACTTTAATACGTTGATATCATGTAATAGTAATATATATTTCTTATATACTCTTTTATAGCAGGTGTTTATTTTAAAATCAAATGTTTTATGGGATTATAACTGAATTTTAAAGTGTCTGTCAGAATATTTAAATATATCAAAATGCTTTCTTTTTTTGAGATATCATCATAAGGTCTGTTTACAGAAAAGGGAAAATTTTTAATTTAACCGAATCAACTGACTTTCTTTCTCAATTGCGTTCACAGAATTGAAGAGATATTGTGCTACATAATTTGTAACAGCTATAGTTTGATCTGTATTGTTTTTTGATGTAGACATATTTTGTATGATTTCCTTGCGTTAATTAAGTTATAAATAATTTTCATTTAAATTTCTTCTTTGTTTTCATTATTGTCATTTAAAAAGTTATTTTTAATTATTGCTACGAAGAATGACATTTTGCCCACATATGAAGAGCTTCATTTTATTGATATTTTTTGTAATT
The DNA here is from genome assembly GCA_026290005.1 of Latrodectus geometricus. Taxonomy (NCBI): domain Eukaryota; kingdom Metazoa; phylum Arthropoda; class Arachnida; order Araneae; family Theridiidae; genus Latrodectus; species Latrodectus geometricus. The sequence goes on from JAPDSC010117189.1 coordinate 604, forward strand.
ATATTAATTTATTATTTAAAAAGAATTTGTCATTCATTACTTTTGTTTAAGTCAGTGTTTCTCAACTGAATTTACTCCAAGGACCGGTAATTTCGACCCAATGCACAATTTTTCATAAAGTTAAATCATGAAAACATACATAATTTTTAAAGCAGTTTGTTTGTTATAATTTACATTTATATATTCAACTTACTTATAATGTTGCATCGAGAATAAAAGCACCAAAACTTAATTAAAACAAGAAAATTCCAACGTTAATGATATATTAATTTTTTTTAACTAATATATTAGCCAAAACAACAATGAATCGAAATGTGAACAACGTAAGTAGGTACCAAATAAGCAAAAAATAATTTACTAAAATAAAAGGATATATAAAAACTAAAATTAATGAGATTACTGCTGGTCTTTGTTGCTGACTAAACTGTCAATCCTAGGCTTTAAACCAGTTACAGCAATACGTAAAGCAATGGCAAGAGCAAGTCGATTTCTATGTTTCCTCTTAATAACAGTCATAGGCGATAATGTAGTTTCACACAAATAAGTTGAGGAAAAAGGCAATGAAATCTTCAACGCTTTTGCATGAAGATTGGGGTATTCTATGGCATTTTCTGAAACGCGATTAGGTACATAGTTGCCAGTTTGTTGTATTTTTCATCAAAGATTACATTATTTTTTAAACTAGCAAACTATTATTATTGTAATGTAGGTACTGTATCGGTGGTCGGCCTATAAAAGCCGGATATTTCGCGGACCGGTAAATATTTCTTGCGGACCGGTACTGGTCCGCGGACCGGCGGTTGAGAAACACTGATCTAATACATTTAAAATACAATTGACTCCTTGCAAACTGTCCTTCATTTGTTTGGTGCAGAATGCCTTTTATTACTTGTAGAAGATGGAAAATTCTTGAACATAAATCTTCCGGAAATTCGCGTTATTCTCGGAGTTGATCTGAAGATCGGCAACATTTAGGTCGTCATAATTGTTTCTTTAATTTCCTCCAAAATTTATGTAAAAGCATTCTGGAATGATATTTTTTACCCCACTGTATTTATTGTAACATGGAACAAACCTACTTCTAACAATAAAAGCAATTTTAAGATTAGTTTTTAGAAATACGTTTTATATATAATATTCGATGCCTGTTTGCATAGTCCAGTGTGTAATTTATTGCCGTGATATCTGATCTGGAAGAAGTTTGTTTTTGTTTGCCTGTGCAGCCGTGCCTCACCCCTCACCCCTTCTCCTGAGGAGACTTCATCGTCTTGTTTCTCGTATGTAGTCGAGGGCTTCCTCTTCATTCTCATATTTATTGGGTGCGAAAAAAAAAACCGCGTTTTTATTTTCCCAGGAATAAACTCTTTCATCCCTTGCGAGCATTTTGAAAGTTCCCGGGGATTTTGAAAAAGGTTCACATTATAAATTTTAAAATTTTATTAAAATAAATAAAAAAAAATTGTTAAATACTTATGAATCTTTTAAAAAAAAATCAACTGTTTTCCTAAGTTTTCAGAAAAGAGCATTATTTACGTATTTTTCAATAATTTTTAAAGTTTGCAGTAAACTTTCTTATTATTAATAATTCCAGGTACACAAATAACACAAGAGCATTTGGTGTCAAAGAAAAAACAATACAGAATAACTTTAAAAATGAATAAATCAGAAAATATCTTTTTTTTTTTTTTTTTTCTTTTTCTGAACGTGAATTTATAACCAAAGAAACATGAACGTCAACACATTTATTCTAATAGTTTTGAGAAATTAATGTTGATAATTTTTAGTAGATACTAAAGCATAGTTTTTATTATTTCGATTAGTATTATGTTTTTCACAGCGCAAATTATTTTCTCAAATTTACTGATTTATCCCTAAAATTGCCGCAAATTGTTCATCTTTAATTAAGTATTATTGACCGTCGTTAATAGATAAATAAAAATGTTTATCAAACGGTTTTTATTTACTTATTATTTTACATTTGAAGGAAAATGCATGCTTACATCTCGTTTGGAAAAGCTGGATGAAAACTGTTCTTAATTCATTTTCCATCAGGAATTTTAAAATTGCTACAAATAAAAATTATAAAAGTTGAGTGTGATAACTACATTGCAATGTTTGATGACGCATGCTTTCTCATGGAATTACCTTCCACTGGTATCTTTGTTCCTTCGGAGAAATTAAAAGATGTCTGTTTTCAAAATACAGATAAAAATGTAATAATTCGTTTAAGTTCCTAAAGTAGTTGAAATTAAATTGAGTGCTTCAATTTTGAACAAGAATTTCAGTTATATACTGGGAATTACTGTGCATTTTTCTGAAGATTAAAAATCTCTTTTGAAGTAATAATTTGTGTAAAATAACTAAGTTAGTTGAAATTAAACTGAAAGGAATCAGTTTTGGAAAACAAATTTCATTTTAATTATCCAGTAATATAATGGGGATCGAATGCGCTTTTCAAAATTCATTTTATTTAGTAGCTCCAATTAAATTAAACATTGAATAAACAAAAATTGTCTTCTAATTCGTGTAAAATTACTAAGTTAATTGAAACGATTTAATTTAGGAAAAAAAATTTCATTCATTTTAATATTTCTAACTTATGATGGAAATGACAATGCATTGCTTCATAAATCGTGTACCAGTGGATGATCGATTAACGAACGCTGCATAATCAGGGAATAACGAATTCTGACTAACATTCTCAGCTTACAAAGTTGTCAAACCAAAAATATTTTTTATCTCTTCAAAATATCAAAAATTGTTTTTTTATCTCTCTTGAATGTTTCTTGCTTATTAAACTTCTTTTTATATTGGAATTTTTTTTTTTTTAAAGAATATTTATCACCTAAGTAGACATCAGTTTCGGTTTTGATTTCATTGAGTTCTTCTCCTCTTTCGATGCCATAAACAAAAAATGGCAACGACTGATTAACCCTTCTTTGCATGATTTTTTCTTTATTGGTGAAATAAATCAAGTTGATATAATTCATGTTCAAAATTAAAGGAAAAATGGTTTAAAAAATCTCAGTATATTTATATAGTATAAATTTAGCAAAAAACAATATGTTAAAAATTTCCATCATCATCCAAAGTTAGATCATTAGCTTAGTACTAAATAGAAATAAAAGAGGAAAATAACACGTGTTACAAACCTTTCTTCCACTCATTTTCAATTTTTTAGCGATAGAAACTCTAATATAATAAAACAAAATTATAAACGTTTATTGCAACTACAACAAACAGCGGAATGAGACAACTTTAAGCACTGATAGTGACACATGTTTATTTTTGACATTCATGTTTCTTTTCATGCAATGGACATTAAAAAGGTATCCAAACACGATCCACTTAAAGTGAACTTGTTCTTTTATATAATTTTTGAACATTATAGGTTATGATGGAAATTTCCAACATTATGCAAAGAAGGGTTAATGTGCATGTATTATTTTTTTTAATTTAATATTTAGAGTCTCTTGAATAAACTAATCAATTTCACAAAAAAGTCTATGGTAAATTGATGATCGAGTAACGGACATAGTCTTGTAGCAGATTATGTTCTTTAACCGAGCACGCATTGTATTTGTTGAGTTGAAATCAAATTGAAATGATTTAATTTTGAAAAAATAAAATTTCGTAAATATTAACTCCCCAGTGATATAATTGGAATTATAGAATACAATTCTCACAATTCCTTTTCCTTTGATAGTTTCATTGAATTATAAACATTCATCTAAAGAAAAATCTTATCGTAAATGATTCAATTTTGGAAAAAGAAATTTCAGTGATATGGTTACAGGTGCTTGTTTCACTCATGCATTCTCTCTTAATCCTATTGGAATCTCATTTAGTTTAAAAGACATTGAGTTTTAAATTAAGATAAAAACGATTTTGATTTAATTAATTCATTTCAAACACTGTAATTAATTTTTCTTGTCATCGGCATTGGTGTAGATAGTTACTGATGAAAAGCATTTAAAATAAAAGTAATCGAATCAGAAATATTTAAAGTAATATAACAACATAGATATTAAATTAATGATATTAATATGAACTGTGACAAATAAAATTATAAATTTTTATTTCGATCCTAAAAGAGAACATTGTTACGATTCAAAACGCGTGTTGAAAATATTTTGAAACATCTGTATTTATTTTAAATTTTTACTTGTAAATATAAAATAAAAAAATTGAGTTAAATTACTTGTATATTCAATAATTTTAAGCTTATTATCCTCAATTCAACACACTTGAATTTATCATTACTAGTAGTAATAGAACCATTTGCATTACATAATTAAAAATAATATAATAAGAAATAATGAACTAAATATAATGAGATATAAATATTGTATTTTCATGATATTTATTTTAATTAAGTTTTCAACATCATTGTTTCTCAAATAAGATTTTCTTGCTTGGAAATTAAAATATTTTGTAAAATGATCCTATTATATTTGAAAGATTCATTAGTTTTTGTAACAAAGTAGAAACTACAATACTTAATTTAAATCAATATAGAATACATATAAATTAAAATTATATATATTCTACATTGTATGAATCAACCTTAAAGTTGTGTCTTTTCTTTCTTTTTTTTTTTAAAAAAAAAATTCAATTTGATTTATATATTATTTACTTTCTGAGAAAAATTAAAAAGCCGCTCATCTTCATTTAAAAATGATTCAATTTTGGAAAAGAAACTTCTTAATTTTTTATTAAGATTATATATATATATATTATTATCTTCATTAATATTAGTTTTTTAGAAGATTTATAAATTGTTTTGATGTGCAACAAATCATTAAAAGAATATTTTCAATCAGTGGTGATAATTGTTTGGTACATCGCTCCTGATTTTATGCAATGTTGAACATTTTCATGGAATGATATTAATATTTAAGTGACATAATGGTTCATTTAAAATATTATTTTATGTTTAATCTAACGTGTAATTGAATTTATTTAATTATGAGAAAATAATTTAATATTTTAATAATGCATTAACTGATCAATCTTATTGCATTTATGAGTTACAAATTCCAATATAGAGATTAAGCTTTCAACATCATGTAAATATTGTATTCAACTTCTACCATTTTAGTTATTTTTAAATTTTGAGAATTATTTCCAAATTTAAAAACTGGGGTTACTATTCATTTTATTCTGATAATTTCTTAAAATAATTTATTCGTTCCGCAAGTGATTTTTGTATCCTGTTTGAACTCTAAATGAATGTTTTCTTAAGTAGAAATTGCAGAATGTTTTATTGAACTTACTAAATTAACTACTTATAAAGCACATAAAATGTCACAAGGAAATTGTGTTGCTGATTATTTTAAAGGACGGTATAACACATTTTATTAAATTCTAGAAAATTCATATCATTAGATATCAAGAATTATATATTTTTAAACAATCTATTCAATGTGTAATATATAAAAATGCAACCATTAAACTTAAAATTGTTATTAATTATCTAGATTCTTTTAAAAAATAACAAATTTCGGTCATTTATAAATGTATGGGAGAAAATAATTTTAAACTTCTATAGAAGTTAATATTAAAAACTATAAAGTTTTGCTAGTATTTGCACTTTGCTATCTTTCGCTACATTAAATCGTACATAAGTTACAGTTGATTTTTATAAACTATTGGTAATAAATATTCTGTTAACAAAAAGTGTGTAACACCATTAAAAATATTAACTATATTTATATATAATATTAACTATGATTGTTTTAAGTTTTCCAATAGTCTAATCATTTTGATTTTTTTTATCGACAACTGTAATTATACACTGCACTTGTGGAAATTAGGTAGCTAATTAATTATAAGATTAGCTACCTAATTAGCTATTAGGTAGCTAATCCTAATAGCTAATTAATCTATAACTACCTAATATAATTAATCTATAACTACCTAATTAGCTATAATTATTTTTAGGTAGATAAGATTAGCTACCTAAAAATAATTATATTTTTGAGAAATATTTATACTTTATAAGGGTACGTATTTAGGCTATGTGTAAAAATGATTCCTAACTTAAATAAAAATCCTTTCAGTAGAAAAAAAGTTTCTGAAATCTTTCTAGAAAGAAATGAAGTAAAATATTTTTCTAAAAATGCAAGGCTTCATAATTGATTTATTTGAGTTCTTCAAAATACTATAAAATTTAATTAGAAAGTGTTTTCATTCAACTCACATGTGTTGTCTGTTTTCTTTTTTCATCAAAGTTAGGAACAGAAATTATAATAGAAGTTTTAATTTGTCTACCTGTTTTGACAGTTAAAAATCAAATTTGAATGTCCATTCATTAATTAACTATAATTGTTATTATTATAAAATTATTGTTTTGTGTTTATTTTAGCCTAAATGTTCAAAATATAAGATTTATTTCAGTTGAAATATTTTGTATATACTTCATAGAGAGATTGGAAACTAAGTAAATGAAAGCAAAGCCTTTACCTTTCTCTATTTTGTATTTCCATTCTGTACAACGGAATATTACAGAGAAGTTTTAACATTACAGCTATCACAAACGAAACTTTCCTTATTGATTGTAAAACAAAGTTCATTAAAAACTGATTCAAGTATCAGATCTTCAGCATTATGATTCCTTACCAGTTATCAGTCTAAGTTTGTTAAATAGAAGTTTTTCCAAAATCATTACAGCATAGATTCCGCTGCCAAAGCGAAGTCATTAAATTTTTCAATCGAACAATAATAAACATTAGAACAAATGTCGAACAATTGCACTTTCAACGTCATTGTTTGTGGATCAGAGTTTCTCCAACGATCTCGAATTGGTGAGGAGGTCCCTGGTGAGTCTCCAGCACTGCTTGGCCGCGTTCTCCAGGGAACTCACCGATTTGCCTTTGAAGAGATCCAACTGTGGCAGGAAGTAGTGGGGGCACCGCCGACACTGCAAGCACGAGATCAGTTGCAGCAGAATCCCGTTCAGACGATCGCCGATGCACGTCTCGTCCCAATCAATCTCCCGCGGGTGCTTCTCGCACTCGTACAGCACCAGGGTCTTCATGTGGTAGCTGGTGACGGGGTTGCCCGGGAGGTCGAGGTGCCGGTCCCTCATCGTCTTGAGGATGCTGAGGCACTTGCCCCGGCACCCTCCCTGCAGCAGCCTGTTCTCGGCCTCTCCGAAGTTGAGGACCCAGGCATCCCCCTCCATCGACGACTGCTTTCCTTGCAACGTGACGCATTCCTTCGACAAGAGATCGAACCCTTCCGTCTTCACCTCGGCCACCAGGTTGGGATTGGGCCAGTTGATGTGGGGGATGGGCCAGTGGGCGGCGGACCTGGGCCACAGTCCGCTGCAACGGAATGCCGGGGTGATCTGGACGACGTACCGCTCTCGGATCCGCAGCTTCACCTCCGTGGTGTCGGCCACCATCTTGACGATGTCCCTGTAGCTGCACTTGTCGCAGGCCTGCGCCACCAGGGTCTGGAATCTGGATCTTATTTTGCGGGCCGACAGGTATCCGGAGGCCGTGATGAACTCCACCCAGAGGGACATGGACCGCTTGCGTCCGTCGCTCAGCTTCAGCACTGCGCAGCCGGGCAGGGAGCCGTCGTCCACGAAGTTGAAGACCCCCATCTGGTTGAGGTAGAGCACCACTTCGAACTCCGTCGGAGATATGACATCGAATCCGTCGTACCTGCCGTTGCAGTCGTTCAAGGAAGAGATGAACCTGGGCTCCTGCACCTCCACCTCCTTCAGCACGTCCTGCACCACCTTGCACACCTCGCGCACGTTCTTCGCGATGTTTGCTTTCCGCACCTGCACCCGCTCGCCGTAAAATTTGTTCAACTGGTACAGAAGCTTCGACTGGGCCGAGAGCATGTCCGGCGGTACTAACATTTTGGGAAAAGGCTCTTACTATTCAAACGAAACGAACCCAGTTTGCATCCCTCTTGTATCGGCCGATTCCCTTGACTGCGACTGTATCATTGGATGCGTTAAGCGGGTTTCCCAGGGTGAAAGAGGGGCGGGCACCGCGACCACCATCGGCATGCGCCTTTCGGTCGTCTCCGCCCCTTCTTCGCTCGAAACGTCCAACCGCACGCCGTCAATGGGTTTCCTGGGGAAAACGAATTACCTGTGAGCGCGTGTGGCTGCCATTGGTCGGTGGGTAACGACAGGGTCCACGACCTCTGGGTATCATTAAAAGAGGGGAGAAAGAAAAGTGCCGATATTCGAGGGAATAAAAAAAAGGGAGAATGAGGTTGTCACGCTGGTGATTTCTAATGAGACAAGTGCGAACAGTGAAGCCAAACCCTACTCGTAAAAGGGGGCGGAGTCGAGTGGCGTCTGCAGAAAGACACAGGTGAGTGATGATGGCTTCTTGTAACATTCTTCAATTTGTTTGTTTACGGAGTGCTTCTTTTTTACGACCCATCCTCTTTCTTTTTATTAGATTGAGAAATTGTAACCCTTTCAAGGCATTCGTTTTTGAAAGGAATGCATTTATATAAAATGTCCTTCGCGGTTCTTAATGTGCATATGAACTTACTTTGTTGCCAGCGTCGTTTATTTGCTGCCCATAGCGTCACTGTTGATCACAATTATTGAAACATGCTAATGAAGTTGCTTGGATTGCCTTTCTTAATCAGCACGTAAAGTATTTTATCTTATTTATATGAAACTAGGTTGACCCCTAACTTCATTGTTTATATTTTAATGAAATGGTTTTGGAGCTAAAAAATAACTGTTTTATATATATATATATATATATATATATATATATATAATATAGATTTATGAAATAGGATCAAGACAAATGAATTATAAATGCATTATTTCCACTATTTAGATGTCTTTCGAAATAAAACGCTAAGATCTTATTTTAATCCTGAAATTCAACTGCATGGCAGATTCAAAGCTAACCTACTTGTGTTATATGTTATAAAAATTTTTTTTACGATATTATTAATTGAATTGAAATGAAAAAAAATATTATTGTTCTAAGTTGTTTTCACACTTTAATATTGTGTTCAGTATTATGTTTACATACGCAGTCATTTCAGTTAAATTGTTTGATTGTATTTAATCTTTTAACATCATTTACTAAAAATGAAAAGCTTAACGAATGCAGATTTTACATCAGCTTTTAAAGTATCTCTTCAGCCGAATTAGAAATAAGTGATTTTTTCTAGTAGAAAGTTGTATTTTTTGTGTTTATTCATATTCATACGGTACATCATACATACATATTGTGTACATTTTAAAATACGAATTAAAATATGATTTAAATTCTCATATATATATATATATATTTTTATGTGTGACTTTAACTATTTAAATGAAACACATACATTATATCTGATTTAAATATTAGAAATTTTGTAAATATCCAAATATTTATTATTTAGTAAAATAAAAAGTTTTAAATGCTGTTTCGTTTAAAAAAAAATTTCATTTTTAATTATTTTTATCATCCACTTTCTCTGTCTACTTGTTTTTCCCCCGAGAATGGCATTTTGTGTATTTGCATCTTTTGTGATAATTTAAAGTCTAAAATTACAAATATTACAATTTTAGTCTTTTTTTTACAAAAGAATTACAAATATTCTCATTGAAAGTGATTTTAATTTGAACATATTTCATTCTTTAAACATTGCTTAATTATGTAATAAATAATCAAACTTAGTTATTCAGAAAAAAATTTTCATACAATATCTTTTAAATAATCCCGTGAATATATTCACTAATTAACTTCTTTTATTATTCAATTAAGTAAGGTTGTTGACTTGTTTATCACAAATGTCTTATAACGTGTTTTTTTCTTTGATAGTTGCAAGGAAAAATGATCAATTTGTAGGTACTGCTGTAAATATAATACAAATTTCTTTTTTATTCGAAGTTTCGTCAATTAAAAAAATAGCTGAGTATCAAACTATAATGCGTAGTATTTACATTTTCAAAACTTCATCTGAATAATAAATATGTGTTCTGAAAATATTAGTGTTTGTTACTTTGATCTGCCTTAATTACAACTTCCTTATGTTTAATCTTCAATTCTGCAGAATTTTATGCCACTTGTCGTACTATTTGAAGTTAATTTTCTCATTATCTGAAAACGTTTCTAGAAAAACATTGTTTTGGAGTTGTTTTTTATTTCCTTTATGACATACTTCTTTAGGGTTGAGCTTGCAGCTTCTATTCAACAGTCTGTGAGTTCGATTCCCTTCTCGGACGTAAAGCGACGGAGGAACGTTGTGTCTACAATTGACCGAAGCGTAAAAAACCTGGATTCTTAAAGCTTTATCCGTTGCCTTTTATTATAGCAGCATTCTAAGTTGAATTTTGTGTTTACTTTCACAAATGAGCTCTTCTTTCTATTTTGCTTATTAAAAAAAACTTTGAAATTTTCTATTTGGGCGCCTTCAAAAATTAGGATTTCAATTGGCATCGTACGAGACTTCTCTTTCCTTTTTGTATTGAGTCGCATAGCTGTCAACTTTTCTTTTTTTCTCCAAATAATTTATTTCTTCTATTTTCATTGTCTGTTGTGAAAATATCGTTACAAAGTATATTACAAATTCTTAGCACAAACTTAAACGATTGTTTTCTTTTCCCCCAGTTTTCTTAAAAAACTTTTTGTATTAGTTGAAATTGCACTCTTTAGTTTTTAAAAATATACTTAACAGCAATTATCAAAGACTGCGCGATATTCACAAAGTGTCCTCTTTAAACAAAATGAAGCTCTTCAGCATAATATATTAATGAATGGTTCCACAGTATTTTTATTTTTATAGAATTTAGGTATTTGGTAAAACCCCAAACTGTATATATATGTACGTATATATATATATATATATATATATATATATATATATATATATATAT
>JAPDSC010117233.1:0-19900 GCA_026290005.1 Latrodectus geometricus
AGAATCTACGACTTCGTTCAAATCATCAAATAGTCCTGCTTAAACAATTGTTTTGTTTAAAGTGAAATCATATTAACAATAAAAATTCAAACAATTTAAAATGTCATACCATATAATTAGACTTCTAAAATGCAACGTAATTGAAAAGTCTCTTAAATTTAATTAATTATAAATTTACAAATGCCAAATTTTAAATTTTAATTTTTGAATAAAATTTTAATAATTTCTATAAAGGTGTTATATTTTTATAATTATGATTTATTTATAATATTTCATTTATTCAGAATAACAAACTATTAAAATTCAATAAATCTCAAATAAGAAATTAACATACCTGGAAAGCATTGGTTAAAATGACTTAATGCAATGAAAATATTTTAAATCAATATAAATTTACGCATCTTAAATCTACACAATTCAATACTAGGACAAAAACAAGAAAATACTATATAATACAAATAGGGAAAAAAGTATAGGGACCACGTTTTCATCATGAAAAATAAGCAAAGCAATATATATATATATATATATATATATATAATACAGAAGAATATGGTTAAAAAAAAGTCATAAGGAAAGATGTAAGTTAAATTAAGAAGTTAAAGTAGTTTATAATTTTTAATGTAGTTTGAAAGTGAAAGTATAATTAAGAGTAAAGTATATAGGTATTTTCGAGATTCTTATAAAAACTTAAATTATTGGGTAGCCTTTCTGTAATTATAAAATCTATGCATTACTTCAGTTTTACTAGCGATATTTTACTTCTTACATATTTTAAAATAAAACCAGCAGGAAATACATTTTATTTAAGTTGATTAATTAAAAGTTTAATTTGCTTCTGATATATTTTAGATTTTTTCAAATATTTTATATGCTTTTTTAATTGTCTAAATACTAAATTCCTGTAATTCCTTTAAGAAATGAATTTCCAATATATTAATTTATTAAAAAAAGTTTAGAATTAAATTGACTGGTATTATCGAAAAAATCTATATAAGTAGTTGGATTTTCATTGCTTATAAGTAAATCTGAAAATTCACTGTTGTTGTTAGAAATGTTAGATTTGATAAGGAATAGCTCGTTTGGATAAATTCATTTAGAAAAATGATTCTTTTTGTAGACATTTGCCCTTCGTGCTTGTCAGAAAAGAGTTTTCTATTTCCATATATTACCATTTCTATTTTAATAAACACGTCGTTCCTATGCATTTTTTTCCTATTTGTTTTATATAGTTGTTTTCTTCATTTTGTCATATTTGTATTGAATTGAATTGTTTCTTCTTACTATCGTCTGTGATTTTCATAGCTCTTCAATTTACATCTTATTTTATTTATATTGGCATTTTTTTCATTAGCTGCCTTTGCACCGGTTTGATTGCCCATAGTGTTTGTTGGTTGATATTGTACTTAATTAAAGATTCCATTTATTTTCTATTTGATACATATTGTATTTAGAGCTTATGTGATATATATACACTGGTGTGCATAACTTAAGCAACAATTTCAGTTTTAAGCAGATAGCCATGAAATGGCATAAAAGGAGTTCTTGCTATCAGTACAATGAACTGAGCCTGAACTATGCAAAATGCGTGCGCTTGGTGAGCGCAGTTATAGCCTACAATGAAAGGAAGGACGGAGGAGCAATTAAAGCCTTTTGTTTCAAGTGCTAGTGCGTGTGTCCGTGAATATGGCTTGAAAAAATCATCTGGATGACTTTATACTTGGAAGAGTGATTGGAAAACTGTAGGAGGGACGTAGTGTGACCAGTGTAGCTGAAGAGTTCAAAAGTGTCGTTTCGCGGGCATGGAAGTCTTCAGAATCACAGGCACAGCTGTTCGAAAGGTTGGTGATGGCCGCAGAAGGAAAACAGCTGCAGTGGATGATCATTATATCGTCCAGCAGGCAAAAAAGCCTGAAACCTGTCAGCAAGCGCCGTTACTCTGCAACTGTGTCAACTGGGCGACAAGTGTCGTAGATAACTGTGGATAGACAGCGTTACAAAGGCGGCCTCTTCACCTGCCATCCTGAACGCTGCATTCCGTTGACAGCTCGTCATCGGTGGTACCATTTAGAGTTTTGCAAAGAGCACAAAAACTGAACATCTGATTAATGGAGTCGCGTCCTCTTCACAGATGAGAGCCGTTTCAGAGCCTAAAGCCATTATCAACGCCGGTCGATTTGGAGAGAGGTTAGGAAACTGTTTCATCAAAGTAACATAATGGAAAGAGACCGTTATGCTATTCCTGTTGTTTACATCTGGAGAGGCATTATGCTGAACGGGTGGACTAAGCTCCACGTTTTCGACAGAGGTTCTGTAACCGGAGATCGCTATTGTCAGGAGGTGATCCTTCCCCATGTGCGCTTGGTCGGAGGTGCCATTGGATTAGATTTCATTCTTATTCATGCATGGCCACATTGGACTCATGCTGTTCAACAGCTATTGGAAAGTGAGGGCATCACCCGAATGAATTGGTCAGCGTATTTCCCTGATTTAAATCCCATAGAACATGTGTGGGATGCTTTGGGGTGAAGCATTGCGGCACGATCTTTAATGAAGTACAATATCAAGCCAGCCGGGAACACGCAGCAACTAAAACAGATTTTGATTGAGGAATAGACACCCTTTCCGCAAGAACTGCTGGACAATCTGGTGCTGAGTACTTATAGACGGTTTGAAGCAACCATTTCAGTAAGGGCAGGGAATATTCTATACTAAGGAACGCCTCTTTGTTATTGTACCTTTTGGACAGTATACCTTTTGGACTTTATATATATATATATATATATATATATATTATTTGTGTGAATTTGTTACAACAAATTAGATAACTTTCAATATATAATTAAAACGTAGATTATAAAAATCATTTCAGATTCTTTTCCAGATTGTATACAAAATCTTTAAAAAATTTTCTTGTTCGAAACAAAAGCTAAATTAATTTAAATTTCCTATTTCTTAAATGTAAATTCAAAATTTTATTCCCCTCACGTAATGTTTAATTTGAAACTTCTTAAATAAGGACAAACTAAATCTGAGAATGTTTTAAGAAAATGCATCAAAGTTTTTCCTGTCTTAGAAGCCAATATACGTTAATAAAATATTTATTTAATATTTAAGTTACTGTAATGAAATGTTATATTTATTATAAAAATATTATAATGCAAATTTGTTAAACAATTTGTGAAAGTTATATTTTTTTAAATAATTCAAAATACATTATTGCTCTATTTTGTTAGACTAAAAAAATAGTTTTAAGAAATAATTTGATATTTTTAATTTTTCTTCAGTTCTAGTAGTTTAGTTAGAAATTTTATAGTTAGATTTGTATTATTTCTTACAGAGTACTTAAATATCAAGTTTATGTTAATTATAAAATGAACTCATATACACTGAATCTACAAGATAAATTGTACTTCAAGTTAATTGTAAATTGTGTATTGGGAAATTATATTGTATATGTATACATTAACCCGTAATATATCAAGAACAATTTACTTTCTTTTATACACAAGCATATACACATATACATGACATATATGATTATGATATATATTTTTTATGTTTTAATCAAACATATTTTTTTAAAAAATGCATTATTATTTAAAAATATATGATATTACATATGCATACAAAGTCCTAAGTTATATAAAAACAATATATCAATTTTGTATAATGGTTTCAGATAATTTCTGCTCAGCAAAATTTTGGTTTGTCTAGATAATAACTCTATTTGTTTATTTAAACGAAATTAATTTTTTGTTTGTAAGATATTTCAATAAATAATCTTAAAATTACACTATGCAACAATATAAAACTTAAATCAAGAAATCACATTTTGTGAAATTGCAAAGTGATTCCCCTTCTGTAAAAATATTAATCAGTAGAAGTAAGAGTGAGTGATGCTGATGAAGTGGATTTCAAAAGCGTGTTAATTTTCAAATTAAAATAGTAAAGAATGAAATCAAAACTTTTAATTTATAAAAAACAACTTTAATATTTTTTATTATGTGGAATTGTGGAATTTTTAAAATAGAGAGATTTTATTTTAAAATCACTAATGTCTTTACACAGTGGCAGTACTTCGTTTTCTCAAGTTTGTAGTCCTAGGTTTCGTCGTAGGGCTAGGCATGTTTGAATCAGACTTTCATCTCGATAG
The DNA here is from genome assembly GCA_026290005.1 of Latrodectus geometricus. NCBI lineage: Eukaryota > Metazoa > Arthropoda > Arachnida > Araneae > Theridiidae > Latrodectus > Latrodectus geometricus. Next base: position 4,157 of record JAPDSC010117233.1, read on the forward strand.
TGCGTCAATAATATTTGGAAACTAAACGTAGCATTTTCACAGAATATTTTTATGAACTACATCTCTTATATTTCAAGGTATTCTTTACATTTTTGTTGTAAAAAAAATAATAAAATAAAAAAATTTTTTTTTGATTGTTTAGAACATTATAAGTAATTGCGGTTTTAAAAAATGAAAAAAAAAATATTTAGTAGTTATTTTTATTCTTTCTTTACAAAAAATTTCTAAAATATTTATTTTTGTGATAAATATATTCGAACTAAGTTTACTTTTTTTTAATACACATTCGTTCAAGATAAGTTACTTGTAATTTTCTACTGATTTTTACCAATATAAATGTTTATTTTATACAGTATACATGGATCTATATTAAATTTTTTTTTAAATAGCATAAAAATTAATTATTTTGCTTTAAATTATGAAATTATTTTGTAAGTACAATAAAATTCAAATAGATTTTTTTTAAAAGACTTTTTCTCAAATATTTTCTTACTTATTTTGATTGAATATGATTTTATTTAAAATAAAACGATATTGAAATGTTTCTTTCATTTAATTGTAAGTGTTTAGCGTTTTACCATGTGTTACTAAATCACGAGCAACTTAGCTATATTTATTTTTAAAAAATATTAATACAAAAAATACAATGTTAATTAATTTTAATATATTAAATAAATTTGTTTTCCATACTATTTATATCAAAACAGTTCAAATAATGTTGCTAATTTTTTTGTATTATTCTAATAAATTTGGAAAATGATTACTTCTAGAGCAAAAATATATGGCTAGAGATTACATTTTAGCTAAAATTATTTTGGACAAAATATTAATCCAATATTTTCTTTTGATATTCATAATATTTATAAAAAAAACTGCTAAAAAACCTTATCTTTATTTTTATTAACAATATTAGTTTTTTCGGAAAATTAATTTTAATTTAATCATAGGACATAGCAAAGAAGTTTTAATCAATTTAGACTTAAAAACGAGTTCAATCATAAAAAAATTTAACGAAACAAATCAGATAATTGTATAATTAATGCACTTAAGCTCTGTATTTATTTTATATTCTGAATCAAAGATAATTGTTGAGCAGATTTTTTACAAAATTTTAATCCAAACTAAGATTTTCATTTAACATTCTCACATTTAGTTGCATGAAATCAAACGTCGACTGTAAAAAAAAGTATGTGTAGTTTGTAAAAAGAATTCCTCGAATTTTGAGTTGATAGATGATTTTACAATTTGCTCTCAGATTACTTGGATCTACTAAACACATTTTTTATTAATTACATATATACTTATAAAATTCAAGAGAACATTAATTTCTCAAATTATGAATGTTTCACAAATAAGGATAATTTTTTTTTAATTTTAAATGCTCTCTGTTTACTAAGCTTGAAAAAACATTTCTGGTATTTTTTATTTCTAATTAGAATAAACTATAAATCACAAATATAATTTGTGTAAATTTTATTTGTAATTTAAAAATTACCAGTGAGTATGTTTTCACTATTATGTTTGGAATAATATAATTATACAAATGAGAAAAAGTCATTTCTTAGTTATTTATTAAAATTGTATTTTATTTAATTTTTATTATGCAAATATTTTAATTCCTTTTTGGAATGTTTTCAATTTTTGACAGATAAATGGTTACTGTTTTTCTTAAATTAGGCAAAACAAGAGAATCATTTACATTTTTAAACATAAAAATTGTAATATTATATTATTTGTATTTGTTTAAATAAATACAAAAATTTTATGTGAACCATGATTCCAAATACAAAAATCAAGTATAACAGTAATACTTATAACATTATTTCATGTATTGAATATTTTTTGCAGCTACTTTAAAACTTCCAGGTAATACTTACTAGTTTATTACTGACAATGATTATGAGAGAGAAAACTGTCACGAATAATAATTATATACATTCTTTTAATTGATATTAAATTTATTACGATCATTGTTTTAAAATTTACTCCAATCCAGCCATTTTTAAAAAAATTATAATTTTCAAAAATCCAACAAAACAATTTCTGAAAGTAAATTTTATACAAAAGATTTACGAACTTCAATTATCATACGTAAGATATCCACTAAAATACACCAATTAGTTTTTTTTATTTATGAAAAAAGTTTTTTAATTTTGCTATTTGTTCTTACAATATTACTTTTAAAAATTGCATACTTTCGTCTTTATTGTTTGGTTATCGTCTATTATAAACAAAGAAATACGAAGAAAACTTTACTCAAAGTGTAATTAAAAATATATGTATAAAATATAAAATGAATTTATAAAATATAGTAAATGTATAAAATACATGGAAATATATATATCGATGCCATACTTAAATACATATATTTTTATAAGTCAAAATCAATAATCATTGCATCGTAATCTCATTTTGATTTGTTAACATAATATACATTCACTGCTTTTTCTTTAAATTGTGTAATTTTAGTGAGTATTTTATTGTTAAGAAAAGTTTAAATTTCAGTTGAAATTATGTACAGTTCTTTTACTATGAATATTCAACAAAATATCCGACTTGGAAAATTTTATTTACAAATATTCTAAATTTCATAAGTAAAATGCTTTGACTTAATATTCAAATACTTGCATACAATACATAATTATTTAAAATATTAATTATAATTAAAATTCTTTGGAATCATTTTTCTTTCATTTACTTGCTTTAAATGAATCAGAAATTAATGTTTAAAATATTTCAATAAAAATAACTTTTTTCTTAAGATAAATTAAATGCATGTTATTGGCTTTTGAATTGTAAATTCTGTAATGCAAGTTGTATAAAAAGTACATTTTGTAAATGTAGGACAGATATATTAGTAGTTTATCTTCCTCAAAAGATACTTTTCCAGGCAATAATTATTCCATATAATTTCAGATACTATTAATATCGTTCCCTTAGAATGAGTTTCATTCGATCATTAATATTGCAATACATTCTGAAATGAACTTGTATTTTTAGTCATGTAGTCTTTTTCATTGTCATCTCATTGCTTTATATATTTTAAACTCAAATAATTCCTTTATATTCAATGCTTATTTTTAAGAGGATTTTATAAGGGCTTGATTAACTGAAAACAAACAGGCTACTTTTAATTCCACCATAAATCATTGTAAGTATAATTTGTTGATGTATAAAATTATGCCTTTTTAATTTACTTTTCAGTTCATAGTCCTTGGAAAATACCCACAATAATTGTTGTTGCAAAACAGTTCTGCAGATTGGTATGTTACCATAAATTCTAAACAATAAAACTGAATTTTATTTATTATATAAATTCTGTTCCTTAATTACATTGTTCAATACAACAAAACTATTTTCCGGTACTTTAAATCATATGTTGAATTCTGATGTTTTAATTTTCCTTTTATCTGAGTCTCATTAAAGAGACCCAAAGAGCAATTAACTTAATATTTTTCTTAAATGTTAATAAGAGCAATAATTTATAATATTTTATCACATTTTATACTATTAATATTTAAATAATTGTTATATCATTCCAAAACACATTTTAACAGTACTTGTTTAAAAAACAAAATATTTGAGTTATTAGAGAAAATCTTATGTTATTATATTCTTGTTCCTTTTAAATGTGCTAAACGAATGCATCATAATTTTCTTTTCATTTTACAGCACATATTGTATGGAATTGTTTTTATGTGACTTATTAATTAGATACAGTAACATTAGTATGTTTTTGCAGTTTTAATATACCAGGGCTCGGAGTTGTCCTGATATTCCTGAAATTCCTGATTTTTTAAAAAACGTCCTGAAATGTCCTTATTTTTCAAAATAAATCCTGGAATTCCTTAATTTTTTATTACATTCCTTTGAAAGTTTAATTTCAATAAATAATTTTATATTTTTCAGTTGTAAATTTTTCTTTCAGTGGAATATATTTTTTCTTTCAACTGCTTTCTATGCAAAAAGAAAGAGAAAAATTTCCCCCTTTTTTGTTCTCTTTCAAACCGGAAATAGGGTTGCCATACATTCGTCTCCGCCTCGTTTTCAGCCATTGCTCACGCATGTCTGAAGTCAAAAAAATTTAGGTTTGGGTTTACCATTATATTCTATTTTGTGCCTTTACAGACAAAGATTCTGATTTTAGTTGTGCACAACTATTTACAATGATATCGAAATTGTGAGAATTATTGGCCTACGTTTATGCGCATGCTTGAAATGCTTATCGCGCTATTTTGAAAGATTTTGATGAGTGTTTTGAAAAATTTTTATTAGTAAGCTCAGAATTTTCTTTTTTGAAAACAATTTTTTTTTAAAAATGCCAAGGATTACGAAATTTTCCGACAAATGGTTGGAACTGGAAGATGGGAATAAATGCCTAATCAAGACATGGTGCCGAAGTGTTGACGATGTTCATTCTGTGGAGTGCTTCGTATGCAAAAGCAGATTCAGTGTTTCAAATATGGGTTTTAGACAAGTGCTTGCGCATGCAGATGGATTAAAACACAAAAAAGCTTTGAACTGTTACAAGAATCAAACACTATTTACTATCAAGTCATCAACTTCATCTGAATCCTCGACATCGACTGAATAACAAATCATGGCTCCCCAAAACGACATCAGAGAAAACCATTAAAGCTGAAACCATTTTAGTTTTAATGGCAATAAAAAATAATTATTCTTTTTCATCTTTGAATGATTTAGCTAACATTTACGGAGAAATTTTTGATGATTCCTCCATAGCAAAAAATCTCAAATTATCTGACAAAAAAGTAAGGTATATGATTAATTTTGAATTAGGTCCGTATTTCAAAACTCTTTTGTTTCGGGATATCGGCACTTCATATTTTGTTTTACTTTTCGATGAAACTACTACAAAACAAATAAAGAAACAGTTGGATATTTACATCTCATATTGGTCTGATAAACATGGTAAAAATGTCATTTGTTACCTCGAATCACATTTTTTAGGGCATGCTGAAGCCAATAAAATTGTAAAAATTTTATTAAGTTTTATTCAAAATAATGGTTTGAATTTAGAAAAATTAATGCAGTTGTCAATGGATGGACCAAGAGTTAATTTAGCTGTTTTAAAGCAAATAAATAGTGAACTGAGTAAGCAAAGTTTACCAGTACTAATTGATTTGGGTACATGTTGCTTACACATAATCCATGGAGCACTGCGTAAGGGTATTGATAAAATTGATTGTAATATTGATGGATTTGCTATAGATATTCATTAATTTTTCAAGCTATCTCCTGCAAGAAGGGAAGATTATCATTCCTTCCAGTTAGAAATACTGGAAGAAACTTTAGCTAGACATAGTTTCCTTCGTCATGTTGAGAGCCGTTGGTTAACTTTGGGCTCAGTTTGTGAGAGAATTGTTGAGCAATATGATGTTCTAAAGGAATATTTCATTGTTAAAATACCTAAAGAGTCGAAATCTCCTCTTTCTGATAGACATCTTCGGATTATAAAACATTTGAAAGACCCTAAGACTCTGGCTTATCTGCACTTTGTTTCATTTTTTTGTAAAACTTTTGAACCTTATTTACTTCTAATGCAAAAAGTCGAACCTTTAGTACATGTGATGTACAGTAAGTTAAATGAACTTGTTCGCAGTATTATGTTTAAATTTTTAAACCCAGAAGAAATCTGTGAAAAAAATGGAGTAAAGTTGCTACAAATTAATGTTGATTCAGGAAAAAATTAGTTAAATTTAAACAAGATTGAAGTAGGTCATGGTGCAAAAGTAATGCTGGAAGAACTTACTGATAAAACAACATTTCTACAAAGTATTAGAAGCTGCTACATAGCAACTTCAAAGCATTTGCTTCAAAAACTTCCTATAACAAATCCTTTACTCAAAGATCTCCAGTGTTTGTCTCCTTATAATAGAAAAAAGGAAGAGTCTAGGAGTTCATGTAGCAGATTAATTAAACATATTCCTCATGTGAATAAAACTTCTTCAGATTTTGATAAGATGAATGAAGAGTGGATTCTTTACATGTGTGAAGATGTGACTTTGATTGTGAACGATTATGATAATGATCAAAATATCTGTAAATATTGGAATGCTGTTTTCAATATAAAAGATGCTGGTGGTTATATAAAATATCCTACTCTTTCTAGAGTGGTTAAAGCATGTTTGTCGTTATTGAATGTAAATTCCCAACCAGAAAGAGGGTTTTCAACTAACAATTATGTTGTGACAAAGAAGAGAGCTTCTTTATCGGAATTAACCGTTCAAAGTTTACGGATTTGTCATGATGTTATGCGAATGCATGGCAATTCTGTTTCCTCCATTCCCTATACCAAAGAAATGATGCATTATATTCAGAAATCTCATGCAGAATATGCATCATATATGGAAAAATCAAAAGATGTTACAGAATTAGAGAAGAAAAGAAAGGACGAGGAAGATGTAGAAGCTACTAGTGAAAAAAAGTTGAAACAATCGCACCTATTAGAAAAAATTAATGAACTTGAGGAAGAAAAGAAAAATTTGCTTGATAATCAGTGTGTAGCTCAAAAACTTTTGGATGATGCAACTAAAAAAATAGCATGTGCTATCAGTGATGATAATATGAGTGATGTGAAAGTTGGACAAATGATGCTGTCTGTTGCTAATGCAGAGATTGCATCTGGGAATGATAAATTAAAAAAGTGCAGTATTAAGTTATTGGAATTAAATGCTAATGCATCCAGTTCAAAATGAACATTATTCAATTATACATAAATTAACTGTTAATTTAAAGCATTTATCATGTAACTTATTAATTTTCAGAAAATGTTCAGTATAATAAGTTTAAATTTCTGTATTATTTTTCATATTGTTGTATTAAAAATTAAAAAACTCAGAATTTATTAAATAGTTTATTCCTTTCTAAAATGTGTTTTATGCATAAAACAGAAATTAATATGTAAAAGTGTGAGGATCGAAAGCACTTAGACACAACATCCGGCCACACCTTCCTCCCCTCCTCTTCGAGACCAAAAGAAAAGGTTAGCGGAATGATTACAGAGAGGAGTATGAAACAGAGTGTATATCTCTCTGGAACTTGCAACTTCTGTTTTGGGTGTCCTAAGCCATCGGGGTTCGTTATGATTTGGAGACGTCAGTCTCATAATAATCTATTTGTTTAGGCTTCTTAAGCCATCTTATATAAGGGATATATTATTGGAGACACCAGTCTCATTATTTACGAATAGTTAATTGTTTGGGCTACTTTAGCTAGCTTCATTAGTTAATTATGTGTGTAAGAGACGCCAGTCTCAAAAATATATCTATCGGCTTCTCAAGCCATGTGATAGATTTCAAATGCTTGTTTTGTGTTGTGATGCTCTAGAAAAATAAATTAAAATTAGCATCTGTAATTTTCTTCGCAATTATTTCACCCGAACCTATGCACTCTGAATTACCATTATCGGATTACCAATTCAAAATAGAACGTTGGGAACTTTACTAAAAGTAACATTGGTTTTCTTTAATTATTGAAATATGTCCTGAAAAATGTCCTGATATTTCTTGAAAATAGTGTCCTGAAAAAAAAAATTCTGTACTCCGACCCCTGATATACTGTTTCTTCATATATTTATATTGTTGTTTATAAGTTCATATCAAATAGAACTAGCATTTTTCAGTATACTTTATTTTCATTTCCTGTAAGATATCGTAAGTTACATCAAATTTAACATTCGAAGTTTTCTTTTTAGAAAAAACTGCATTTCATTTTAATTTACTTTGTTGCTTTTTCAATTTCTTTTAATAATGATAAATGCTGAAAAAATTTAGGTAATTTTAGTTGAAACAATATCGGTCTTCACGCTATGTTATTCAGTCAACTTAAGCTATAAATCAATGTAATTATTAGATAATATTTTACAATTATTATAAAGTGTTTTTAATAAATTTAAAACATCAATTAATAACTGAGGAACTATTTGAAAATTAGGAATATATTTCGATCTTAAATGTCAAGAGATTTCATGAATATATTCAAATATTCAAACTAGATTTAAGTATTTCAATCTTCCTTAAAATAAAAGAAAATTAGATTAATCAATAGCCAATTATCTTGTATATTGTTAAAAATTGGGGATGAATAAAAAAGTAATAAGGACAAGAAAAAAGGTAATAGCTTAGATAAAAAATATACAAGAACATTTGATTACATATTTAAGGACATGAAAGTTGTAAATAAATCTTTGTAGACTTATCTGTTCATGTGAAAATCTATTATTTGTAGGCACTTATTCACATGCCGCAGTAATTTTTTACTGAGGCTTATGAACAAATATAATGTGAATCTGTCAAAAAAAGGACAGGAAGAAGTTTAATTCTATAACTTTTTGAATGTTGTTCTTGATGAATCAGAAATAAATTTAGAGGATATTTCGCTTTTATATTTTAAACAATTTCTATTATATTTTATTTGTTAAACCTAGTCTATTGTTATAATGTATATTAATTTATTTTATTTTTCGTTTTCATAACTGACATACACTCAATTTTTTGAGTTGTTTTTCTTTTCAATATATTTATTATTATTATATGTTATATTAATTTAATTTATTTTTACAGCTTTGTTACCTGTGTGGGCAAACATTCCTGTTTCAGTATTTGATGAGTGTCACATGTAAATAATGTTTTCATTATTTTTATTGAAAGAGAAAGATTTTTTTTGATTATATTGAATTAAATCAAATTAATATTAAGAACTACGAGTTTTAATCTTTTAAGATTGTTTGATTTCTAGATAATAAAACAAAGAGAAATTGTTGAAAGCTCACACCGGATTGACTAAAATTCCACTTGACACTTAAAATTTAGATATCGGGTGAATTACCTTCCAAAAACAGACTATAATTAAACATAAGTGCAAACCAGACTGCTTTCTTAAAAATTCCCATTTTTTACATAATTTGAAATACATTTTTTTAAGAATGTACATAATTTAAAATATTTATATTATAAAAATAAAAGTAGAATGCAGACTCATTAAATACAATTTCACTAATTGTAGCTTTTCATTAAAAAGCTATATGTATATTTTGATGCAAAAAATTAAATCAAAATAAAAAAATGAAACATATATTATTAATTAATATAAATAAAATTTTCTTACAATATACAAAATATAATATTTTTTCAATCATGTATTCTTACCAATTTATAATTATAAGGCTTTTAAATATTAAATTTGACAAATTTTTAAAAACTTTTTAATTTTTAAACATTTTACATACATAAAAATGCTTAAATACTTTCTTCATACAAATATAAACTGGGATAAAAAAATAGCACTTTACTATTAAACAATGTTCTTAACAAGTTGTTTTTATATTATTTCTATAAATAAAATTTTTATTACAGTATGTGCATCATATAACCTTTAAAATGGCTTTTGAATTTTTACTGAGGCAATATTTTAACAACGAACTATGCATGGCCTGTTGGAAGTCTCTTAAGCACTTTTGTCATTAAGTTAACCCTATTTTATCCCAAATACTCAAGACACTTTCACGTAAGATTGTGTGAAAATGAGATTACGCAGTTCAAAGGAGTGTTACATTTAATAGCATTGGGGAATAGATTTTGCAAAATGCAGGAAGAACATACAAAGTGTTTTTCTTTCTATTTACTGAATGCCAATGAAAAATACATTTTACAGTCTTTCGTATTCTTAATCTTACATACCTGAAGTAAAATTTCTTATAAAATTTTACTTATATTTAATTGGATATAATCTCAAACATAATGAAATATTAAAATGCCTAGTAAATATTAATAAATGTTTAGATGATATTTCATAAATAGGAGTAAATAAGAAAATAATGTATGAAAAAATGTAATACATTTTGTTTAATTTTGAAGTATTTTTTATAAAAAAATATTTTTTAAGATAATTATAATTAAATTATATAATATAATATCACATATTACTTTTCATTAAAAATTATAAAACGATTTTTAAAATGTATCTTAAACTTCAAAACTTCATAGTAATATCATTATTTCATATTGTATTGAAAAAATCCTATTTCAGAAAAAAATTTCAAAAAAATTGGATGTTATTTTATTAATATCTTAAAAATTGAAGCATTTATTATGTTTAAAATAGCACTTAAAATGTTCCCATTAAAATAAATGAATGGATTTTCATTGCCTCTGATATTGCCTGATGTTTTCTACATTAAAAATATTATTTGAGATTTTGTTCAAAATTGTTACACATTAAAGACACTTATTAATTAAAGTATATATATATATATATATATATATATATATATATTTATATATATGAAATTAACAGAAAGGTTTTAAAATACTCAAATACTGTCCACTTAAGGAATTCTAGAATATTTTTAAACCAAACTAATACGTACCGCGAAATATTTAAATAATTGCTCTTTTTATCATTTTTATCACATTTGTTCTCTCTATCAACAATATTATTGCTAGATGAAATATTCCATTAGCGATATTAACTGAAAAACATTTATTGAATTCATTGAATAGCCATTCGTTTGATTGCTATAGGTGATTAATTAATGAACACTATCAGCAAAAATTCTATACTCTTTAAAGAAACTCAGACAAAATTTATTATCCATTAACAACGTTTCTTGAATATAATTTTAATACATATTTTTCGAAACTTTTTACCTATTATATGCATCATAATATTTCAGTTTGATATCTGAACTTTTATTCCATTCTAGACTTTATCTAATTATGTTTCTGTGTGATAGTGTATATTTATACGTTCATTCATTCCTTATTTTATTTTTAAAAAATATCTACTTTGTTTCATGACAAAAATGAAAACAATAATTAAAAGTTGTTTTTTTTACTAATTTTAAAATTTACTTGAAATTATATATATATATATATATATATATATATATATATAACAAGATGTAATTAAAAGATCAAGATAACTGACACAATTTTTTCAACTTAATACCAATAAAGCAAAATCAAGAAAAACAATATAACACAAATATAACTTGGGGAAAAGGCATAGGGGCATCATCAGGAGGGAGATGTTGTTCAACTTTGTAAATTGGGCACTCTTTTCTGACAAGCATGGAGAACAAAAGTCTAGAAATATACGCACGCTCGAGTGCTTTCTACTCCCCCAAAGCTTCTATATTAAAGGAAATACAACTACTTTAAAACTGAAGTAAATGAAATCAAATAATATATTAAAAAAAAGCTACGAATATATATCAAATACAGAAGAATGTGGTTGCCAAAAGTAAAAAGAAAAGTTACAAGTTAAATAAAGAAGTTAAAGTAGTTTGTAATTTTTAATATAGATTAAAAGTTAAAAAGTATAATTATAGTAAAAGTAGGTGTTGGAAAGTAGAGATTTTAGTATTCTTTTAAGAAATTCAATGCTTAGGTTGCCCTTCTGTTGTTATAAAAACTACGTATTACTTCAGTCTTACAAGCGATTCCCTACTTCCTACACATTTCAAAATAAAACCTATAAGAAAATCATTGTATTTAAGTTGATTGATTAAGCGATAAACATATTTTTGATAAATTTTAGATTATTGCAAATATTGTATATTAATTTTAATTCATTAAATGCTACATTCCTGTGAATTTGAAAAGAAATGTTTGATTTGCAATATATTGGTTTAATCAAAAATGTATCAATATATGAGTTTTCAATGTTTATACATAAATCTAAAAATAGAACCTTACCAAAATATTAATTCATCACCCCGATTACAGTGCTTTTCCACAGTTTTGAGTTATTGTATTTTATTTCCCTATAAGACTACAGCGGGACACATTAAGGATCCCAGCAGTACCAATCTATAAAATCCTAATTTCGTCTCTCCAACCACCCAGCCCCTTTAGAAAAATCTGGCTTTTCTTCTTTCTCTCAGAAATTGCGTGATCCCACTAAGTATTGACAACCATTCTGTTAACAAAAATTAAAAATCAATAAAAGTTACATGTGTAATTAAAAAAACATCATGTTTCTATGTTTTTCTTTCACTCTTTTTACCAGTTTTTTACTATAAAAATTATTCGATTTTATAATATATATATATATATATATATTTTTTTTTCTAGCGTTATTATGTGACAGCGATAAACTTATGACTTTAATAACTGTCCTTATGCCAGTATACTGTAAATATTTCAAATAGCTACTTTAAAATTTATATACTATTTTCTAGAAGTTAATATAATCTTAGAGATTGTTGTAAATAAATGTTCACAGTTAATTATGATTGTTTTCTTTATGCAAAGTGTTTAACTCTTATATGTGTATTTTAAATTTGTTTTTTTCAATTTTGTTTACAATTATTAATTTTTTAAAAATGTAAGTGCAAAAGGATCGAAAATAGAACTACCTAGTGTGATTTCAATATATTTTTAGTTATAACAAAATATAATATAATCCATACATTACTAAAAAAGATAATTATATAAAGTTTAAGAATAATATCTAAATTTTTAAAATGGTTTTGTGAATAAAGTTTAGGGTGGAATTATAATTGTTAAAAAATAAGGTTTATTCTTCATGTTGTAGGTTTTTAATATTATGAATAAGTTTTATTCAGAATTCGGAGCATTATTAAAGAGGAAATGTGCTTTGAATTCAACTATTATTCATTTAAATATTATAATAAAACTGGTCTAGGTCAAACAAAGAATTTGGAACTATTTAATTTTATTTCGCTTTACATAATATTCTTTCCCCCAAAATGTATTTGAGCCAGAAACTTTAAATGAGTTTCAAACCATTACGATAGTTACTCGTAAAATGAAGTACAGTTTACAAAATGATTGAACTGAAGGCTAGATATCCCACATTCATAGCCCATTTGTTAGCTCACCGTAGTTTTCACTTGAATTTCAACAATTAATTTTGCTTACAATAACTCAACAATAGTTCAACAATTTTCAACAGTTAAATAATCATTTATGAAAAAATAATTTTATACTCTATCAACATACAAAAGTTTAAAATTGGAAAACTTCTGTTTAAAAATCTATTTTCATTATGTAATATTTTCTGTTAAATGCTATCTTGTCCATTGAAATAATTAAAATAAAGTATAAGCAAATGGAAAACTTTTGTTCAAATTATAAATAAATAATAAAAATTTATAATTACTTCTATTATAATGTCTTTGATAAGTATAATATCATAAAATAAATAGTTATTAATAATAATAACTAATAATAATAATAAGTCTAATTATTAATTCTAATAATATTGATAACCTAAAATAATAGCAGTAATTCCTTAAATTCTATTTTTTTTTTGTTGTCCAAATAATTAAACGATTTTTAAATTATAAGTATTTTAAGCTGAAAATATGCAGCACCACATAGTATAAATAGAATTCTTTGAAGTATGCAATATAGGCATTAATATTAAAGAAATATATGTAGTAAAATCATTTTTTATTCATGAAACAAAGTTTTTACTCATGTGTATCTTTAATTTATCATTATTATATTTTGTATTTGTAACTATTATTTGCTTTATTATTTTCTAAATAAAAAAGCTAAGAATCTATTGTTTATTCTGAATCTAATCATGTAAGAACTTATAGATATTGTGTTTTAATAAAAATTTAAACCAAATTAAATATTTACTAATTGAAATAATCCTTAATTGAAATCTAATATATTATATGTTTGAAAGAATATTTTTATGCATTCAAAGAGTTTGTTTTTTTAGAAATGATGTTCTCAAATTACCATATATTCTAAGAAAAAATACACATTGAGTAACTTAAATTAAATTTTAAAATGAAGAATCCTAAAAAGTGAAGTTCTTTTTTTTCCATTACAGTTTACACTCAATGTTTTTCTCCAGTTACAATTTCCTTCTGTTGTTTGGAGGAGTAAGTTTTTTTTTTAAAATTTAATTCTTTTTAAGGATGATTAGATTCACAATTTTATAATACATGCATTTAACGCTTTTTCATTAAAAGGAAAAAAGGAAAAATATCGCCATTCTATATTCCAAAGAAGAACTTTCTATAGCGTAGCTTTTTTCACAATAATCATTTTGTAATAACGTTTGTTAGATAAAAAAATGTTACATTTGCGTAAAAAGATGTTTGAAAATTTAATTTTGAAAAATCCTTTAATCTGTTAAAAATATTGGGAAATTTGTTCTTATTTTCAAATTTATAGCTTATTTTGAGAATCAATTATTTCTGAATATTAATTTAATGATATTCATTTTTCTGAAAAAATTCTTATTTATATCTTCTTATAAATTTCATTTTCCACTAAGCATAAAATTATAAAGAAACATGATAGTTTTTAATTTACGTAAAACAAAATCGTTTGTTTGCAGAACTATTGACATATTAAACTAATACTAGATTAATTTGCACTAAAGTTTCATAAATGTAGTAATACAAGTATATATTATTCTCACAATGTAGGTTTTATAATTTCATATTTAAATTTAATTTTGTATTTAAATATATTCACTACACATTTCTTAGTTAAATTTAGTAAATATATTAAGCAATAAAATTGTAGTTATATTTTATAACACAAACAATAATGTTAAATCATTATTTCTAAACAAAATAGAGAAATCTGTAGACCCTATGGTTTATTATATCACTAATTTATTATTTTCTAGAATATACCATTTTGTAATTTCCAGCTTAAATACAATTAAAATTTGTATTATATTGAAATTAGTGTTGATTTTATTGCTACAAACCATAATGCATATTGTGTGCATATCATGATTTGAATGAATTCCATAATTCATATAATAATTTCAGTTGTCATTATTATAAAGTCAAATTTGACCATCCATGGTCAAATTGTGAGATTAAATGATGAATATAGTCTGATTTTACTTTAAAATGAAGGTACTATATATCATCAAATATTTATCAAAATATTACGGTAATTTATTATATTAAAATTACATTATCCAAACTGATATTAATATTTAATTTTTACATGTAATTAAAATTTAAAACTTAATTAATTTTTTGAAAAATGTTTGCAATTAAATTTTTTTTTATAATGGTCATTTTTTTATTCACTCTAACAGCCTAGGGAGTATGAAGTTAAATTTATTTTTCTCCTTAGAAACAGATCGTAAATTGTTATTAAACTCTCTCAGAAAAAAAAGAAAAAAAATATAAAAAATGATTATAAATTATTGTTTTGTGTTATTTACGCAAACATTATACATACAAGATGTGAAATAATAGAGTCAAATATTTTTCATTTACGTTTTAAATCGTATATAAATTGGTTAAGAAGAGCATTTATTAATTCAAAATTATTTTATATAAAATGGCAATTTTATTTTTGAGACAAGATACATCAATAATATTGAACAAAAATACGAAAGTCAAAAGTTTATATTCAAGCAGTTATAAAAATTTTAAAATGATCCTTATTGAGTTTAAAAATAAATACTGCTGTTCAAAGGTATGTTTAATGTAATAAAATACATTTAGAATTGTCAATAAAGTTAATTTATTGTTTTTAAACTCATTACATTATAAAGTTTTAATTATAATTAACCAACTTATGACTGACTTCTTTGTAAAAATATATGCAGTTTAAAATTTACAAATGATTTCGTATTTCTTCCTAGTGGTTTTCAACATTACATCATACTGACAGAAATCTATGATTGATTTTAAACGATAAATAAGAATAACCATTCTTATATAGATTTCTGTGTTTAATATTTCTTTGTGTATTATATATA
>JAPDSC010117257.1:0-19820 GCA_026290005.1 Latrodectus geometricus
TTTTTTTTATTGAAAACCCTTGCGTGGGGCCAAAGCTTAAACTTCCTGTAAAAGTTGTATGGTCTTTGCTGTTCACTTTTGAAAAACTACAATAATTTTGTTTTGAAATTACATTTTAAATTGCATGAATTGTATTTTCTCCGATTGCAATTATAATTAGGATGAAAATATTTTCTTCTGTTTTAAATAAAGTATTTGTTTATTATTCTGTACAAATTTAACAATTTACTTGGACCTTCCTTTTCAAAGAAACCACATTTGGGAACACGAGGAATCCAGAATGAATTTAACAGGTTCGAATCCAAACATAAATGTTTCTAAATCAAATCATGAACAAGTGATTTATTCATTAGTTACATTTAGGAGAATGCTTGCAAACAGAGATAGCATAGTGGAAGCCAAACAGACGTTACATGTAATCTATTAAGGTAATAAACTGTATGGATATTTGAATAATATCAAGCAACATAGGGTGTATACAATATCCCAATATATAATAAAGGCTATAACATTACGATATCATTTTATTAGACAATTCAAAAATTATATAACGTGAAAATCTTTGTGGATTAATATTGTATTTTTAATGCGTTTTTATAAATTTAAAAAAAGAACAGTTAAAAACAATAAAATTTTATCCCAGTGACATAGATTAAATTGGAAATAACTTTTTTTTTAATGTACAACTTTGTTAACATGAATTCTATGTACTATATACCAAAACAAAATTTTCAAAATTGCATTTCTATTATGTAAATTTAAGTACGAATAAGTGGCAACATTTATGCTTTGCACCTTTCTGGGATCACATTTCACTTTTAAACTTTTGATAAGAAGACTGTCGAAACCGCACATCCTGAATTCAAATAGTATAGTTTGCGGAAGAAAAAAATAATGTAGATCCCATTATAAAACAGAAATGGTGTAATAAGTTTACAAAATTAATAAGCTAATTTTTATTTTATTGATTTTCTTAACATTATTGCACAATTAGACTAACAAAATTACAAGAAATTATTTAAAACAAAAATAAGAGATGCCAGTAAAAAGAAAAATATGCAAAAAGTTTAACAAAAATAATAAACAAACTTTTAAATAATTGAATATTTGGAAAAAGGAAAATTGATTATTAAAATGCATATACATTTTCTATCAGTTACTTTGTTTTTATTATATTATCTTCTACACTTTTTTATTTTTATTTTCCAGTATAAGAACAATGTGTGCTCATATATCAAAATTGTCGAAATATTGAAATTTGATTTTTATTTCAATTTGTTTTATTGAAGGAAATTTCAATTTGTCTTTTTTTTTCGTTTAAAGATAACCAAATAATTATTTAAAAATAAATAATAATTTTTATTGTGTAACAGTTTCTATAGTTTTTTTATCATATATTTTAAAAAGAAAGAGTTTATGAAAATGACAATTATCAACATAGTCTTTCATTATAGAACTCAATCATTATATTGGGTAAGGTACATGTAATTATTCATATCTGTTTAATAATGTTAAATATATATTATGATCAATATTATTTTAGAAATATATTTTCCATTTTACTGTAAGGGAGTGACATGTTGTCTTATTAGTGTTAGTTTTGTTAGAATTCAGGAATCTTTATTATCAAGGAAATCGCTTAAATTATATAAATGATGATCATTTTTTTAAATAATCCCAAAGATTGAAATAATAGAAAATGTTTCCTTTCATTTTCTTTATTAACTACGTTAACTTTTTTACTCCTAGGGTTTTCAACCGTATTCTATATTTTTCTGCATAAAATATTCAAAAATTTTGATTCGTGTATCTTTATGTTAAAAATATAAATCAAAATGATAGATTACTTTGTAATTAGAAATTACTTTTAGCATATTTTAAGCTCTTTTAATAGACGTTGGATATTCTGACGTTTAAATCGTGTAGATGTTTCAAAAACATTTTATTTTAATATCATCAAAATCACAGGGAACCTCGTTACAGTACCCGATTTATCCATACAATTTCATTTCCGGCAACAAAAGCTTTGCAAAGCACTTATCTGGAGTTCTAAGCCTCACCCTACTCACTAAAGAAAGAGGGAGATTGCTAAAGGAATGACCAGAAAATAACCACTTTTTACGTAGGCCCCAGTTTCTTTTATTTCCCTACCTACGCACCTTGACCTCTTAGACACCGAAGAGGAAGAAGCTGCGAGAAGTGTTGGGTGCACAATGGGAAAAAATCGGGTATTTCACGGGTGTCACTTGTCTAGATGGTGGTTTCGGAAGCGTAGTTTGGTGAAAAATGACTTCATAGTCAACAGCTTGTCAGGGTATATCGTTGTTAATATATTTTTTATCCAAAATGTTAGAGGTCATTTTAAAGAGAAAAGGAAGAAGAGGGACCTTGAAGGACCACCCAAACTGGGTCCCGCAATATTGCCGGGTTGTTGAAGGGTCAGTATTTTCTCAGGCTGCCATTACTATCAGCTGAAAGTATCTTTGATAGGACTGTCAACTGTTTTGTCACTAATCCTCAACCCCTGTTGGGCATTTTGTCCTCACTGGAACTACTGTATCCTTTTGCTGAATGCTGCTTTCATAGGATCGGTCACTTTTTTCAGGTTCTATTCGTGTAGTTGATTTTAGTTAGCATGGCACCATCTTAATGGCTATTTATCCCTTGGAAGCAAAACTTAAAGATTATACATCAGATGATACAGACAAAAATTATGTTCTGAAAAGAGTTCTCTAAAAAAAATTATTTTAATAAAAATGCCATTTACACAAATGAAGTTGCAATTAATTCAATTCTTCGTTCAAACAATAGTAAATTTAAGTAATATGTAAGCATTATATGAATCAATTTATTTTTGTTCTGATGTACTTATTTTGAGAGTATACAGAAGTTTCTTCTTTTTACGTCTTACCGTGATTTCTCATATACTTTAATAAATTTTGAACTGAATCGCTTAATGTTACAAATTATAAATAACGAAGGGTTTTGTATATATATAGATGAATACAGAAAACTTTTCTAATTGTCGATCCATATTCATAAAAATAGGCTTTTATTCTTTTAATGATACTTTATTCTTTAAATACTACATGATATTTAATAACTGTTTAGTAACAATAGTTCTCATTGTTTCTCTGCATTAACGGCTTTAAGAATATTTTAAAATTAAAATCTTGTATTTTGTGTAAATGATAGCTTTTATCCAAGATCATGAATATAAGATGGACTCTATTTTGTACCCATTACTGGAAATTCACATTGGTAAATTGAAGAGCCACAAAAATTAAGAATACGTTTTGAAAAAAAAATCCCTAAGGCGATCAAAAATACCAAAATCCTATCAGAAGACTTGAATTGATTTAAAATAATTAACTGATATAAAATTGCATTCTGATTCTTTTTTATGAGCAAATCACTTACTTGTATTTCGAGACATATGACAGAAAGATATCGTCTATTAAGTATAATTAGATAAGAAATCTAACGCTTAGCACTGCCACCGATAAAAATCAATCTCTGGTGTTACTTTAAAATATATTATAATTTAAAAAATTATCTTTTCTTTGTGATAAACCATAATGAAGTTACGATGATTCTAGAAATTTTAGAAAAAGTATCAATATAAATTCCAAGCCAATTTGACTTTTCAAATGTTGCTAATTCGATGGAGTCTTTTGTAACTTGGTGGTTAATGCATCTTTTAAGAAGTGGAAATTTCTGCATTTGAATTTAGTGTAACAAAGACAGACTAAATTCAAATGTATCAAAACGAGTTGAACAAATAAAGACGGATGTTGCGTTTTCTACATAATACATAGTATTTATCGGCTTGGATGGGAGGAAATTCACAATATTGCCCTTTCTTTTGATGTATATAAGTTAGGCTTTATAAATGAAAGATTTTAAAACAAAGTAATAAATGCTTATATTAAAAAGCTTCACAACATCCTCCATACACACTATCAACAAATATTAACTCAACTTAAAAATTCCAAATATAGGCAAACCGAAGATATCAAAAGCCGGGTTTTAATAGACATGTTGCATTTGTGCAGAAGGAATGTGAAAGCAGTTATAAACTTTTAAATACATGAATCGTAAAATGTGGAGTATCAACTAATCAAGCGACATCTGTTTGTTCGTAACACAGCGATCTCTGCCAATTCTGTGAATTCCTCACACACGTCGGCAATCTGGGTTCTTAGTTGGTGTCGACGGGATTTATTTTCGCTCTTCAGCTTATCTTAATAGCTTATCTTAAATGCGTTGTTTGGTCAGCTTATCTTGCAGAACGATGCATCAGGCGCTAAAGTGGCACTAATTTTGATCTCCTTTTATCTCCCTCACCCCCATGAGTCTGGGTGACAGAGCACAAAATACAGATCCTTTTCTTCTTATCTCGACTCTGTTTTTTTTTTACTTCTTGCTTTTATATTTTGTTTGTTTGTTTATTTATTTTCTTCCCATTTTAATCAGTACCTGGCGTTTTTATCGGTATCCCTGGGGGTTCGCCTAAACCCGACCTTGTACTCTTGTTCAACCTTGTTCCAACCAGGCAGAACTAACTACCTTGTAAACAAGTGCGTACTCTGTACTCGTGGATAGGGGGTGGAAATGGAAGAAAGGAGAGCCAACGTGCCATTTCTTAAATGTTAGTCTGAATAAATATTTACACTGCAGTTTTTTTAAAATTTATTTGATTATTTCGTAAAAAGATGAGATATTTTGTTGTTTATTCTTTTTAAGTAATGCATTTTATTAAAAGTGAAATAAAAAACATTTATTTTATGGCTTCAATTTATGAAAGATATTGCAAAATAAATCGGTTGCATTTTAGATAACTGCTGAAAAACTTCGTTTCATTTGTTTTGAAAAATTCTTTAACATTTATTAGTAAAAGATGTCACTGTAAAATGATTCATAGTAATAATTAATGTAAGGAATTAAACATTATTTAAACACCTATTATTTTTGTGTGAAACACACTCATTATTTTTGTCGACACACACACACATTTCTTCCCATGTTAATCATAACAATATGAGATAGGAATTCACTGATTATAATAAATAGCGAAAACAATTACTTCTTCAAATTGAGAAAAACTTGCTATTATTTGAAGCATTTCATCCTATCATAAGAATATTAAGTTAATAACTACCCATATTCTCGACATAATAATTAGCATTAAATTACCATTGAATATAATTTATCTCCTGAGGTCAACAAAGCATATTGTCTAGTTTTTTTTAGATTAATCTTAAATTATTTCTACCTTTATGAAATTTTAACATTATATTCTTTGTAACAGTTCAAAAATACTGTAAGAACTGTTGATAAAGGTTGAAAATCAATTACTGATATTTTTGTACAATGCATAGAAATTACATAACCATCTAAGTTGAATAAGTTATTTTATATAATGCTATTTTTAATAGTTTAAATAGAAAAATCACTTACATTGATAACAAAAACATAATTTGCAAAACACATTTGATTTTTGTTAGTGCTTACGAATTTTCTTTCCATACCTGAAATATACCTTATTTACTGTCAATCAAAACTTAGAGAAAAATTTTATTAATTTCAGTACTTATTAGCATTTCATAAAATTAAAAGAATATTAAAAAATTACTTGTTCTATTTATAAACAAATTCACCTGTTGATTCCTTTTTTTAAAATACCGAGAAATTTACTTAGAAAATTATATAAAATGGATTATAATATTTATTTCTTCTAACAAGCATATTTTGTGAAGCAGACCATTTGGTATACCCTTCTATGAAATCGCTATTTTTATTTCCATAGCATATATTATTAAGTTGCTCTATATTTTCATGTATTATTAAAACATAAATAATACATTTATCTATGTGTAGACAAAAATTAGAAAACCTTATTGTTAAATTGATGTGAGTAGTGCATATTAAAATAATAATATAATAAAAGATCGATGTAGTGTTATTTACAGTAATAGCCTTTTCTCCAGTTCAATTTATTTTTGATTCTGTGAAAGTGAGAATAATCTGGATATGGTAAAACCTCCCTAATAAGCACTTATCACTGTTTTTCCAAATGTGTTGATGCAGGTAAAGGTATTTTTTACTGATATAATTTATAAGAAATTGGCATGAATTGCGTTGAAAAAATACGAAGGCGTTTACTGTCACGTTTTGGCCAACAAAAGTTGGAATCATTCGACATTTTTAAAGGTCATGTCCTCAAATTAATTTCTTCATACTATGTTTTTCATTCACCTCATAAAAGCGTAATGCAATTTTTTATAGATTATAAACTAACAAAATGAGTTTATAGACATTTTTTCGCAAGTTTTTTTTTTAATATAAACTGTATGCGTAATAAGAAAGGGAAATAAAAATAATGTAAAGATAATATTTAAATGATAGTTATGACATACAACTATAATTACTATCAATACTCCAAATATTTATTTGAATTAAATTTAATTCACTTCACAAAATACTCTTATAAAATGCAACGTTAAAATCAAATAGATTTTAAATATTCCATGATAAAGTTAGTAAACTATATAATCCTTAAAAATTTAATTTGAGATATAGAATAAATTTTATACTGTTTTTATTCGAAAATTCTAAGCTTCTGATTTTTTAAAACTTATCCAAAATTGTTAGCAATCGTACCTTTTGTCTCAAAAGTTAAAAAAAAAATTTTAATATGCTTAGTTAAAAGGAAGTTAAATATTCTTATGTCAAAACTGAAACTACTTTTTTATTTTTGATATACATTGAAGACTTATTTCAAGTAACTGCATACATAATTGTGAAGGGGCATAAAAATGTCGTATTTTAAATAAAAAACGAAAAAATAATTCACATTTCTAAGAAAAGTTTATATTGATTCATTAATAAATAAATCAAAAAAGGAAATGAAATATAATTAAATAATTATAATAATATATTAAATATTTATTTTGTTTTCATGTCGCCCTCATATCTTCATCATTTGGTTAAATGTTATATTATAAACAGATATAATCAGAATTCTTGCTTTGTAATCAAATCATAAATTATTTCTTCAAGGTGTTTTGAGAGAATGGCAATTGCTGATCATATTTCTGTGAAATGTTGGAAATATTTAGAAAAATTCGAACATGGTTTTCTTACTGTTCACTTTAATAAAACATAAAAAAATACTAATAATGTTAGATTGTTATATTGTTTTTCAACAACTAAATAATTAATCTAATTCTAGGAAATATTTCTTTAACTCTAATAATATGCTTAAACCAATTTCTTGCAAAATTCAAATTTTGAAACATTTAATTTTTATTTCAGGCAAAAAGTGGAGAGGTTTGAGTCATGATGACAGACGTCCTTATGTGGAGGAAGCGGAACGCTTAAGGGTGCAACATATGCACGACCACCCCAATTACAAATACAGGCCCAGAAGAAGGAAAAACACGAAGCGTGGCAGCGTGCGCAAAGGAAATGCTGTCACTTCCGAATCACCACCTTTGATGCCGATACCGTTTCCCGCACCATCTCCCTCTTACTCATTTCCGCAAGGTAACAGCCATCTGATGGGTTACAGCGGAAACGGAAGATCTTCCTCTATGGGGATGGACGTGTGTGGTCTTCAAACTCCTGACTCATCTCCCCATGGAAGCCCATGTTCTGAGGCAAATGCGACAAGAAGAATGGACAATTACCGATACCCAGAATTCATGGGCATGCCCATTAGCAGCAATAATGCTCACCCAACTACCAATGGGGACCTCTCTGGGTCTTCCAACGTCAGTCCCGATTCGATTCGCTCTCTTCCTACTCCTGAGATGTCTCCTATTGACAGGGACCAGGATGGTTTCATGTTTCAGAAGGAAGCAGGAGGATCTGAGAGCGGACGACGTGACGGCAATGAAAATCCAGTGTCCCAGCTCATCACCCGCTTCAGCGACTCATCTAAGTTCCTAAAGAACGTCCGTCCACCCTTTCCAGTCAGAGGATCCCACCACCCACAAAACGTCATGTCACTAAGGGATTTAGTTGCATCTAGTAACAATACAGCTGCAACTTATGCTGCTTTGACGGCCATGTCTCCTCTTCCTCATTATTCTATGGCCACAGATATGATGTCTCAGGAGAATCAGCACCAAGTTGGCATTAAGAGCCAAGAACAGGATGAAAGAAGTTCTTGCAACTATCCCTACTCATTTGGGAGTGACATGAAGCCTCAGAGACCCTTACCGTCCTATAATCTCTTTCCGTCTTCCACTCAGTACCAAAATGTCGTATACTATCAGCAGCCAAGATACACTCAGGCAAGTGATGGCAGCTATTTTCCCGATGCTTCTTACCAGGAGAACGATAGCATAGATGACGTTGATCGCAACGAGTTCGAAAAGTATCTCAAAGGTAATACTCCTCAATTTACCGATCCTTCTTCATATCAGTGCGTGGATGGACCACCTTACACTGACATGCACAGTGACGGATCAGCAGCTGCCACAACGGACAAAAATTTCCTTGGCTTACCCATGGAGAGTACTGTGGAAGACGTGTCTTCCTTCACGCGTAACGTGGCTGCCCCTTCGAACCTTTCTGCGATTTATGGCTCCACGGCGTCGCCAACCAAAAGTGAAAACTCAGGACTAATAGCAGCTCTGTCCGAGGCTCGACAGATTATGCTTTAATCTCAATCGATCTCGATCTTCTGTACAAAGATTAAATGCATTGACTGATACAAAAGAACACCTCCCAGTGCCTTTAGAATAGCCACTGCAGTAAAATGGCGAATACGTTTAGTTCTGTTTGAGAAGTTATCTTTTCTTAAAAGTGGACTTTATTGTGAAAAAAGTGTGAAAGAACACTGAGTGCCATTTAAAGAAATCCCTAGTAAGTTAAATATTTATAAGCAAATATGTCTTCCTAAAAAATGCTTTATAAAGAACAGTAAAAACAGTTAAAGCTGTGTTCTAATTTCGACAATTAATTTTTGGTATTATCAAAAATTTTCACTTTTCTTTCGATTCCAGAAAAATTTTACACTGTCTCTTACCCGGTGCTTATTGGTCAAATTATGGACCAGAAGAACTTAAAATAATTTCTAATCACTAAAGAAGTGATGAGAGATTCGTTTGTCAGGTCAAAGCATAAATCGAAAGAACCAAGCTGCAGTGGAATTGTGCAATAGATAGTGGGTCTTGAAGGACATAACTAGAATGGTTGTTATAAGGCTGTATTGGTGACACAAATTGTAAATAGGGTTCGTATTTAAAGAGTGATTTATATGTTTAAAATTCAAAGATTTTCGATTTATTGTACATTTATAAATGTTAGTATCTCGCATGAGTTAAGTGCCTTTGAATTTTTGAGAACAATATTTCTACAGAAAGAAAATAATTTTACAAAAGGAAATTATTTTTGAAAAAAAACTTGTATTTGATAACAGGAAAGATAAATACAATTTTTTAGATATATACCTAAATTTATATTTATGGACATGCTCAATACTTAGATTTGGAACACAGTATACATTGGGTTCAGAGAAAAAGTTATTTATCAATATTCAATGAAAATGTGCTAAAGATTGAGAGCAACAAAACATGCCCATGTGATAATATTTAATGAAAAACTATTGATGTCGCTGATGTGTTTCTGTTAGGATTGTAAGGACTGCCTATTGTTCAAATGGAAATCAGATATTCTCATTTTCAGTATTAGCTAAAGTACTTATTGGTGATTTTTAAATGTTGATAAAGACTTCATATATAAGAAAACATTCCATTTTGAATTGTATTATTTGTGTGTCTCGAAATATGTGAGAGAATTTTGACAACAGTCGTTTAATTATTACGTGTTTGTTGTTGCCAGTTTTTTTTCTTTTTATAGAATGAATTTAAAACTATATAACAAAGCAACAGTATTTTAAAATTAATAGAATATAAAAAAGGAAAAAAAATTATAGAATCTATTTTTTTCTTTTCTTTTTTTTTTTTTTTTGCTGAATAAATTCCACACACACATATTTTTTAATTATTAAATAACTTCAAAATAAAACTAAATCTGTTTCTCAGAAAGCTATAATTTCTGATTAGTTTTCTTTTTTGTAGATCTGAAAAAATCGAATAAATTTTATTAATAATAAGATTAATGAATACTATTTTATAATAATAGCTTTTAAAATGATAATTATTATTATTTATTAATCATATTACTTATTAAATGATTAACAATAATTATATAATACATATGAAAGTATTTGTAGTAGATTGTGGTTAATATTTCAGAACAGCTTGTACACAAGAAAGCAAAATTGTAAAAAAAAAAAAAAAAAAAAAAAAAAAAAAAAAAAAATATCCTTTTAATTAATTTTTTTCTTTCGATAATCGATATCGGCGTTTACCTTAAATATTATTTAAATCTATACATCATTAAGCGATATATATTTAATATGTTCTTCAATTACCTAAAATATTTAATAACTATGAGTATTTTGCAGACTTCCAAAATCTATAAAGTCATTTAAACTTCATATTTTAACTTAATCAAAATGATTTAGTATTTCAAAACATAAGAATAATTTAAACGCATCCAAAATTGAAACAAGTTTAAAACGAACAATTCACTTTAATTTTTATTTAATATTTCAATTTTTTTGTATAGTTAGATAATAAAAATATTTAAATAATTAAACAAAATATTATTCCATTCCAATAAAAACGAATAATATTTAAAAGTACTAATAAATAATCTGTGAAAATAATTTCTATAATTTATTCATACATTCAGATTTGTCCATAAAAATACCAATATAAATGTAATCTATTTAACTTGTAATTTGTGATTTGATTTCAATTTTAACTATGTATATCTATTCTTTGAAAATATTTACAACTTTTTTTAATATACTTCACTTTATAATAACATTAATTATAATATTTATTGTGACAGATTAATCAAAAATAATATATTTTAACCATTTCCCTCTCCCTAGTCAAATGTACCACCGATTTCGATACCACCTGTTAATCTTTTTCAGACTTTCCCCCTCTCAATTTTATAAAAACAAAACTAGAAAAAGATGAATATGTTTTAAATTGATAAACATCTTGCTTAAAAACATAAAAATATTAATAATTTTCTCAAATTTATATAATTTACTAATGATATATTGATTAAATTGTATCTCAAATTAAATAGCAAGTTATTCTTTACTAATTTATTTTAAAATAAAATATTTATTCGAGTTAGGGAAATATTTTGGAATATACATAATATACTCAGTAGAAATGTTTTATCAAATTTAAAATATTTATATAATACATAAAAACTGTATTAAAGCATTAAAGTTAAATTTGTTTCATTAAAAAGTTTATTATGATTAATTTTATCAAGATAAATATACAGAAGGTATGTAAAAGAAAACTAATTAAAGTAAATTTTCTCACAAATTTATTCTAATAAAATATATTAATTTTCATTTCTTTTAAATAAAAATTTTCTTAGAATGTTTTAGCATTGAATATTTATATAATAAAATTTATCTTTACTTATCTTTAATATCGAAGTACATTCATATCATTTACAATGAATATAAAAATCTCATAAATATTTTGTAAATAACGTTTTAAAAAAATATAGTAATGAGTTTATAGTTGAAAAAAATGAATGAAACATTTTTACAGTATTTTAAGCAAATTGTAGCTTTACAGTTACAAGATATTGTTGTAATATAAACCGGTGCATTGTATTAATGTTGTGTAGAAAACTAAGAAATTTATACCAAATTATTTGTATGTTATAAAGTGTATTTATTCTTTGAAATTTTATAGAATTTATGATGGTGTCATATGTGACGTTTTTGAAAATATTCTTCTGAAATGAAAGAGTAATTTTTGAAACGTGTTCACAGAAAAATAACTGGAGCAACATCTTGTAGTTAATAAAAAACATTTTGAAATGTATGGAATTGCAGTGTGGTTATTTTAATACAAATTCTTATGCACTTTTACAAAACAATTTTATTATTAATCAATTCGATAAACAATGCAGGTAAAAATCAGATCTATTTTTTTTTTTTTGCCATATTTTATATCACATGATAGAAAATATCTAGCAAGATTAAATGATATATCTATCAAATTGAACTAAAAGTAGATGATTTTTGATTTATGCATTTTCATAAGTGAAAACTACTATAAAGAAACGTAAATTTAGCATAATGTTATAGGCATGTTTGTGTACGATTCTTTGCAAAACATAATTATTTGTTTTAGAGACCATATTTAATTTGCTATTGATAATCTGCTGTATGCGCCTTTAGCATATTAAATGATAATTTATTAAAAGGATAAATTCCATTTTTATCTACGTGAGTATTATTTCTGGAATTGAATTTTTTTAATAAAATCATGATTAAATAATAACACGAAAGCTGAAAATTACACTGAATTTTACAGTTTTTAATACTGCTGTGAATAAATTCTAAAAATACTAGGTAAATATTTAGTTAAAAGACTTATAAAGTAAATAATAAGATTTATCTTAAATCTAACAATTTTAAACATTCATTCAGCTTTAAATGTGAAAAGAATATATTAAATAATGTATAGCGAGAAATTATTTTATTGAAAAATTTCTCTTCCAAGAAATTTTATTTGGGCAGGGGGAAAAAAAAATGAGTAAATGGACTGAATTCTTTAGTGTAAATATGCTATTCAGAACAATTTAAAATGACTCTTTCCTAACATTATAAGTGGACTTTTCACCAGTTTTTTGCAATACATCGAAATTTTACATTTTTACAAAAATTTAATTTTATAAAAGATCCAAAAAATAATAATTTCAAAAATTATTCATAATTATTTCTTGTTGCATATAAAACTTTTAAAAGATAAAATTGATAGTTAAACCAATTAAATAAAAATAAATCAATATTACATTTTTTTCTTTAGGAGTTTTATATTTTTAAATTTCCTTAACAGTAGAGTGAATTTATTATTTTCTGAAAATATATATTTAAAATAAAAATTGACTTCTCACTTATCATTTGCAAAATTTTTTTTATATATCCTCAGTTTAGGCTTTCTTTTTATTTTGATTACATTCTATTTAATAGCCAAATTAAAAAAACATTTCGCTTATCAATTAAACTCAAAAAGACATGAAACAAAGAAAGAATATAAATACTAAATGCTGAAATAATCGTGACATAGCGCAAAAATTAAATTCCAACAACATTTTATTATTTGTCTTAAAAAAAAGAAAATCAATTTTTTCTAAAATTAGTTTCATAACACAATGTTATAATAATGTAAAGTCACAGTCGGAGGTGTCAGTGATAGGTTCTAAAATATTGTGTCCAAAGTCTTGATAATATCAAATTTTTATTAATGCATTTTCAATCTAATTTCAAAGTTAAGGCCTAAAATAGAATCACTTGAAGTTCACTTAAATTAGTACATTTTTAGACCACTTAAAATATTGGATGAAGCACATTTTTTAAAAATACAATTCATTTCTACTTTCTAAATTCTCATATTTGTATCAAAATGATAGAAAAGGCTTAAAATATACAAACTTGTAAACATTTCAGTAAAATAATACTTCAAAGTATTCAGAATATATTAAATTTTTTGTAGCGTGTGTAATATTTATATACAGTTTGAAATCTAAAAATTCTTTTCCTATAGCATACCTATTAAAGGAATAGCAAAATTGAATATTTTTTAGAAAATGCTTAAGTAGAATGTATGGTTAGTGTAAGAGGAGGAAATTTGTATTTTAAATCAACTTCTTCCTCAATCAAATATGAAATATGAAAGTAAAGTTGCTTTAGTTTATTTTTATTTTAGGATTTTATTAAATGTAGGGGAATTTAAATAGCATAATTACATACTGCAAATGCTTTTGAGTTTGTGTATTTTAAGCTTATAAAATGTTAAATTTCCTTTGGGTTTAATTATAATAATATATTTCAACGATGAATTTATGAAATAAGAACTAAATATCAAAATGTTCAAATCTGAAAAAATGTTAAAAATGATCATTAAAACATAAAAATAGTTTTGATACGAAAGGGGAAAATGTTTTTTATTACTATAGATAATTTATTTTTCTTTATTATTAGAGAGATTTTATATTCCATTACTGATGAATATTTATATTCCATCAGTAAATCCATCCAATATAGAACTTGACATTTTCTAAAATAAAAATGATTTTGCCCTAGGGTTTGTAAGCAATAAACTAATTATTGAAGCAATACTTTTCAATTATGATTGACTAGGTGTGAAACTACAAACAGATTTATTCTTCTTTGAATCTTTCAAAGATTTAGGTGTTTAAACTTGGTCAGGAGAAACATAATACCTTCTCATTACTCATTATTTTGTGATGGATCGTGTTGCCAAACAAAGAACTGCTAATAATCTAGAAAAAAAAACCCCATATATCTTGGCCTTCTTCATGTGTTTCAGTGTGTTTACTTTCCAAACTCATTTCCAAACATTAACTGTCTCATGCTGCGTGCTGTCCTTCAACACCCGTTGCTAAACCCCGATTTCAAAAAGTGGCATATAAATTGCAAGTAACGACGCGAGTGTCCAGCGGTTTATGGATCTTCTGGATGCATGAGAAAGAAAAGAAAAGGCAGGATCGTCAAAAAAAGAGGCCGTGCGCATTTCATATTCCACTACATTCCTCCTGTCCTTCATAGTATAACTGCTTTTTGGGATTCTTCTTCCGCAAATGGGGAGACAGGCAGAGGAAAGATCGTGGATAGTAAATCATCCTCCAAACTTCTGAGTGGTCTGTCGTCTTGTCCATTGGGCAACTGAGAAACGCATGTTCGCCGGATATCGCCCGTTGCCACATCTCAGGGGAAGATGTACAAGGTGACTTGGCGATATCCCTTCATTACAAGAAAATGGCGATCACGACCGGAGATTTTTATTGCCTTGATTTCATTGACGTCTTTGTTGGTTAAGGACACTGAGAAATGGACGTTACAGATTGTACGAACAATCCCGGAAATTCGTCACAAACACACCACATCCCATCGTTATTTTTTTTCAACGTGATCATTAGAAAATGATATGAATGTTTGTGGCGTTCAAAATGAATGCATGTCGGTTTTCTGCGCTTGCACATTACCTTCGAAATATTCCATTATTTTAATTTGATTGCGTTAAATCATTAAAATAGGAAATTTTATTCTTATGATATTATTGATTTCTTACTATTTTCAGAAATAACACAGGTACAAAAACTTCGCAATAACAGTGTTACTGAAACATGTTACGAATAACAGTGATTCGAATAGTGTTACGAATAACAGTGTTACGTTTCAATAGTAGGGATATTTGAAGATGTTAGCTAACTTTAACCATTATGTGGAAAATGAATTGCTTGGGATATTTTCGCTTTCTTTTATAGAAATAAAGTAATTACAGGAACATTTTCACACAATAACAGTACTATTATATTAAGGAAATTTCCTAATAATTTTTAAAAATATAGAGGGGGATTTCACGAGTAGAGTGAATTTCCATTCTTTCATTTCTTAAATGTCAACCAATTATAAAGGGATAAAATAATTTACAAGGAAGGATAAAAAAATTTAATTGAATTATAATGGAATATTTTTCTTCTTTTTAATTCCAAAAAATACTAATGGTCACAAACGCGTTTAACAAATTTGACACCATTAAATGATAGAAATTGCTAGATTTTTTGACGAATGTACTAACAGGACATAAAAACTAACAAATTTTCTCAAATACTTCAAATGGAAATCCCATTAATACCTCAAAGCACCTTTTCCTGTTTTGAATCTACAATTAAAAGTACTTAATTGATTAATAAAGAAAATTATACGTAATATTTGCGCATTCTCTTAAAAATTGGACTATTTTTCAGCTCTCTATTATTTAATAGATTTGCTTAATTAACTTATGATCTTAAATGAATGGTTTTTGTATTTGAGAAAATATTCAATAATTTGATTAAATTAGATTCAGTTTATTTATGTTTTAATTTTAATGCTTTAAGATATGTTTAAGTTTTTAAAGGTATAAGAAGGGGAATTCACTCCATTTGAATGGAATGTGCCACTCGATATTTTTAAAATCTTTTTTCATTAAAGAAAGCTTTGGTAAATCCTATAAAAAAGCTCAAGTAAAATGTTACATAACTACGATTTAATCTACGTAACTGAAAAATACATTAAAAATGTACTTTTCTGTTACGCAAATTTTATAAAGAAAATTACTAATTTGATTAGCAACCTTTAAGTATAAAGTCTTAATCAAATATACTTGCTTAGCTTATAACATGGTACATGTATGTAATGTTTTGTGTATGCATGAATCTGTATATTTGCACGCAATTATCCCTCAAATATTCAATTCGATATTTCAGTCACTGATTCCCATGTCAAGGGTGGTAATGAGTGGGAATGCATTTGAAATTTTCGTTTCTAGTCCTTATATGCAAAAAAATGAAACCTAGAACCCTAAACAAGAAGTGGCTATCTATATTTTATAAAAAAAAGTCAACGAAATCAGAGTTTCACTAAAATTGAGAAAGCAGAGTCGTTGAAGAAAATCAAAACATATAAAAGTAAGTAAACAGTAATTGTCCGTAAAATAAACAGTAATTGTAAATTTATATAACTTTAAATATTGTTGTTTTTTCCAGATAAATTGGGATGATGCATTTATTTTAAAAAGTCTTTTCTAACTATTATTTTCCATTCATCAGAATTTTCGAATTTTGTTTTGAGCTGTTTTAATATTTAGGAAGAAGATTTATAAAAAAAAAATTCTGAAACGACTCGAGTTAAATAAAATGATGAATTCAAAACTGGTATGATTCGAAAAAACGGTTCAGAATCGATTTCAAGATTTATTTTTTTACACTTTATTCATCCTTTCTCTAAAAATTTAGAATTTCGTTTCCAATTTCTTATCTATTTCTGTTTTGAGTCTTATTGTAATTTGTACAAACAAGACAGGATGACAGACAAGTGCAGTTTCTATGACAACAATTCAACAATAATGTTTTTGGATATTTAAAAATAAGTAAAAAGACATTTTGTATTTTAAATACATTTTAAGAACAGATTGGTTAAGGTACAAATTTTGTGATGTATTAAAATTTATTGCATATACATAATATTTTTTGTTCCTAAAAATGCACTTTTATGTTTCTTCAATATTGGAGATTAAAAAGTTTTATTCAAGAAAAGACATTTATAATTTTATTTTGATTTATAGAACGGTCTTAGTTTTTGGGAAAAGAAAACAATATTAGAGAGATAAACTAGGAAAACAATAAATAAAACGTTGAAACATTGAAAATCCCCCATTAGTAAATTCCAATCAAATCTTGAAAACATTTTTCAGTAAGCGCTGTTTGAATATTTTGAATAGACAAAAACAATATATTTATCAAAATTTAGTATTAAAATGAAATTAATAGTCTAGAAATAAGAAAATAATATTTAGCTTCTAAGATATTTCAATGAAATATTCTTTAATTTGAAACACTATAAATAAAAGATATTCGAAATTTTCACTTTAAAATTTCAAATTTATTAAATTAAAGTAAAGATCTTAAACAAAAGACGATATTGAATATTTCAGGAAAATTTAGTTTTATTTATAGATATTAGAACACAAACAAAATATATTTAATCAGAATTTATTTTTAAGAAGATTAACCATAAAAATAACAAATATAGTACTGGTTTACTTAAATAAATATATTAAACCGTGATATGGCTCTTAATAATAACAATGCATAGAATCTAGCAATAATATAAGCATTTAAAAAATTTCATTTAAAGTTGAAATGTTCGATTAAGAAAACATTTTTGTAACTTTGAGTTTTTAATTTGCGAATTTCAGAATGTTGTAAGTTTAAATCAGTATAAATATTTTGAAACGCCAACAAAATATCACTTATTACTTATATGAGCTTATAACAAAACTTTTCATTAAGCAAAAAGGAAGAGATTAAATTAGATTCAAGCCAATCGGAAAACGACCTAACAGAATTTAATTGATAAGCTATTTTCAAATTATTAAAATATTTTTCATTTTGACTCAGGGCTCTTAAATGGGGGAGAGGGAAATATTTGGAAAACTTATTCATATTACATCTTATAAATATTACAAACCTATAAATATACAATAAATAAAATCATTTTGTAATACAAAACTTTTTTATATTAAGAAACAATTAATCACAATTTTTTGTATCTGAATTTAAAATAAGAAAATTTTGTATATAAAGGAATAATGTTATTAGAAATATATTATTTATAAATATGTTTTATAAGAGTTCGTTTGACTTATATATATGTACACGTAATACATATGCAAATAAATCGATTTCGAATGATTTTTTAAAAAAGGTTGTGATAAAAATTTGCAAGAAATTAGTAGTTTTATTTCCCTCAAGTAATAACCGTATTTATGTCACATGATGCTCATACATGTACAAATTGTTAAAATGTATTTTTGTTTTTTTTATAATTGAGTTAATTATCAGCTAAAGAGTGACTCGATTTTACAAATAATTGAAACTTTATTATATATGTGTACTGTAATGTCTGTACGTAATGTTAATAATAATAAACAAAAAGGCTGAAAATTAAAAGTGAATTTAAGCTACGGAAGTAATTTTTTTCTTTCCAATCATCGATTTATTTGATATTTTCTCCATGAAAAATTATTCAATCTGTTGCAGTTGCGACACAAAGGTACCGCCAATCAGGCAATTAAAGACATCGTCCTTGGCAGATGTGTTTGAACTATTAATCGTTCTTTTTTTTTTTATTCAGATCAAATCTGAGACAATTAACGGAAGCGTGGGTTCCCTTCTGAACGCTTACAAAGGATATCAATTAATGAGGATTTAAACTCTTTCCAAATAATGAAAATTAATCACGTCATTTTTGGCAATGGGCAGTGATTGCTTAGGTGGGCCTTTGGACAACCACCTTTGACAACTCATGCATTTTTTATACATTTTACCTACGATCCTTATAAAGCCCTCATAAATAAAACGATTTTGATCAAAAGTAGCTTTCATACATGATAGCTTAAATATATCTATTAGTTCTTTACTTCTATTATCATAAAAGTACATCCCTGTAGGTGCAATGGGCTCAGCAAACTCTTTTTACTAAGAGCTTTTTTAGCCACTAAAATGTATTTCCACTTTCAAATGTATTCAAGTACCTCAGATTTTAGAATTCTTATAAATTTATGTTTTTATAAATATTTTTTTAATAAAGGAGTTATCTTAAAGTGTTATTAAATGCATTTTAGTTGTAAGTAATTAATAATAAATATTCACTAAACATCAAATTCATAAAATTAATCTTACAAGGAATATTATCAGTTGGTTATTCATGATTAAAGTAAGCAGCAGAATATTTCTAAATCTCAATAAAAAAGTTTTACTTAAACTTTAAACTTTTCTACCAGTTCATTTTGGATTCCATCAATGCTCATATTTTCCCCCAGGCGTAGTAATACAAATTAGATCATATGATTTACTAAATAAATCAGAGCTTTAGATTTTCCCAAATGCTACAATTTTTGTTATATGGTGGGTAAGCATGCTTCTTGACAGAACATTACTTTTTGACATTATTTGAACAATTCCATTAAGGCATGATGCATTCATGTTTTCAAACGGTTCCCGGTAAATTCGATGACTTCCATTAGTAAGACCAGAGGTATAGCCTGGTTCATCAGTTTACATTACTCGTTTCTAATGTTTTGGTGTTCAGTGACTTCTTTCAGTACACCACCATGATTTTTTTG
>JAPDSC010117262.1:0-54584 GCA_026290005.1 Latrodectus geometricus
TTGATCTAGAGTAACACTAATTTTCATTTCTGGTTATTTTTTTCAAGTTTTTTAATATTTTTTTACAAGTTATTTATTTGAATAAAAATATAGCTGGAAGATGCGTTATTTGAAGAAACATAGAAAATTTAAGAGTCATTTTTATTATGTCTCAGGCACTGCATTATGGAGCAATTTTTTCAACATAGGAAAAGCTCAGTTTAACTAAGAAATATCGCATCAATAATTGTGATGAGTTAAAATCACACCACATCCAGCATGCTCCACAGATTTAGCCTTAATTGAGAAATTTGGGAACTACATAAACACAAAATTAAACATTCAACAAACTTGATTATCTAAAAGTTAATTTATTTTTTCAGGATTTCAACAGATACTGAATGCCAATATTACAGTAGGTAACCCGCTCTTCATTTTAACTTAAAATTGTGTTATAGTATTCTAGTAGCACTGCTTTTAAGGAGTTTTCAAAAAAATTCTTCTCTTGATTTGAAATTTTGATTCTTTTTATATTGATATTACTAATGTGTAAATGAATTCATACATTTTTTAAAAAATCGTTTTGGTATTGCAATTTTTGGTTAACAAGAATTGTTCTATCAATCACAAATGTTAAACAATTTACAAAAAATTCGTATGTTGTTTTTATAGAAAACTGTCTGTATTTCAATCAAAGCTTTTAATTACTATACCTGATTGATTAACAACTGACAATAAAATTAGTTTTTATTAATTATTTTTATTGTATACCAATTATATTAAGCAGAATTTCCAATTTAATAAGCATGGAATGAATTTTGTATGGTTTTTCAGAAAAATGAAGTGATTTGTTTTATTTAGTGAAAGAACTGAAGAAGCAATTGATTTAATTTATGTTCAGTTTATTTTAATTTATTGCTTTCAAAAAATTGTTTAAGAAAAGGTTATTAGTTACTTGTTTAAAACTTTTTCGTTTTTCTGCCTTCAATAAAAGCTTAGTCCAGCTCATAAACTAAACAAAAGTGAATCAGGGAAAATCGAAGTTTATTGTATTTTTCATTTGGCATTATTATCATACACAAGTTGCAAAGGATGGATTATCTTAAGATCAGGCTAATTTTTATTTGTTAATTTAAGGAATCGGAAACACATAAGAACGAAGTATTTTTTTATTTATTTATTTATTTATTTTATTTTTATTTATTTATTTATTTATTTATTTTTGGCTTGTAAGAAATCATACATATCGATGTTATTACTTTCAAAATTATAATGATCAATTTTATGTAAAATATTTAGTAAGTGTTTCTAAATCTTTCACCTGTGTTTAAATACAATGACATCAAAAACTCCTATGTCTGAATTTAACAATATTTGGTAATATTTAAATTTGCTTGTAAAAGGAATGTCTGCTTGTGATAAATGGGTGGAAATTCTTCGGTCATTCTGCTGAACCTTTTTAATCATAAAACCAATCCAAAAACTACACATACTTCAACTTTTCCACACCGCACTTTCGAATGTAAGAACTGGGTTCGAATAAACATATAATAAATCTGCCCCCTTGAAGAATGTTTCGTCCCTTGAGTATGATTCGTTGGGCTCTCAACCTTCTTCTGATGAGGAGGCTGAACTGAACGTCTCAATTAATATGTCCGCCCCTTAACTTTTTCTAACGTTATTTTAGCTAAATATAGTCCTTTCATTTTTTCCACTTCATCACGAATTCTTGAGTTCTCCTTGTTCTTAAGGACTTTTTGCTGGCGTGGGGTTTTTAGAAAGATGTTGATATCTTCCATCCATTGAATAATAGTCTTATGACTTTAATTTCAGGTTTTTAAATCAAGAAATTTATGACAAATTTCGAATAACTTTTTTTCGAATTAATACAATGCTTCGAAAAAAAATATGGAAAATATTCGCATTTATGTGCTGCTAACATTTATATTTTTCTAAATTAAACTTCATAAACGGATTTTTCTACGGATTTTAATGAAAGACTAGTATTTGATTGACCAGTGCTCTAATTATCTCTTCATCACTAGTGGATCTGATCCCACCGCAACATCATTGATATTTACACTGATTTGGAATTTACTTTAAATCATCATAGGTCGAATTAGTGCTCTTGTGAAAAAGTAACTTTAAAGTGCCAAATCAGCCAGTTAAACCCAAAGCTTTATATTCCAAATTTTGAAATAATGACATTTTTGAAAGAAAGAATTATCTTCTGGCATCAAGCTCTATTCTGGATTTTTATTTCAGAACGAAAACTCATTCGATAGAAACCTGCAGTTTATATCAGATCATTACAAACATCCGTGTTTAGCATGAGGATGGAATGTAACAGCAGTGCGCTTGTCGTTCAAACATCAGTTGGACTGATCATAAATTGCAGAGGCTAAGCTTAGAAAGATATAAGTAATTACATTAATTTTCATAATCCTTTAACACTAGGTGAATTCATGTTCGATAGGAATATGATAATTATCGTTCAATAATTATTCTAAATACGGTCATTTGGCTGATTTATATCAATAATATTCTTCCCCATTGAATTTAACTTTTAAATATACCAATAGATTAAAGTATTGATGATGCATAACAAAGTCTAAATCTTATTCAGAAAGATTTTACACTGTCGTGAAGAATCAGCGATTGATTAGCTTCCTCAAAATACAATTTTTAATTAGAAGGACTATTCTTGTTATTGTACTAGGGCAAAACTTTTCTTTATATTGATCTCATAATTATGAGATGAGGTGGGATATAGTTAAACAGAACGATCTGTCAAGAACGAAAATCCTCACAGCAAATCTTCTTACAATATTTTCTGTTACATTTTAAAGAGTATTTAAAATTTCTTCTATGTCATTTGCATTAGATATACCAGATAACCATTTTAATATTCCCATATTTAAAAATTACGTGAAAATTAATTTCTAAAACGTTGCCAATTGGAGATTTTATTTCACATAGAATATTAAAATCTAATTACCTTAGGACTACAATGTCAGTTTGTATAAAACATTTTCAATGGATATATTTCGTCACATAATTAACTCCTACATAATTACTTTAAGAATTGTAAGTACTAAGTTTATTTTGAGTCAACTTACTTTATTTACTAAGAGAAAGACATAATAGAAACGATAAAGTATAATCATTTCTGTTATGAAATTATTATAGTACAATGAACAACAGCTGACGCACCCATCTAATTAAATCTGTCGCAATCTTATTATTTAAATTTAATTCTATGGAAGAAAAAGAAATCTAGTTCTTTCATTGACGAATAAAAATGTATGACTCATGCCTTACTTCTTTTCAGTATAAAAAAGGATGTACCAACAAAAGCTTTGCTGATCTTCAAAACGATTATTTGTACGCTGAGATGTAATTACACACACGTGACCTAGAACGTTCACCGATAACAAAGCGAGATTTCTACCACAATCGTAATCGTTTTTAATCGGTTTAATGAGACGCATTTCTCTTCCTTCATTAAATCAAGGATCTTGTTTTTTAGAAATATCCCTACCAATTAATTTTTAGATAGATTGATAATATGTTCAATTATGAATTTTAAGTGAGTACACAGATTTTTAAAAAAAATAAAATGGGAAGTGACAATGAAATAACTTTTTAATATTTTATAAGCAATTTATTTAAAATTCAAAATATATTTTTACAGCATTTAAACTTAGATATAAATTGATTTCGTTATCAATTAACATAATGCATTAAAATAATAATTATATAAATTATAAATGTTGTCTTTTCATGTATTTCTTCATTTTTCACCTTAATATTTATTTTTGTTAATAATTATATAATTTTTTTGTGAGTAAGAAGCATTCATGTTAATAATTTGTAATCAACACTTGTTAGTTATTTAAATATTAATTATTTAATCTAAAAATAATAAAGTGCCTTTTAAGTTCATAGTTATAAATAACAGTATTTTAGAAAATTTATTCGTTAATACGTAACAGGTTGAAACATTTAATAAATTATTAATACCATATGTGAGCTTTCTCTTTTGATGACCTACATGACCTAAACAGACATAGAGTGAAAATAATGAAAAGAAAAATAAAGTATTATAAAATTAAAAAATTACTAGTAATAAAAAAAAATTCCATTTTCTGGTTTCTTGTCCAACCACGACTTTTTGATAAGTTATTTTGTTAACCTATATACAATGTCGCTTTGTGTGGGAAACCCGTAAATTGTAGTAAAGGAGATCACCTTTTGACTGCCAATTAAAAGTAGGTTACTATTACACTTGTGAGTGAAACAAGTACCGATATTTATTGTTCATTGAAATATTCGTTCTTATTATTAAAGCAGTTTATCTACATTTTCGCTGATAAAATTTTCTGCAATGTCTTATTTTTGATGTACAGAAGCTTCAGTGTTTTTATCATTCTTATAATTTTTTGCAGTATTTCAAATGCAATTTTTAATAAATTGCTTTTAATCAAAGATGTTTGCAATAGACACATCTCAGAAATTGCAAATTCATTTATTTTAGCCACATTTCATATGTGTATTCACGCTTTTTTCTGAAACTACTTAGTTAATCAAAAAATTATCATTTGGCTTATTTGACTTTGACAAATGTCAACAACCTTTATAATGATCCCTTTTGTGGAGAAAGCTTAAATGTAACATTCAATTGCAACCAGCAGAAAATAATTTGAGAAAAATTGGCGTTTTTTTTCGCTTATAGTATTTTCAAACATTTTTGAGAACAAACATGATATGGATCTTGCAACACGATGGCATGAATCATAAGTAAAATATTATACAAGTTGGCGTAACAATATTACGCCAAATTGGTGAGAATGCTGTCCGATAATTTTGAATTCGTATTTTTCCCACATTTTTATTTTTAGTTTCTTATAATGTAATTTAAAACTTATAAATTCCACTGCGAATCATTGACTTCGAAAGCAAATGATCAATAGTCTTGTAGTTCATCAACAAATAATCTATTGGTTTTTTTCTATTTGTTATGAACTCTGTTTTATGCACTAAGCCAAATTTCGCCACTCTTATAATTTCAATCGGACAGTATAATTCTCGTCTAGAACTAAAGTGCGCTACCGAGATATTATTTTTTGTAAAACTAACCAAAATTCTGAAAATTAGATCAAGATGGTTCATGAAAAATCTTAAAAGTGAATATTTTTTATTGGTTATTATTCTAATTAGACATGATTTTACCTTTCTACATTTGTTCACATGACATTTTAAAACAGGTGATGCAAAATCTCATAATTTAAAAAAACTCAAATTCATATAATCCAAATTTCGTTTGACTATAATTTCATTTTATCATCGTAATCGTAATAATTATTAGCTGGAATTATGGATTAAGTTGACTTTGTTATTTTATACTAATCAAATACTATATGTTGTCAAATATCAAATCTGACAAACATTAATCCAACATTTATAATTTTTCGAATATGAATTTGAGTTATTTGGTAGAATCTTCAAAATACTAACTTTCTTACAATTCTCTGTAAAGTTTCTAAATTTTATTAGTTTAAAAATAAGCATCATAAGTTTAAAAAAATATTTAATTTTTAGGATTTAAAATTATGTGAAAGAGATTTTCAACTGTTAAATTGAAGGAGAATGTACAGTTATTATATGGCTGAACGCAATTATGAATTTATTTTAGATGCAATCCAATAACGAGTCTCAAACAAATACAGCCATTTTAAAGTTTTCCCAGTAGTTTCCTTTTGGGGTGGAAGAAATTATACTTCGACCGGAACGATAAGAAGTTAACACCAAGTTCTTTACAGATCTTATGCACACTATCGTACAATTACAATTTCCTTACTCTGAGCGACTGAGTGACTTATACTGAAATTACCCACACTGAGAGGATGGGGTGGGGCAAAATAGGCACGAAAGAACTCAATCATGTACTTTATTTGATTTAATCACGGCAGTTTTTTTCAAGCAGCGTGACTTCAGAGTTGATAATTCCCACACAGATAATCAGTTTTCAGCAGTTTATTTAAAATAGGGTGTAATAAAAATAAATTATTATTCCTTAGAAAATAACTGATTTTAATGTTGTTTTTTAAATTTAGAATTCTTGTTTTGTTATTTTAGTCTTTTAGTATTCTTATTTTATTTTACAGCTTTAACAGTTTGAGAATCACATTAATATTGTGCAATCGTTTTAAAAATTAAAATACACAAGAGAGTTTAAATTACTTTAAATCTTAATGAATTCATTAAAAATCCTTATTCACGCCATTAAATCATTAATTAGTACGATGAAGTTTCATTAGTTTGAGTTATTTATGTGATGTTTTTTATTTACACATTTTCTTAACGGTAAAAACCAAAAAATTCCCCAATTCATTTCAATTTACACATTTTTACATATAAAAGAATGTTGCGTATAAAATTCTACACAAAATATCTCTTTGAAGCAATGTATAAAATATCAGAATAATCAAAATGTCACAAAAGTAAATAAAATTGAGGTACACAAAATAAAGTGATACTATAAAAAATTCAGAATCTAGAAAATCCATCGTCAATAAATTCAAAAATACAATAAAATCTGAACTGAATAGTATATTTAAATCACTTGAAATCAAATACATACTCGTATAAATTTCTGTGAATAAAAGTAAATTATGCAGTTTTATATTTCTGTTGATCTAGAAACACTAAAAAGATACTTAAATTTATTTTTTTTATTCATTTATATTAAGCATAGAGATTAAATTTCATTTCCATTCTTTAAAAATAAAAGAAAAACCACTGAAATGTTATTTACTGTCTTTAATAAATCTATAAGATTTATTGACTCTCCAGTCTGATGATTAAGTTTTAGATTTCATTTTATGTATCGAAAAGTAGTTATATGATTATTTTTAAACATCTTTTGATATCGTTACAAACTGTCATTAATTATCCTATAAATTAAGATACAGATATAAAAAAAAGTAACCACTAACCGAAAATAAATAATGAAATTGCTGAATTTTCTTTATCAATACGTTAACTTCTGATGATGCAACAAAGAGATGAATTTCAGATATCGTTAAGTACTTTAACTTTTCTCTTTCTTTTACTTACATCTCAGTACTGCACATTACAATAGCAGAAAACATATTACAATAACAATAAAATGTTCTAAAATGTATCATAAACTTCACCGAATTTAAATTTCTTTTTATTTTCCCACTCGTTTCAAATTATAATGAATGGTAATTCTGTGTATATTTCTTAAAATAAGCTTGGAGCAACACCTCCAGGAAAAGTGAAAGTCTTTCAACGCCCCGTCGTGTCCTTAAAAATTCATCTTTTTATCCCTTTTTGCTGAACGACCTTCTTACCGCCTAGACATCGGCCTACAACTCGTCAACTCTAACATACACCCTATGACGCTCCTCGGCGACTATCGTCTGTAATTTCACGAAAATGAGAGGTGGCTAATGCATTAAAAAAGCTATTTTTTTCGCTTTGTAACCCACATGCATATTTTTTGTCAGTTGTGTGAAAATAACTTTTTGTATATTAAAATGTTTATTTACCTTGAAAGCGTGTTGACAGTACCAAAGTGTGGTCCAGAACGCTTATGTAAACACTGATCAAAATCTCAAAAGGGAAGTTTGTACATATGCACAGTACGGTCGACCAGGAAAGTTGGTACAAATGCATCCAATTTGACACCAAATCATTTCATATCGTCCATAATTAATGGAAATTAAAATAAAGAGATAGTTTTGAAAAAATGTTGTCATTAATGTTATAGAACATATTATTAAAAATGTATGATACAGATTATTTTCAAAAATAATTAAACATAAAACTACTTTAAATTCATCACTTTGGCGGTAGTAGAAGAAGCGTTACACACTTAGGCTTTTGTTCCCCGACACCAAATTTTTAGCCAAGTCAAAAGAATTAAGTTTTGGATGGCCATACTTTGGCGATTGTTTTTTTAAGCGATCTGAAAAGAAATTTGATGTCTTAATGCTTTTCGTCACATAAATTCGGCTAATATGAAGAGATTGTGGTGAGCTGTGCCTCTTTGTCTTTTGTTCCTCCACTTTGCGGATTCCTAAAGTCTTTTAATATTTTTCAGTGTACGCTCGTAATTTGATCCACAAAGCAGTATTTGTGTAAACTGAAAAAGCTCAAAATTTTTAGAACAGAAAATTTTTCTGTGCAAAAAGTTATATACTTACAAATTAAAAATTAACGAGAAAAATGAAACAGAATA
The DNA here is from genome assembly GCA_026290005.1 of Latrodectus geometricus. NCBI lineage: Eukaryota > Metazoa > Arthropoda > Arachnida > Araneae > Theridiidae > Latrodectus > Latrodectus geometricus. The sequence continues at coordinate 8,249 of JAPDSC010117262.1, forward strand.
CTCAATGAACTCAAGAAAACTACTTGATTTGAGGTGACTATCACTGGAGATTTATTGCGAATACCGCAAAATTCAGTATAAGTAACCCTCCAAAAAAGCTATTTTAGCAAAAATTCTTGACAGAGTAACATTATACTAGCAGTTAATGCAATCATATTCTATTCTATCGTAGGTTGTTCCCAAATTTTGATTAAGTTGTGGTTTAAAAACAGAGAAATAACTATTACAACTGAATTTTTGTTTAAGGAAATGCAAATGATAATTAAAGTAACAACCACATACTTGGTATATCTTTTTCTCTTGTAAAAAAACTGTTTACTTGGCATCATTTCTTTCCTAGGTTAACGGGGTTTTACATACGCACTAGAAATATGAAGCAAAATAGAAATCGATTTGAATTTTACTTAAGCTATTCAACAGATATAAAAATGCAATTCAAGAAAACAAAAAGCGCTAGGTTTATTTTTAAACGAGTCTTTAAGCACTATTTAAATTCTCTGTTGTTTAAGTGCACAATTTTTCTCCATAAAATTAGTATTTTTCCAAAAACTGCGATGTTTTAAAATTAATAACTGTTTGATATTAAAAAGCAATTCATTACGAATTAAAAATTGAAATACATATATTTTTTCAATTAAATAAACTCTTGCATTTAGATAACTTTATCCAATATTTGTGAGACATTTTTACTGTATATTCCACATAGAAAAGTTTTAGATTAAACTATTATAATAATATTAATTGTCAAATTAATTTTAAGAAATTTTCCTCTAACTAAATAACTAATTAAAAAATTATAAATAATTTATTTACCTACTTATTTAAATCTGAAAAATGAGAGGTGGAAACAATTTATTTTTCATTTTTGTAACTCTTAAATCTTCAGACATTCCTTTAATTCCATTGGATCAGTTAAAGTAATTATGTTTTAAGTAAGTAAATTATTTAAAATATATTGACAATTTATCAAGATTATTAATTAAATATTCGAAATGTTTTGTAGTTTATTGATGGAAATGGACGAGATTTTTGTCAAAAACTTCGTTGTAACGTCGGTATCATATGAGCCATCAAAAGTCGGTATATGTTATTTACAAATAAATAAACTTAATCCTGGTAAAGTTTTGATAATTAGTTGAATGAATATAATAATTAGTATTTCTAAAATAATAATTCTAATTGTGATTAAAATCTAAATTTGAGTTTTCTCTTAATTAAAATTAATTACTTGTATCTTAGTTGTTGACATCTGTATATGGAAGAGTAAATGATAAATTTAAGAAAAGTAACCGGATATAAGTATTTGAAAACAGTTATGAATCAACATAGAGATAACAATAGTGACTCATTTCATTATTTGATAAAATGGAAAGTAGGTGAAGTAAATGATGCGTCATCTTTTTTATGAAAATAAAATCTGATGCTATTCTTTACCTTTTTTTCGAAGTAAAAGGAAATACTTTACTTTTTTAATAAATTATGATTAATAATTTCTTTTACAAAAATTGAAGCTTACATACATATTAAAGTCTTATGTATTATTACCTTTTAGTTTTTGATGAATAGGGATTTCTAATCCATTGCATTAATCATTGAATCAAATGAATTCTGATTAGTTCAGTAATATAGAGGCTTGAACAAATTTTTGGTGGTTAAAATTTTTCTCTTTTTATATAATAAAAAATTATGTTATATATATATATATATATATATATATATATATATATATATATATATATATAATCCATGATGATAAGCATTCATTAAATATTTCTGTTGCATGACTTTTTTAAAAATAGCAAATTGATATTAACTTTATTATCATCATCAAAGATGTTTTTTAAATTTATTACATATTTTTTATTTTATTGTCAATGAAATTATGAGAAAAATAAAAAGTGCTTATGTGGCGTTATTAAAACAATTACATGTCAATCAAACCAGTTAAGAATATATGTAAACTAACAGTTAGCTGCTTTGCGAATTAATTATCATGCTAAAATTTAAAAGAACGAAACTTCATTTTTAGTAAAAAAGAATTTTAAGCAAAAAAAGGATAAAATAAGCCTTTTTAGACTAAATTTTTGCCGAAGTTAATTGCGGACAAGTTTGTTAATAATGAATATTTTTATCACTTTAGAAATAAAAGTGCTTATGTTAGTTATTCAGTATTTAAATTGCTTAAATGCATATTTGTGTTGATTTAATCCATTTTGTAGATAACTTTGTAGATTGTTCACAAAATTAGTGCATTCGTGATAGATGCGCCATTTTGTTTCATAGATAATCGGTAGTTTATTGTACAGTTGCTTAGATTTCCATTTGATACATAATAGTTTTTATAATATTTTGGTGAAAATTTCAGATATTATTCCACTTGTAGAGCATTTCTTACATTTCCTAATGAACAGATTTTCTCACGTTCATTGGCGACAATAATTTAACACTTCATATGTGAAACAATGATACAACAGAGCGTACAACCTTCCTTTAGTTAGCCAACCGACTCTTAATGACCTACCGGCTTTAAAACTGAGAGAAACAGGCGCTTCCATACGCTAAAACATAACTCTTTGCCTGAAATACAGATATGACCACGCTTGGTAAACCATGACGCAGACATTTTCCAGCACTTTTACCAGAATTCTATTTTTCAAGCTTTGTTTTCGAAAATAAAAATGGCAAGAAAATAAGCATTAAGTATCAATAGGCAGCTGATATCACAAAATTGTTCTTTGGTTGCATTAATATTGACGAACTTGTGTTTATGAATAAAGGCAGCGTCACGCATGATTATTTTCATCGACATCATTTTCGAAAGAAGTTCGCTTGTGTCACGATCACTTAGACACTAGAATTTCATATAAATTTACCCAAATTCAATTGGTTTGAGGATTCCATATTTTTGTGACTTTTTAGCAATACAACTTAATAAATATATTTATTTATTTTTGTTTGGATTTTTCGATTTCTCTAATACTTTTATTCTTGGTTTTGGTATTTGATTCCAACATTCAACTGTAATATTATGCTTATTTAAAGTATTTTACGGATTAGGTTACATTAATAGATATAAAACTACAATTTTAATTTAATAAACACACGTTTACCAATGTACTAAATAAATATGTGAACTTTCCTTTTTTTAATAGCATGAGAGTAACTGTGTGTTTTAGTTAGACTTTATCCTTATTATTCGAATATAAAGAAATCGAAGTCACATTTAAAATATTTGAATTAATATTCTAATTCTTGCTGTCAAATATATCTTTCTTTTTTCAATAGTAAACTGTCATAAAATCTGTCATAATAAGTTGTAACTCAAAAGCGTAGTTTAAATGTACAGTAGTTGTTTTTATCAAAATTTATTTTATGTCTAAAATATCAAATATTAATGAATTTTAAATTACAAAATTATATATTTGTCCTAAAGTGAGTTTCTGTTAAGTGATTATTAAAACTCTGGGTATATTATATTTGAAATATTTAAAAAACTATGCATATATTTTACTATTATAAACATGCATTATTACTTTTTTGGTTACATTAAATAGTTGATTAATTTACATTTAATATAGTGACACATTTATGAATTATTTAATCACATTATCTTTTGAATAATAAATCAAATTTATTCTTAAACTTTTCGGATATCTGAATTTTTTTTCACATTTTTTTAAAGCGTAATTTAAGTTTTCACATTTATAAAGCAAATTTTTTGGATGGTATTTTTCAAAGTTTTATGCTTAAAATAAATTCTTCAACACCATTTGCATATTGGATTCATTATTTGTTTTTATCTAATTCTTCATGCAAATTACCATAACAATTTTAGATGGGAAGTCTTCTAAAGAATGTTGCAGGTGTGGTGTAACTTAATTTTAATTAAATCAATGAAATATGCTAATTTTTTCTTAATCATTTTTCCAATATCCTGTCTTAAGATAAATATAACAGTAAAAATAAAACTGAGTCTAACTTAACAGATAACTTCGATTAGCTTAAATCTAGGAGTTATAATCAATGTCATTAACAATGAAACTGATATCAATCATTATTTTACAAAGCCTTTGTCAAATATTTAAAAAATATATCTTTTTAAAAATACTTTATTTTATTGTGAACAGATTTTAATTTGGCGTAACATATAAGCAAGTTTTTGCAAAGGAGGTGCTACAACAATAAAATTAGTAGTATCCATATTTAATAATTGACATGTCTAAGAATATGTCTATGTAATGAGAAAATTATTTTAAATATATGAAATAATATTAATAATAATTTTAAATTTATTATTCCGTATTTATACCACTATATCTTTATCACACCATTTAAATTTTCTCATCTACAGGTTTAGTACACTTTTTCTTATAACTCAACCATTCTAATGTATCATTAAAATTTATTTTTAAACATTGGTCAAAAGAATTTTGTTTGGAATTTAAATATAATTGGTATAATATATCACGTGTTTAACGAAGTGAAATATTATGAATACCCTACAATCCTTCATATTTTTGAGCGAAAAAATAGTAAGTACATTAATTCTAAGGTGAATTATCTTAAAATAAATATTTTTGGAGCTCGCATGAACAATATAAAAATATCGGAATATTTTATGTAGCACTTAATTTAGAACATTAACTGAAAGTTTTGAGTCCTCACTTAACATATTTGCTAAGTTTCACGTCTCAACTGTTTTGTAAATCATGTGAATAACAACAATCATGACATAGATCAATATTAGGATATACTTAATGTCATATTTGAAATTATCTCTAAATTTTCATAGAATTTCTGTCCCTACCACTGTACTTTTTTGATAGGGAAATTAATTGTTTTGTCTTCATTAAATACACTTAATTAAAATGATATAATAATTCAGTTCTCAAAATGTGTGCGGCGTTTTTCATCTAAAATGCGTATTATCTATTCAACTAGTACAAAGAGCATTTATTTATATTTTCCAAGTACAGGTATATAATTATTACTTATTTTAGTTATGTTTTAATATGGTTTCAAGGAAGTTGAAAGGTAAAGGGTATATATAAAAATAATAAAATACGAACATTGTTTTACAAAATTTCAAAGATTCCGATTATTTAGTGATAAAAAAATGTATAAACCATTCAAAATGCTAGGTTGGGATTCAGTTGTGCTAAAGGTGATGAAAAAAACAGAAGTGATGGAAATTATTAACAAAATGTATGTTTGAAGAGAGGAATTTTCATATTTCTCGAAAAATGAAAATAAATAATAATTAGGAGACTAGAAGCAAACTATTAACAAGAATTAGATAAAATTAATCTAAAATAGAAAGTTACAGATATTATTGCTTTTCTTTTTGCAATGGTAACGAAACTATAATTTAATATCCTGAAGATTCAACCAAGTACTACCAAACACTGTAAAAACGTGCCTATGATGAAATATTTGCTATAATGCGCAATAACGAATAGAATCATACATCCATTTTAATTTAGGTGCCTCTTGTTTAGCCAATGAAAATTTAAGATCGATGTCTGTAGTTTATAAAAACTTTTACAAAGAGGGCAATCACTCGAGAAGTTGTAAGCTTCTACCCTGTCGTTCAAGTTAAATCAAAGAATTTGGGCTTAAAGACGAAATCAACAAGATCATTGGCTGACAGAGTGATTGCTGAAGTGCTCTTTGAATATTCAAAGATTTAATTTAACCTCCAAAGCAACTATATGATTTGGAGAGATAAAATGATGCATATTACCATCCATTGAACATTTATGGAAGATATTGATATGGAGGAAGCAATCTATGTATCTGAAGAAGTATTTTTCTGAGTAGTCGCGCGATAATCTGTACAATTCAAGAAGCCGAATAATGTCAATAATGAAAACAAAGCAAAATTAAATAATAAAAAATTGCCTTTAAGAACAAAATTTTAAAATTGTTCAGATTCACTCTATTTGAAATTATATTTACTTAATTTTGCAGAATCAAAATTATATTTTTCTCTCAGTAGCATATTTAGCAATAATCATTGACTTATATTTCAATATTATTATATTATATTGAAATAAATCTTTTAAAAGTTGTAGTTGTGGAATAAACTGTCTGGATGTAAATTATTATGGGAAAAATATTTCTAGACTTACACATTTTCACAATATTTGGGCAGTTGAGAAAATGTTATGTATTTCATCAGTTTTAGAAAGATAAATAAATAAATTTAAATGCATTAAAATATTACTAAATAACTTTGCTTGAATATTTATTTTAAATAAATATGTACAAAATTAAGTTTTTATTACGCTTAGCAAATTTGGGTTTTAATTAATGATTATGAGGATAAATGAATAGTGGAAAATCATTTATTTCCACAATATTTTTTAATTCCTTTGTCTAATTTTATAGCATATGCATTTAACTGTAGTCATTTTTTAAAATGCTTAAGTTTTTATAAATACCTATAGCTTATGTGTTTATAATTATCTATTTATATTACTCAATATTGCCGAAAATAAATTTTATCATTCTGTCACTAACCATTATATTAAACTTCAGCTATCATATTAAATAGGATAATAGCAAAGCTTATCTTAAGATCCAATGATATTTTATATAAATTATATAAGAAAAAATTGTCTTATCATTCATTAATGTAAGATTTGTAGATTTATAAATTGTTTCAATATTTATAAAAATGTTAAAGTCTACAAATATTACTGTAATTGTTATTAAATATTATAATAATATATTTGATTGTTAAGTAAGGACACGCCTTAATAAAAATATTGTCAAACAGAAATCTCATTTAAAGGTAGAATTATACAGCGTGATTAATATTGGAAACGAATTTCTGACCTCATAACTACTACTCTTCTTAGAAAGAATCTCGTTTATTTTGATTTTCTCATTCCTTTTCCAACTACCTCCCAGAGAGATTGCCACAATTCGAACGCTTGATTGTAATTAGTACAAAATCATTGTTCGATTAGTATCTTCCTTCCTGCCGACTGAATAGCCGCTTTTGATGGATGGATCCATTAATGGGGTCCCTGTTTCAAGAAAACGAAAAAAAAAAAGCCTTTCCCAACAATGAATTACTTGCTTTAATCTGCTCGGCAATCCGAATGATGCCAAAATCTACTGGATAAACTTTCTCCTTTGTAGTTATCGAAAATATATGCAGTTCCTTTTCTACAGACTGTTTGAAAGGCTGCAACATAGATTTACTGTGCATCATATTCTGTCATGGAATTCGTTTTATGATTCAAAAAGCGTCCTTGGTCGTTACGCAATCATTTCGAAACAAAACTTCTTTTCACAGTACAAACTTCTCATGTTTTCCACTTCCCGGAAGACACATGAATGTCGTGACATTTGTCAGTTTCAGTAATTGTCAACTCGGCATTTGTTTGTGCGCCAAATAATATGAAAACTTCTCCAGAAGTTAAATGATGCAAAAGGTTTGCGTTTGATTGGTAATGTTATGAAAATATTTTTACTTTTAAAACGTTACAAACTTGAAATTTTAAGCAATTACCATTTTAAGCTATGTATTAAACCATGGGCTTATATAAATGTTCATTTAATATAATAAGTATTTGCAATGAATAAAATAAAATATGAATTTCGAAAAAATGAAATCAATTTTTTAAATATAAAGTTCATTAAAGCTATGGAAAATATAGTCATATGTTGTATAAAATTCGAAAAATTTCTATGCGTGTATTTAATATTTTAATATCTTACTTTTTAAATTAAAAAAGTTACAAATTCAAATTAATAATAATTTAATTTTACAAATACTTTATTACTAATTATTTGAGGTAAATATTTTGAATCATTACAAAAATGTAAGGGTATATTTTATAGAAAAAATTGAACAGTTACATAAGCTTAAAAAATATTTTATTGTGGGATAAAATAATTTTTTTTCTTCAAGCAGTATTTACTTTTACTGATAGCAGAATTCTGAAATTATCATTTCAGATAATAAAGGCACCTGATAGTGTTTCTCATTTATTTTTACCTTTCGCTTTATTTTTATAAAATTTTCTGCGCATTTATTGGAATATGACAATACTTGCACAGAAAGAACTTAGGTTAATATTTCAACGGTTAAGAAGAATAGAAATATGTTCAAAATTATTTTCATCCTATTTCCAGTTAGTTTCCTCCGTCATGACTTTAATGAAGCCTCCTAGTCATGACTTTATTACTACTAAAGAATCATTCGCATTGTTGTCAGATATCGCTTGACCTTATCTTCCGACTCTATTGCAGTCAGTGAACTAGAAAATGTACCAATCATGAAGATGTCCAATCTATTTCCATCCTTTGTAGAAGAATCACAATTAAACAAAGATGAACTGGAAAAGATGCTCAAAGACCATGCACTCACTGACCTTTGTGTGAAACTGACGATATGAAGAGACAAAGGACAAAGTTTTGTCTTGTGGATTAGTTCCTCTGCAGTCATGTTGCATTCCGAAGTTGCCCTACATTTCCAAGAAAGAAAAGAAAAGGAACGTAATCATCGATTAAAGAAGTTACTCGCAGAGTTTCTGTAGGCAGATAATCCAACGCATATATGCTAACACATCCTTGCCAAAATATATTGGCCGCCCACTCGAATCTCTTTATCGACAATTAAGTGTCCGGAAACTATGAGAAGGTGTACCGCTGTGTCCCGTATCGTTGCCGTGCGTTTATTTACTCTCGCTAACGCCCTCTAAATGATTACGGTTATGGTTGAGTTGGTGTGATGTTTCTCATGAGATCCTAGCATTTCTGAAATTCATCTCATTTTTTTCCAGCTCCTGAATGAGAGTATTGGATGGATGTACGCATTGTTACAAAGTTATCTACAATCTGGTAATGGCAACAGTTAGTATGTATGGTTGCGAACCGTGTAAATATGTGAACTCTTTTTCTGCTTCACATGAAATTTTTCTTCGCCGTATGGTCATCGAGCTTTATCGTTTGCTTATTTTCTTTTCTCATAATACAATATCAACTTTTCTATTTTTCTTTTTCCTACTTTTTTTTTAATTCAGTGGAATTTTTTTCCATTAAAGTTTGCTTCTTGCAAATATTTCTAAGGTATTTATTCACTTTTTCCTGAACTAACTATGTACACATACACACACACATATATATATATATATATCATATATATATGTGTATGAGTGTGTGTGTGTGCAACGTAATCATGTGTGTGTGCAACGTAATCATGTGTGTGTGCATTATAGTTTGAGGTTCATTTTATTAATCTCTCTATTTAAATTAAAAATCTCAAAACGAAATGAAAGAAAAATATTTGCTTTCTTGTGGAGTTTCTGATTTTCTGAAATTAAATCCAAAATTTTATAATAAAATACTCTTTTCTAAAAATAGACAAATACGAGAAATTTTTAAAGGTTTCATGACAATAATATCTATTTACATTATTTCTTACAATAATAACTATTTAATATTTCCCTCATGTAAATTAATATCGCAATCTTAAACGAATATTTAGTTTTGTCACATTAACTATTCTTGTTATTCAAAATCTTCTGTTTCCAGGGATTTTGTGACGCATTTGAGAAATATCTATGGCAACCGACTCTGATTGAGGTTGTTGTTGGAAAGCTATTTTAGGACAGAAATCTATTTTAGGAGTTATTCTTTTCACTGAAAATTGAAGTCAATGGCATTTTATATGTTCTAGGCGTAAGCAAAATTTTAATGCATCATATAAGTAAATTTAATTATATTCAATTCTTAGTAAAAACTGGTTATAAAATTGATCGATTGTAAAAACCGATTAATATTAATTAGTAATAAGATACATTTTCTCTTAAGGATAAACCATCTTTTTACGAATTCTTATTATATGCATTTTTTTGACTATCATTAGATATTTTTAACTACAGAATCAATAATCAAAGCATATGATGGATTTTCATAATTATACATTTTATATTTTATATTTCTATCTCAGGCCTAGATGTTTATAATTCTTTAATAAAATTGAAGCGTAAAGTCTGAATAAATTAGCCTATTTTATGAACAAGCAATTAAAAAGAAGCAAATCATAACGACTAAAAAATTACATTTCAGGGTAAATATGGGAAAATGAAATTATTCCAGTTTAGACTAACTAAAAAAACTCGTACTCCTCTAAATTCATTATACCTTAATTTAATATTACCTTAATATATATATATATATATATATATATATATATATATATATATATTGTTCAAACAATTTAACTACTAATTTCTTCCATGGATATAAAAGTATGTAATGAATAATACACAAAATTATTTCTTACAGACTTTTAGATCCTAAATCATTGCACATTAATTTAAGTTTTTATTTTGAAAGAAAATTGCACTTCTACGATAAAAATTCATTAATTCAAAAAAATTTAATATTTTTATGTTTTTAAAAATCTTGTGAATAAATCATTGATATTTGGTGAATTAATAGAATCCTGACTTATTCTATTACTAAGAAAAAATAATATTATAAAGAATATTTTAACTATTTAGAAACAGTATATTTAAAAAATTCTAATCTGTTTTTCTAGCTTTTTCAAACATTAGATATTATTTTGGCCGTAGAAGTTTTTACATTTTCGTCATCTTTTTTTAGGGTTAAATAATTAAGAAACTTTAACACAAAGTCTTAACTTTATACCATTCTTTAGCTTTGGAAAATGATGGAATCAAATAAAAATTACCTACAATATTTCTAAGAAACTCTGAATTCAAATTAATTACACTGCTTCAAATGGGTGAAAAATGACTAAATTGTAAATCCTGGTGATTGAAATCCAAAATCTTTTTTGATATAAGAATATTAAGAACAAGCCTTTAATCATCTTTCTTCTTCTGTGCATTGATATATGTCCTTCGCATCTGCAACTTCATCCCCGAGACAGACATTAAGAGCTACTTCCCAAACCTGAAACTGAATCAACAGAAAAGCAGTAAAAATGAATCCACTGTTTGTTCAGAGATGGCACGATTGTATCTAATTTGGTGCAGAGATTAAAAACAAGAACAGAAGTTCACCATTTATACGGTGGATGGGATTTTCGAGAAAAGTTTCTGCACTCATTAACCAAAATGCTCTTCATCTCGATAAAAATGTTTTCAGATAAACGGCATTTAATGTATTTTCTTTCCTTTATATATTAATCTAGCTAACAACTCATAAAGGATTTTTGTTTATTTCTACAAAATATCACACATATTGATATAACTTACATAAAAGTTTCTCTAATATATACTAGAAAAATGAGTGTGGAGAATATTGTTTTTTATTAGTATATTTATATTTATCCATGATTAATATAGAAAATGTGAATTTATTACATATTATATACTTTTATAATATGACGCTAAATTGCTAATATTTGGGAATTGTACAGTTATAACTTACTTTATCAGTAGTAAATACATAATGCTATAGTGATATTACAAATGATTTAACACTTGAAAATTTCATAAATAAATATTTTATTGATAACTAATTGAAATATTCAATTTTACTTCATAATGTATTTTTGTACCAATCTTTGCACTAATATATGAACATGTACTTAATGTGAATTTACTTACATTCTGAAATATATAAATACATGTTTAATTGTTTATATTCTAAAGCACAAATTTCCAGAAATAATTGTCTCGTCATTTACTTCTATACACTGAAATGATTGATGAAATTTTATTCATATACCATGATTTAAATTGAAATAAAATACAATTTTAGTCCAGTTTAGGAATACACAAATATTTATTAAAATAATTTTGTTCTGTGTGAACTTTCGTAAGTAATTCTGATTAATAAATTACTCGGAGTAAACTTACCTGTATATACAAATATAAGTTTATTGGAAGAGTTTTATTGAAAAGTGAGTGATAAATTTATTAAAATGTCACACATAATATGTCTTTGAAATAACTTTATTATATCATAGCTACACGTATGAAATAAATTCATCGAATAAATTCTCGTCACATTTTCCAATATAAATTTTTCATAAAATAGTTTTCATCAAATTTCTTTTCATGAATTTACTGAAATAACTTCCACTGTTTGTTTTTGAAATAAATATTTATTGAGTAAATTTAGATCAATTTACTAAAAGTAATTTATTGAAATGATAAAAATCTCTTTTCGGAAAAGTATGCGTAAGTTAAATATTAATCTATTTCCCAAATTTTACATGCATATTTTGCCTTTCCATTCTATATAAATTGATTAATGTAAATTTCTCTGCAATTTTCGGTAAAACCTGAAACTGCAGTACTCAAAAATCTGTTTAATATTCCACTCTGTTCTAAAAAGTGCCTTTTCCGGGATTTTGTGGAAACTTATTTCTTATAACTCTGTAAGTTGATCGCTCGCTTTTTGAATTCTGCAGAAACACATGGCTATTTATTTATGTACTTTCCTTGTTCATTTCTACTAAATTTAGGGAAAGTTATGATCATATCTCTTTTTTACAATGGATATTCATCGGAGTGTAGCATTGCGAGAGGTTGTTTCATGGTCAGGCTGAATTCTATTTGCCGCCTATTCGGCATCGTTTCTTTCTAAATCTTTTAACATTTTTATAGCTATAGTGTCTTTTTTTCTTAAACTAATCTTATCTTGCAATACGCTTATCCAAGCTTTTGAACAGAAATATTTGACTAGAAAGGTAAAAATCTCCTCTGAATGTTATTTTTATTTCGATTAAACTCATTCAATGGTTATGTTCTTTATGAAACTTCACTGTGCCTTAATAATATTATTACACTTTATTAAAGGGAAGTTCCCAGTGTCTTTGTTGCCTTTATGTCCATGACCTTTATTGAATAATAGAAACATATATTACTATTTTCTATATTTTTGTCTGTTGGCAACGTTTGTTAGATTATTCTGAGATTCCTTTTCTCAAGACACAAGAATATTTCTCACAAGTTTTCAGTTCAGAATATTTTCTCACAAGTTTTCCTTTGACAAGAAAAACTTGCGAGAAAATATTCTGAATTTCAAAATTGGATAAATATTCAAAAGAAAGTATTACAACTTCTGCTTCGTCTGTTAGACTATTCACTATATGTTATTGTGTTTCTTTATTGATGCCTTAAATCATACAGTGAATCAAGCAAGAAAACATTAGAGACCAGCCATACTTGTGAATATTTTTAAATGTAACCCATACTCCTTCAGCTGCTCGTGTCTTGGAGTATCAGAATTTAACATAACTAAATAATTAATCTTCTTTTGTTCTTCTTTGATTAACTCAACTGAAATTCCATATTAAAAGAGTACTTTTAATGCAAGTTAATTTTACTGATACGATTTTTGTACGTGAGGATGTATGCCACTTCTCAAATACAGAACTTGCTTGTTAATTATAACTTTCACAATTAAGAGGATTTCATGCCTATATATTGGATAATAATCTTTTATGGCTGAGTATTGTCAGATTCTTGGGATTATACATTTATTGGAAACTCATCAATGAGTAATTTTTCAGCCAAGTTGTTAAAAAATAATACGGCTTAATGGAATCTACTGGAAATATTAACAAATTAAGGTAATTCTATAGAATTAAATGAAAAATTCTATTCAAACTAATCTTTTAAGTAGTATTGTAAATTGCAAGGTAATGACAACTCGAAAAGAATAATATACGAATTAGGCTTTGAAATAATGTAAATTTTGTAATACGATGGATATATAAATTTAACTTAATTTGAAATACATCATATTTATTAAGGAAAAAAGATTTTTGAATGTCGTAACATTATTTGTAATATTATATTAAATATAATATATATGTATATTAAATATAATATATATTTGTAATATTATATTAAATATAATAAATGATATTATAACATTCTTTGATAATATTATACTTTACATCTCCTTTAGTTCAAATTTAATTCTTTTGACAAAATATTAAATCTTTGTTTTTACTTAATTTTTAGAATAAATAACAATAACTTAACAAAACAATTGATATATATATATATATATATATATATATATATATATATATATATATTAAGAAACTAATATAATTAATCGGTAAAAAAAAGGAAAAAAAAAAAAAAAGGAAACCACAATTGCTGAACTTGAAATCGTCGAAATCTTCAAACCTTAAATAGCGCTTTGAAGTGGCGCCACAGGCTGATGTGTGATGTGCGTCTGCGCTGAAATTTTAATCATTTACATATCTCACCTGTGCTGATGCATGTTATAAATTTCTTGTTATTTGCAAGATTCCTTCAAGATGTTGCATTTACGGTGGGCAGCAGTATACATTTCTTTTACAGTTAAATTTTGTAAATTATAATTTGATCCATCGAAATTCTTTTGGTACCCCTAAATAGATTTCATTTTTCTGCAAACTCAAAACATATTAATTCTATTCGATGTCTTCATTATTTCTAAGCTCACTTCGAAATATCAGCGCCATTTGCAGTTATCGTATTTTGATGTTTTGATTTGAATAGCAAGCAAAAAATTACAACGCTGTTTGAATATAATATTTCCTTAAAATAAGAGTGATTCATTTCTGTTCTCTTAAAAGTTTTGGCTTTAATATTTATGCCCTAATAATTCCACAAGTATTAAATAATAGAATGAAAGGTCATTTAAACATATTATAAAATAAAAAAAAATCGAAAAACTTTCCGAAAGAATGTCATTCCGTAAATAAAACTTTTCCCATGGGCAGTTTGAAACTTGCTCCAATTCTTATGCGTGTTCTAAATTTGCGACAAGTCAGATATTTACCAGATTGTGCTACTATTTTTTATCATCTGTACTTTTATCAGATAAGAAGCCGTTGATGGAAAAACGAACGATTATAAAACATTTTCTTGTTGGGAAATGAAGCTTGTTCTTCTCTATAACTTTTACAAATAAATGCCTTTTCCATTTAGAAATGTTAAAAGATTAATTAAAACAAAGTTCTAAAAATCTTTATCTCTTTTAATTATGGATTTAAATAAAGTTTTGTTTTATGCTGAAAATAGATTTCTGATTTTTCTTTTCAAGATCAGAAGAATTATGTATATATTTATTTACATAAAAAATAACTTTCATAACTTTTATACTATAATGTTTAATATTTTATTTGTTGCTTTTTTCCAATTATTTGTGTTTTATTGTTTTATTTTATTTTTTTTACTAAATGATATTTTTTCTTCAAATAAAATTATTTTTGTTTGTTAACTGATTTTAGAATTACAATTCATTAAACAATCACCAAAAAATATTATTGTGATTATTCATAGTTATTAAAATATATAATTTTAATGCTATTTTTTATTGAAATGAATATAATACATTGAAAAATATTTCAAATATTTGTTGAGATTTAAAAAAAGAATGAAGCAAGCACTTAAGAAATATTTCAACCATTTTGTTTTGATTCCTATAAGCTTTTGAAATATCTTTATACATTTTAATACCATTAAATTCAAAATTAACTGCATAATAACCAATTAAATCATACTGTCTCTTAATCATATTTTTACGGTACCAATAAAAGTTTCAGATTTGAAAATTTGTGAAACTAAAGGAATTATTTTAATTTTACAAGTGATAATAAGATTTATCTTTACTTCATAAATTTAAATAATTTATTCCAAAATAGAAATTAAAGAAAATTAGGACGACGATCTTGTAACAAATAACGAATTTGTTACAAGATATTTTTTAAAAAATATATATAAGTAACATTAATTTAGTGTATTTCTTTATCTCTTAGTTGAAAGAAAATGGCAACTTCTGTATTCTTCAATATTTTCAAAAACTCATTGCTATTGGGAAACACAATTAAATAACCATTAAATTTCTGCAACAAAAGTAAAGAAATCTTCTAAGCCAATGAACAAAACAAAATTAGATTTTATTTGACTTTAAAAGGCCCAGCTGTCTTTTTAAACAGAGAATTGTTATTGCCACTTGCTCTTAAATAAAAGAGTAATATTATTTGATACTCTTTGGAATACTTTAAGAGAATATCATATTTAGCATTAACGATTTTATTTAAAGTTTCTTATTTTTCAATTTAAAAATATTCTCCGAAATAGTTTTATTTAACATTTTTATGGCAGCAAAAATTAAAATGGAATCTGAAATGAATAGCATATTTTTTATTTGTAGTCCAAAACAAGCCTATTTTATTCATTAATTTCATAAAAATATTATATAAATTAATTTTACATTTAAAATGATTTTTTAAAATGAAATCTCATCAAACTCCCAATGATGTTTTGTCAAACTTGATTCAATGATGTTTGGGAAAATACTTTTTTAATTTAAGAGGTATTTTTTAATTTTTTGTCCACTTCAGTAGATCTTATTACAATATGCCATTTGAGAACTTTCTAAATACATTTGAAATGGCAATATTTAATTAATTTATAGATATAAAAGATTAAAATTCCTAAATAGTTTGCAAATATAAATTAATCAATGGAAGAAACGGTAATGGATGCAAATTTGCATGGGAAATGGATGCAAATATGCATGGAAAGATTTGATAATCAGTATATTTATAAGAGATCAATATCGAAATATATTTATGTAAAATATGCTTTATAAAAGAATAATACAAATAGAAATAACGACTGCATTTTCCTGTTTATCAAATATCCAATTTTATTTTTGAATAAGTCTTATAAAAGTATTTTATTCCTATTTTAACATTATGAAAAGTACTTTTATGGCAGCAGATAAATAAAGAGACATTAGATTTTATTTCTTGAATTCTTGTTTTCTTGGAGAATTTAAGTACTGTTGTGTGCTTTGGGATCACTATGGCTTAGAAGTAGTTCTTCAGATCGAAAGTACTCGCTTTCAATCCCAGCCATTGCTGAACAACAACAAGTAGATATTGAGTTTCTTCCTTTTTTGCATGCATATCTGCAGAAGTGGGTGCTTGGGAGTTTTCTGAATTTCGTCCTTTTCAACTCGTTGAAAAATGCGGACCCGGAAACAATCATGTTGTGGGGGATAAAAGGCTTTATATTAGCCCAACAGGTTGTTCTCAACTCATTGTCAAAGCACTGTTGCTTGCAGTATTTCGTACAGAGTTATATCATTACGTATACAACCGAACCGTTTAATTAAAGATTAAGTCAAAATTCAACAGTAATTGCCTTATAATTTTAAAATATATCTTTGACACAAAATTAACACTTAAGATGGTCTCTTCTTTTCCAAATATCAAGCAGCAAATACTAACAAAGCAATATTAATCCAGATTTAGTTAAAATACATTAGTCTTATTCATTTCTGAATGTCCAAAAAGCGATTGCATGGGTTCAGTTCATCTACTATTTCCGTAGCCCCAAGCCTTGCGTTTTACAGTCGAGAAATCAGTGGTAACCTTCTCAAAAGTTTCCGTAACCAAAGATGCTTGACTAAGGCATTCCGATGTTAACTAACATAAAGGGAAAAGGCCGTTTGTGACTCTTTACGAACTATAGTAGTTAAATTATATTTTTTGTCTCTATTAATTGCAAAAATATTCCAAAACGATTCATTTTTATAATTTTAGAATGCTTTATTTTATTTATGTATTTTGTCGCGTGCCAACCAGGCTGGCAATATGGGGTGCGCTGCTTCCAACTTTATCATAATTTGTGTGGTATCTGACTTCCTCAGTACACACATGCCATAATTACCAGTTTATAGGGTAGGCAACCATTCATACAAGAAAAGGATAAAGACAGGAGAGAGAGAGAGAAAAAAAAAGAAAGAAAGTACATCCATACCCAAACCACGTTTCGAACCCAGGACCTCCCCATCCGCAATCAAGCACGCTGAGCACTAAACAAGGTAGGCGGTAAGAGTGCTTTATATTGAACCTATATGGTCTTGTATCGGTTTACTACGAAATTAGTATGCTAATTAATAATAATTTCAGTAGGGGTAAAATTTTTATCAAAAAAACACATTTTCACGTTCTGTATTGCATGAAAATAAAGAAATCTGACGAAATACGCACATTTGTATAAATGCTTCTTAATCGTATGATGTTATAGTTTACCGAGTTCTCCTTAACTGCATAAAGCATCATGGTTTAAATGATAAGAAACGTCATTCTTTATTTTAGAATATAGATACAGACTTATTTTTACTTAGTGAATATCAACGCTTCAATATGAAAAAGACCCTGACACTTCAATGGTACCAAAGATAGAACATAATAACTGGCATGTACCTCTAATTGAATTCATTTCTTTTTTACTTAATGTAAAAGCCCAGAAAACGGTATGACTAATGTATAAAATAGAGAAAATTTGATACTTCTATAAATCGCCAAAACTTTGAAGGCACTCAAAGTCTGCAAAGATTTTAAAGTTAATAAAATATTCGTGCATAGCTTTACTTAATACTAACTTTTTAAGATCTTATTTAGATAGAAATAATGGTTAAATAAAGTTCAAAGAAATATTAAAAAACAAATTGTGTTCTATGAAAGATTTTCTGCTTTTAAAAATGTATAAATTACTTAAAGAAAATATAAAGTTAATTATAAAAGAATGGTTGCTTATGAAGAAGAACAATTTAGGCTACAAAAAATTGTGTTTCTTTGATGCTTTCAAAATTTCACAAATAAAAACAATATTTTGTTACAAATAATTTTGTCCGAATAATCAACATCAATACATTTTATGTCATGAAGAATAATTATATGTTTATTATTGAAGCTGAATTACTTTTACTTATTAAAATAAATTCTGTTTATTTTTGTAAGTGTGAATTACTTTTATTTATTAAAAAAGATTAACAATCCAAAATTGCATTAGAAGTTCATTGAAAGATATACTTGACACGAGTAACAAAACTTTCCTGTTAACAATAACATCCAAGCTTAATAAGCGCAATATATGAATAACATCCTACTAAAATAATTCTCGCAACATATGATTTTTGTTACTATAGAACTGGACATGCATACATTTGATATTACTGAAGCATGGAATGCAAATTATTCAAAAGCTCCATAATTGCTTTGTATGAGAATGGTAGTTATTACTAAATGGTTAAAATATAAAATACTTTAAAACAAATTGATTTTAAAGAATAAAATAACTATACTCAAAGATTTGTTTTTAAACTTTTTCTATGTTTCTGGGAATAACTATAGCACCTTAAGAGAACTTGTTTTATAAAAAATTGAATAGGCAGAATTAAAAATGGTTTCACGTTTTTATAGATTATGTAAATATTTGTTACTGTACATGTAAAACTTACAGTTTGGCATGTTGTAAGCTTTAATGTCAAATTCACTAAAAAATATTCAAAAAAGATGCTGTATCGCGAATCTATATATTTGAAAGCTCTAAAAGTTGAAATTCTATTCTGCTTCTTCTTTTAAACTAGGAAACAGTTTATGATAACTTTTCATATAGTTATTAATGAACTAGGGAATGTTCTAAATTATGCTTTACCCAAAAGGAATTAGGAGAAAAAAGTTGTTTATTACTATTTAATTACTGATTTAATTATATCATTGTTTTATAATAGCTATGGCTGATTAGTCAGCTTAATTGTCAGTGCCAAATCGGTCCTCACTTCAATTCTTCGTATGTTTGATTCCCATATTAACCAGGGGTATTTGCAGCTTTTCAAAATACACTTTATCCTTTATAAGCGTTAACCATCATAAACGTAGAGTGTTGAACCCCTGTTCAATCACAATCATTAGTGAACAACAGGAGATAAATATGGTATTGCTGCATGCACCTCTATGGGGATCAGTGCTTGGTTGTTTTCCTGGTTTTATTTCTTACGACACATGAATATGACCCCATGAAAATTCTTCCCGTAAATTCCATTAATATATTTATGTTAGATATTAAAATGCTTTAAAACAGAATTTAACTGTTAAACTCTCCGCGTAGCTCTAAGCCATATAACATCTCCCATATCGTTACTTTGTACTCCATTACCCAACATTTGACAGTTTCTTCAAAGTTCCTTTGAAGTCATTAATGATTTTTTTATTATTAAATATATAACATGAGGATAAAAATATAATCTTACTTATTACTATTTTTCCTCATTTATATTGGTAAATGTTACTTCGTATAATTTCTTTATATAATCACGCCAAATATAATCTAAATTTAGTCTATACTTATTTTTAATATATGTAAAGAGTTTAACTGGGTTTCGTATGCTATGGGCAATGTGCATGTAAAGGAAAACCGCAGCAATAAAGAAATCTAAAATGACGAATTGGAAAGTGTAACCTGGAAGAGGAAGGAGGTTCATCGAACATTTATCGATATGTACGCCATCATTAGCGATGCGTGCCGCGGAATTGTCTAGAATATTAATTAATTCATTTTTTTTTCACACTTTCAAACATTTTGGTAATGCTGGGGGGCAGTTTTGGTGAAAGCAAAAACGTGATTCAAATAATTCTGGTTTGCGCTATTTGACATCATTTCCTTGCAAGTAAATTTTGATTGATATTATAAAATAAGCATGTTATCTCATTCAATTATATTGATAATAGTTAAAGGAAACATATTTATTTAAAAAATTAAAATATTTGAACAGTGAAACATTTATTTAAAGTTTTGTTCCAAATGCAATTTTTTTTTGGGGGGGCTATAAATGTTTATTTAAAATACTATATAATTTACAATTTCTTTTATTATTTAAATTAACTATCTCCTATTTTCCGGAGCTTTAAATTCTTACTTTCATAAAAAAAAGTCATCATTATTGGTTGTTTTATTGCATATCTATTGATTTCATGATACTTTGGAAAAATGTTTACTTTAAGTGAAAAAATACACGTTACACATCACGATATTTAAAACGATTCTTTTCAGAGTTTTATAAGATTAAGATTCAATGTTTGTACATAGGAACTTAATCTTGTTGTACTTAAATTCAAATGTACTTGTATGTTATTGTCTTTTTAAATATCATTGTGTGTGTGTGTCTTGCTTAATGATCAAAGTGAGACAAATACGAATTTATTCACGAACTCTTTGAGTTTATTTAGACCATGAGTGGTATAATAAACTTTCTTAAGAAAATATTTGCATAGTATCTTATGTATGTTAAATCTTCACCTCCTTGAAAATAACTATGTATACAAATTCTTGATTCAACCTAATAATGTTTACATCATGATCTTGCACAATTAGATTACCTTTTTGCGTGTTTTTTACTTACTAGATATTGCACTTTTGTCAAAAAGTAACATTAATTATACTCATGTGACTTTAATTACATCTTGTAATGTGTCATAATTATTCAAATGGGATATTTATGTAAAATGAGTGTAAGAATTTTATTATGAAATGGATATTTTGATCGGAACAAATATGTGTCGCTAAGAATTCTTCTAAAACTAAACCAATACAAGCCATTCAAGAAGACCAAAATTTTAAATATATGAATCTAAGATTTCTAAGTCAAAGATCCATAATGAATCTAGTAAATCAAAAGGCTAATACATTTATAAATAGATTAATAGTGTGATAGGTTCAACAGAATGTGTGACGAACTAAATTATATTTTTTGTTTTATTTGAATGGGTGCTATGTATACTGAATTAAAATAATTTTCTTAAATTTCCTATTTAAAGTAACTTAATTAAATTTTCATTTGTTTTTATTTATGTTTTGTTTGATGTTTCGAATTTTAATATAATTATTATATTGAGAAAACGCTTTTACATATAAAACTTTTATAATCAAAAATATTGCAAGAAATAGAAAATGACGATATATATTTTTTTGCTCTTAATTTTGCCTATGAAAAACATTTACTTCAAAAACTTCTATTGATCAAAAGTTTTATCGATATTTTTTATTTATAGACATACAATTGTTTAAACACTTATAAAAAATTTCTATTTCTGTAATTGCTATACAATAAATTTATCAATAAAAATGACTTGTTCTGCTTTTCTTTTAACAAATATACCCTAAAGAATTAAAAAATGAGAGTTGGGCTTTAAAAATAACATTTCATGCAATTATATTGGGAGCTGGTTTGTAAGCTGATATCTTCACAAAGATCAAAGCGTTCGATTAAATCGCCAAATCGTTCTAAATTAGTTCAATCAAGCTGAAGATTTGTCGATGTTAGCTTTCTATTCCTATCGCCCTGGAGTCGAAATCTTCGCCAAAGGGTGAGAGCAATTAAATGGTTATAGTAGGAAACCTTTCCTAATTGCTCGGTATATTGCTGTGGGTTCTTTTTAAGATATTTTCGATTTCTGATTTATGAAATGTGTATTGGTATAAAAGAGGTCATTCCAATAAATACAAGAAAAAATATTTTTCTTGGGCTTAGAAAGATTATTTTTCTTTTCAGTGACTGGAATTTTCTAGGTTTATGCAGTTTAGTTCAAACATTCCTTTCAATATATTTTTGGAAAATCAAAACTGCTTATCATAATTTTTATTGTAGAATTCGATATTTATTAATGTTTATGTAAATAATATGTAGATATATGTTAATAAAAAGTAAATTAACGTGAATTTTCCTGTTTTAAAAAATTAATGCATAATTTTAACATGAGTATGTTTTCAAACAAATTAAAACAGTTGTTTGCATTTTAATTTTTGTTTTCAAAATTAAATAAAAGAAACGTTATTTAATCTATTGTTTTTTACAAATAACCATTTAATTCATTCTGAAATTTGATGAAATCTTTTTTCACAGTCATATGATAATAAATTTCAGGACTCGATTGATAAATTTTAAATAATCGAAAATTCAAAAATGGTAAAAATGAATTTTCACAGAAAAGCTTTTATCCACAAAAATTAGTTAAAACTATTATCCTTTTTGTATACCTTATTCATGCATATAATTAAATCTATATTTAGGAATACAAATATAATTTATTTGTATCCTTAATTCATATTGTTTTCACTGAGATTTATCTAAGAAAGCATACATATGTTTCCCAAATTTATATAAATTTATGGATTATAATGTTTTGCTAAAAATTACTCTGAAAGTTAGGTTTCATATTTCAATAATTTAGTACTGCATATGTTTTAGTTTTAGTTCTAATAAATGTGAAATATAAAATCAGAAGTTTAGGCAATATACAAGAAATATTTTAACAGAGTTTTAATTGCTGCTAGCGTTAATGTCTTAGCTGGTCATGATGATCAAGTTATCAGTTGCTTAAATTTTGCTTAAAAATATAATCGGTTATTAGACGAATGCTTAAAGATATAAGCGATTCTATATCTATTGACTGGATATAAAGAGAAATTAGGATTAAAAATACTTTTATTTTTATCTAGAAAGTATTTCTTAAAATTCTTCAAAGAATCAAAATTCAAGAAACTGAATTTACTTTTTTTAGTCATTGTTATTATAATTTATAAATAAAATTTTTGAATGATTTTAATTTATACAAAGAAACAACATGGATTATTATGAGTTACTCTTACTATTTTGAATTTAACTAAACTTTATACAAATTAAAATTCTATCAGCCTTTTATTTTATGCTTAATAAATATGTAACATCAAATGGCACCCAAATAGCCTTCTACGTTGAATACTAATAATCACAGAAAATTTACATAAATTTCTATTGTAAAATAATGTTTTTAAAATATTTTTGTAATTCTTTTTTCTATTAAATAAAAAAAGCACTTGCGTTTCAGTCCTTAAATGACAAAATTCGATATTTTTCTTAAACATAAAGCAAAGAAACTTTAAATATTTTTTACGAATGCATTAAAATTATTTTAAATACCAAAAAATATTTATTTGATCATATTCAATAGTTTAGATAGTCACTAAGCTGAAATTGTGCAGCTCTAAAGAAAGCTAAGCTGTATATTATCTCATTATGTTATCAGGTAAACAAATAGTATGTCCTTTAATTAGCATTATTCTTTACTAAAACTTATTCTTCGTTAACCAAAAACGATTCTCTTTAGTTTAAACTTAACTCTCATTACATAGACATCAATATTATTTCATAGAAAGAAATCATTTAATCCTGCGAAGTTTGTCGCCAATTTGTATTCTACTTCTCGAGTTGTAAAGGCTATAAATTATATCTTACACAAGAGGTGCGTTTTATAGTTCAGGTTAAAATAAGGTGCAATTCACCCTCAACAAATTTAATGAGAGCATTCAATTCGTACAACACTAAAGTGGGTCAAGGAAAATTAAAAACTAGTTGTGATGTTTTTACCCACCAACCAGTTTAATGTAACATTTGTGGTGGATTCTAATACATAACTTCCGGTTCATCTTTTTTATCGAATTTAAAATAAATTTTGAACTTCTTTAGTTTAAAAGATTATAAACTTTGCACTCTGGTTTATTCTTTTTTAGGGATATTAGTATGAAATCCCTATCAGGTATGAATCAATTATATGTGTAAAAAAAATCTGGAAAATTTCTCTATAGTTCATTTCACAAAAAAAAAATTGTTTAATCGCCAAACTGAATGAATAAATCAGTTTTTAAATATCTGATAATATTCGATTATCTTGGCCTGTTTTAGATAATTTATGAAAATTAAACTGACTTTTGAATACTTTATTACTCTTGTTAAATACTTAACAAATTATTAAAATTTTTAAAAAATGTTTCCAGTCATTAAAAAATAAACTTTTATTTTCTTATTTAATATGAACGTTATTAATTTTAATCGAATTCTAAATTAATTTTCAAAAGATTTTTTATCAGTGTTCACACATAGAAAGTATCATTTAATAATAATAATTATAGAACTGATAGAGTTTTCAATTTCATCAAATCTAATACGAACTGTCTCTAGTTTCTCGTACTTAATCGCTTACCGAAAAGAAAAACTGAATTGAAAAGAGAAATGTGTTATCAGCGTTTTTAATTGAAGTGGATTCTAAAACTTGTGTCAAATGGAAAACAAATGCATGCAGATTTTAAAAGCGCAACATGATTTTATACAAAAAAAAAAAAAAGAAAAAAAATGTAGCTAAATTTTAAATGTTATTTATTTAAATGAAATTTATTTATTATGAAATTATTTATTTTATTTAGAAAAGAAATAATTTGAATGCAATGATTTTTTAGTAAAACTATTTCCTTTGAACAGAATTTCTTACTCCAATTTTATCTTTTCCTTAGAATATCTCGCTCTAATATATATACACACTCGCAATACATACCACATCAGTATCGAAAATTCTGGAAAAAAACACTTTCGACTCAGAAATTTAACACAATCCTATTTAGAAATAAAAGACAAACCCGTAAATAGATATTCTAGTCTAACTTTATTGTTTAATTATAAGAATAATTAAAAAGTATATATATATATATAGAATTATGCACAAATTTGTTGATTGTTTTACAATATCGCTAAAAAAACGGTCTTAATAAACTAAAAATATAAAGAAATTAATAATCTTTAGTACGAAATTGCCACAATATGTTTGAGAAAAAAAATATTAAAGTAAATATGTAACATTTAAAGAAAAAAATTTTGCACTTTCCAAACTGAACTTGACAATTTTATAACAAATTTTTATCAATTTAGCTAAAGTTATATTTTCGAATATGCGTTCAGAAAGTGAACGAGTTTGTATTTCTGCATCGACAAAAATCGATGGAACATTTCTTCTACGGAAATTCAGAACTAATATTTGAAATGTATTCGTTCGCCTTTATCTCAGTGTTTGTCCAGCGTACCGTGAAAAGCTCCAAAAACGTTCCCTCCTTTCGGACGATCAACCACAGTTATCTGGTACTCGGTATTTTCTTAAGTATTTTTTTCTTTCAAAAGTATGACATAAAGAAATTGGTTGACAAAATGTCATTTTTTTGTACCCTTCGTTGAACTCGATTTGTAGCATTTTTTCTATCTAAGAGTATTACACTCTATCCCTTCGATAACAAAATGACTAAATGCATTATCAGGATAGAGTGTGTGCTATCTTTTTCCTGTTTCGTAGATCTAATACTTTTGAGTTCAATCCTGTGTTATTCTTGAATTTCAAGCTCGGAGCGATTTACAAATTGAAGTTTTCGACCTTGAGTGTATTATTACGACTTTTATCCTTCCATATATGCGGAATCAGCTATAGATCTTTAGCATAGTCTTGCCAAGTTACTTAGAGATTATTTTTTATCAAAAGAGATGGCTCAAAGTGTGTAAATTCCAAAATGTCAAAATTATTTAGAGCTATAAAAGTGAGTTAAATATTAGAATATTCAATTGTTATAGGTTATTAAATGTTTAGCTATTTTCTGCCAATGCTTAACGTCTATATTTAATTCATACTTGCTTAACACAAGATGGAATTACAATTAATCAATGAAAAATTAGGTAAGATAAAAGTTTATGTATCAGAAATGAATATATTTTTGCAAGTAAAAACGATCATGACCATCATATTCTCCTAACCTTAAACGTGTTGACACGCGAAACATCTATGGAAAAATTGAAAAAAATATTCGTGAATATATATTCTAAATGTTGTTTGGCATAAAATAATTTATTAGCTCAAGATTTTAAGTTGTGCGAATGGGAAATGATCTACCTAAACCATTTATAAATCAGCTTAATATGGTGAAGTGGTGTTCCAATCTTTTTCTGCGTATTTTATCTTTAGTTTTGTCTTTTCATACGGTACATTTACGAAAAAAATTTGTAAAACTTTCAAGCAATTATCCAAACAGATAAGCATGTAAAACAGAACTACATAATCTGTTTCTCGTTGTTCAACACTTGATCGAACCCAAGACCTTTCAGTTTGCGATCATATAATGAGCCACGGTGAATTCGTATAAATCAATTTTCACAATGTAAGGTTTATTTTGAAACGAAACTCAAATTTCAACTTAAAATTTATGTGAAAAATTTTTTAAATGAAAAATGCATTTAACTATAGCTTTTTTCCGAATTTTCTAATGTGAACATAGATGTATAAATGTTTTAAATTTTTATAACCTTATTAATTTTATGATAAACAGATAAAATAAGATTTGTTACTCGAAAAAACGTAAAACTTGTTACCGTTTGTATTCTTCAAATCTCGCTACCACCCTATACAAAAGAAATAAAACTTTTGAAAAAAAACGTCACATTCAACTATTCATCCGGAATAGCCTTGACCTCGGGTCAACTCGATTGCCATCACTCCAAATCGCTCGCTTCAGTGGAAGAAACAAACAACTGAAATCTGAAAGTTTCGCATGACTCTAATAACCCTTTGAGTACTTATCACCTGTAGCAAAAAAAATAACCCCTTGAGCACTTATCACCTATAGTAAAAAAATACCGTATCATCTACGAATATAATTATATGTACCAAAAAAAATGTGTTATCTTTTTTCAACAGAGCCTACTTTCTCAACTCAAAATATTAAAAGTCATCGGATGTAGGTGTAGGTTAGGATATGATCTGGGGCGTTTCTAAAAAGTCGTGATGCTTGCTTCTTTTTCATTTTACTTTTCTTTGTTGCTTTTTGAATTTACTTTCACCTGTTCCAACAATTCTGTTTTCGATTTGTTGACCTTGACAAATTCAAAGCTAATGTTCACGTTCTGAAAAAGGAGGAACAGTTCGCAAAACGAAGTTCGAGAAATCTTGTGTCATTGGACATGACAATTGAGACATCATTGACACATCCTAATTCATGATGATTTATTAAGTCAAAGAATAAATAAACACATAAAAAAGTAAACATATTATACAGTATTTCTTTGTATTTTTGTGTGTTTATATTAATTTCTGAGTGTTTTTATCCATGATTTTAGTGTATAGTCCAATATAAGCCGTTGGCGTCTCTTTTTCAATTTAACGAGTTTGAATTCAACGTGAAAAACAGGGTAATATTTTTTCTGATCGAGCTCATTGTCTCTGGCTGTTACATAAAACCACTGAGAACCACCTATTGTTCAACATGAACGTAAAGTTAATGCATAAACTAATGAAACAGTTCAAATTGAGATCAGTTGTGTTTATTTGCAACTTATTCAAAAATTCTATTCTAGCATTACCGAACTGATAGAAGAGATAGTCTTTCTGCTTAATATAAAGTGATATTGGTTAAACTGTGATTTTAAATATACCATCCTTTTACTTCCAATGTAAAACTGTGGCATTTTGTGTTCAACATTTATTCGTTGTCATCAAAGAATAAATATAGCGTAGCTGAATATTTGAGTATATACCTTTAAAAATAAAATATGTAGCAAAAATGTCTTTTATATTTATATTTCAAATTTATGAATTCAAATTTATATTATTTGTCATAATTAATGGTCACTGTATATGATATGTGCTTAGGTATATAATTTTCAAATACATATAAAAACAGTCTATGAAAATCATATAATTAATTTCTATATACTAATTGAAAATATAGTTATTCTTGGATGTTCTCGTATTGTTATTCTTTGTTAAATGTTAATTTTTATTTTTAAATATTTATGATGTTAGATATATAGATTTTAAAAGGATGATCAAAAAATAGTAGGTAATAAATAATTTTATTTTTCTAATTAAAATATAGATTTTATTCTTATTAAAATATAAATATATTTTTGATAATCGCATGCCTTTAAGTTAAAGTAATTTCAAATCTTATTTAAGTTGGCATATAAAAAATGTTAATAATCAAATAACTATCTCTTATACATTTACAAATAATAAATCCTTAAAAAAAGATTTATTATTTATTTTTACTTAAAAATTAGGAAAATATACTGTTATTTAGTTAAATAATCAACATTTTTTCTGTGATAAAATGAATAATTCTTTTATTGATTATTTTTAAGAATAAAATTGTAGTTTTGAAAACGACTTCTCTGACTTTCATTTGCCGTCAGCCGGGGAACGTGATTTGATTCAACAACAGGATTCCAGAATAGTTTCCTATAATATATTCCGTTTTATTTCCTGGTTTTGAATTATTTGTAACAATAACCTTGTTTCATTATTCATTTCACGAGAAAAATACTATAAATAACGTGCTGGGAGCACACGATCAAAAAGTGATTGGTTGGTATAAAAATAAAGTCATCTTTATGAAAGAAGGGACAATCTTTCATATTCTGTCCCTCACCCATCAAACTATGCCAAAAGGAATTATGAGCCGCATATATCTCGATTAAAATTCAGTAACAGTCCAGAATGAGACTATCAAAGAAGCATTTCCTTGGATAAATCTTATCTATTTCTCAAATAAACTATATTTAATCGTCTTATTAACCACAAATTGGTAGCTTATTTTAGTCGCTACGGATTCATAAACAAATCAAAAATGTTTTTGAGTTGAGAAAAAAGTGGTTTTGCTTTAAATCGTTTTAAATTTTTTTATCAAAATTGGTAAATCCAAGTTTTAGTTGAAACAGAAAAATATGCTTAATTTAAATAATGATATGCAGCGATAGGGCAAAGTTATGCATTTCTAAACCAAATGATCATTTGAAAGCTTTGTGGTGTTTGAGTTATTTTTTGCAGAGAATAGTCCAAAAAAAAAATTTTGAACAATTAATTTATGTTTCCAAGCTAATAATTTTTGCATTGCATATTAAAATTTATGCACTTTTTTGTTCTATTTGTCGCAATTTTTATCGGCTTTGATACAAAATTTTTTTGTCCTGTGATCTACAGATAAATAGTACCATAAATCAAAAATGGACTCTTCCCTACGGTAAAAATGTTCAGAATAAATGACCAAAAGAAAAAGTCCAACGGTATTATATTGGTTGCTCTGGGTGGCCAAGCAATCGGGTCACTTCTCCCAATCCATCTTTTAGGAAAATGGTCATTCAAAGAATTACGAAAGAATGCACCCTAATATAGGAGTTGTCATTCTCTTCAATTTTTAGTAGAATAAAAAAATCGAATGAACACATCAAAAGTAAGCATATTATTTTATTCTAAGCTTGGCCAAAAACAAACGTCATCGTACTATTAATAATAGGCGTATAGGCCGTGTTTACAAAAGAAACTAGAAAAAACATAAAATCAAAGCTAAGGGCAGACGATATTTATAAAAAAGAATATTTTTCAAATAAGAAAATGTAATTTTCTACCCTAGTGTTAAATATAAAATAAAATGAATGAATTTATATACAACTGCCATAAAAATTTGCTTCATATCTTCGTAATTCTATAAATCATTCATCAAAATGTGTCCAACTTTTTTTAAACACCCTGAATTTGGATAATGCAAAACCAATTTATTTAATTCCTCAGATAGATAATAATTATTCTTTTATATCTATATACAATAAAGAGATTTCGATAGCTTACAAAATATAGTGTTATTGTAATAAAAATATGAAACTTTTCTGCATTGTTTTCTTCACGTTGTTATTTTGATTCAATTTTGAAAATATTCAACCAAAATTCTACTAAATACAGCAATAATTAAGAATTCAAATTTTAATAACAAATTAAAATAATAATGAGCGTTGTTAAGTGAAGATTTACACGTAAATTGATAAAATTCTTTTATAAAAGTTTTCATGAAAAAATATCCATAACATTAAATACTTCTGAGAATATAGTATATATGAAAATATATAACAGAACTTTATACGAATATATATTATATTCATTAATAAAATCATGTATTATCTCTAGAGGATATACAAAAAATATAAATAATTAATAGTTGGAAAGAAAACACATTATTAATAATTGTTTTACTTATGCATATATTATTATCAAGTTTCGAAAATGTCAACGTCCGACATTCCAGAAGTTTTGCATATTTACTCAGAAACTTCAAAATCAAATCTTTTGAATGAAAATTTCATTGCATGAAAAATTTCGTTAAATAGGGGCTTAAAAATATACAGATAATTAAAATAGATTAGAATACATATATCTTGTGAAAATTTATGATAAATTAAATATAATTTTTAGTACTTCTGTATTTATAGTTATTAGAAATAATTTACACTTTTGCTTCTAGTGAAAGTTTTGTAAAAATTTTCCCAATTTCGGAAACGAATCGAAAACAGAATAAGTTTTATTATCAGTTAATTTTCGAATAGTTCAGTTCTATGTTTTTTGTGTTGCCTATTTTTTTTCACTGATTTGAACTTTACCTTTTGTCCATTAAATTGTTCTAAATTTCTCCATCTTTATAGAAAAAGAAACACAATTGATGCATTTCTACCACTTTGTTCCGCTTTCATTATAAAAAAAAAGATAAAAAAACAAGTCTAAATTTTTCGAATGAAATATTAAAAAATAATTTCATAATATACTTTCATTCAATTATTAAAAAGTAGTTACACTCTCCATAAAAAATGTCGCTAAAGGAATAATTTACTATTTTAGGTTTTTATTGCAGGAAGACTAAATCCTTTTTAATTAAAACAAAGACTTCGCATTATAATCAAGTAGAAAATTATATAATTAGAATAAAACTGAAATTCAATCATTTTCCTCAACCCTCCCTTTTCTCAAAGCTTTTTATGTGTACTTCAGAATTTAATTCTTAATTTTGAATATTGTACTTTTTGTAAATTAGTATTTTTCCTGCTTATTTAAAATATTTTTCCTAACATCTATTTCAATAAGTATTTATGTAATAAAAATGTTTAATGTGTGTGTGATCATTAATAAAACAAATTAATTTTTAGCTCAACAGTTTTGTTGTATGTACATAAAAATGAATAAAATTAAAATTTATATTATTATAAATGATTTTTATTATTAATATTATTATTATTATTTTTGAAAGACTAGATGACGAAAAATATTGTTTTGTTATTCGCAGTGAATCATTCAATAATAAATCAAATAAATGTATACATTATTATTATTTTATATGTAGTAGCCATTGGTAAATATAATCTTTAAACTATTAAAAAAATAACCTTTGTTCATGGAAATTTGCTAATATAATGTAAAATTTGTTGACTCAAAATGTGAAATTTTTAATTCTAAATTAATTATAAACCATACTTAAATTATTAAACACATCTTGTAATAAATGGAACTCACGCCAATAGAATTATTATTTTTTCTAGATTTCACTCATGAAAATTGAGATCAATTTAAAATTTTTATTTAATAATTTTTAAAAAAAGCAATTTCATAGTTACAATCTATATAATGAAAAAGAAATTTTATTTCTTTCATTTTATTTTATTTTCCATGCGTTAATATTGCTTTTCATTCAAAGCAAAAAGTTCTATTTAATTCAAATTATTCGTTGGAAATGTTGAATCATTCGAATAACCTAATTTCCAGTGGGAGGTCTCTTCCAAGAAAAAAAGTGATGATCATCTTTACAACCACCCCCGAAACACCCTCCCAAATGGAGAAATCAAATATATCTTGAAAAAATCATATTCTCCGCCGAGATTGAAACATAAGGATTGGTTTTCCTTGTATATAAAATAAGAAAAGCAGTGGGGGAGGGTTGTGACCCGGATGCCCCGCGGGTGCTTGCCGAACAATCCAGTATGTTTTTGGTTTTCTTTATTTTTTGGAGGCCCCGTTACATCGGAAAGAAAGGAGACCATCCAGCCTTGTAGCCATGGGAAAATGTCTTCTAGTGCTTTTTTATAACTATTGTATTGTTAAAACAAGTTCGATCAAGCGAAGGGGTTCCGCTGCGAAGGGTGGGAGCAGCAGAATAATCAACACTTTCGATGAAACTAAATTGCGTATAATTATAGAAGTTTTTTAACCCTTTGTTAACTGTTTACATTCATTTTTAACTGCAAGTTCAAATCTAATACAGTTATTACTTATTTTCACACAAAATTAGTTAAAAACTGTTTTGTTAATTAAGTAAAAGTAAGTTACACTAGTCCTTAACAAAATATAGTTTTTTATGCTTCGAAAAAATTATTTATTAAAATTTTGTTTAATTAACTATTTATCATTTAATCATTCGTTAATGCGATTTTTAGCATTCTGTCCATAAGTTTAATCTGTGTTTAATGGTTTTAATCTATATTCATATGCAGCTCTAAACGAACCAAAAAAATAAACAAGTTGCTATTTAATATCGAATCCTCCATTTTGAAGTTCTACTGTTATATGAAAAGTTATTGCTTACTAAGCCAACTGAGATACAACTGGATGAGAGCTTGTGGCCCTTACCAGTGTGACAGTTTTTGATTTATCTGGATTGAATCTTTTATATACTAGTAGCTACATCTTTTTTATTACCTAAAAATGCTCTATTCTCTTTTATAAATTTTAAATATATATAATTTTGAATGAAAGTAAGATTGATTTTTATTGTAATTTAATCTAGATGTATTAGAGCACAGTGAATATTCCAAATTTCATGTCATGTAAATAGTGTAATTATCCAAAAGAATAGAATATCTTGAAATTCTAAGCTCTTTAAGCTCCTTTTAAATTTATAAAATTTAATATAACATTTTTATTTAATAATACGAAAATTCCAATCAATCATTTAATATGACAGAATTTTATGAAAAAAAATCATATAATGTATTATATGAATTTTTTATAATACATTATATGAATTATAAAAAGCTTTTTTTAAAGATGTTTACATCTATCTCCATCCAATGTCTTTTAAATTTATGTGAAAAAATTAACATTGGTTTTATAAATTTTTGTTTAAATATTATTCTTTTTCTTATTCAAAGTAACCTCTGAGTTTTCATATCTGTAATAAATTGTCTTGTAATACAAAGAAAGTATTTAAAGGTCTAGTAACTCTTGAGTTTTCTGTAGAAAGGAAACCATTTATGTAAGTAATTAAGTTAAAGAAATTAATTCTTTAATTACATTCATGAAAGAAATAATATTCGGTTTATCATAAATTTTTAAAAAATTTTCTTTTTTGAAGTACAACTGTATTTGAGGTATTGGGTGTCATTTATTGTTTAAAGAATTAATATCTGGTTACATCTGAAGCAAATCATCAAATAAAAAGAAGATTTATTATTTCAAATTCTTAATCAATCGGTAAATCATCTTTTCCCATTGAAGTTAAATAATATTATCCTTGTAAATTTAAGAACATACTAAACAATTTATTACAGTTTCATTGTTATATACTAAACGAAAACACACCCCACACACACACAAATATATATATATATATATATCTCTTACTTCAATAAAAATTCTCAAAATTTTTAAAAATATTTATTTTGTTTTGATCACATTTTTCCATAATTCAAAAATCTGATAATTCATTTGAATATAAAACATCTAAAACTATTATTTAAAAATTATTATTTATAATGTTTACATCTTTAAAAATGCAAAATAAAATCGTAAAAATTGCTTTTAGATTTTACTACTTGACATTAATTTGAACTTTCTACCTATAATCTGAAATGATTTAATAATTTAAAAAAATAGCAAATTGACTATTTGCATATAAATTTAAAACCTTTTTTCGGTAATTTTGAATCTCTTTTCCGTTTTGTTTCAGTGTTCTATTTTAAACATTAAATTTTCACTCTAAACATATTATGAAATTAATATAAGTGAGAAGACATATTAAACTTTGCTAGAGTTAAAATTATTTTCTATTCTGTATAACGAATCTATACATATATTAATTTATAATTAAAAACTCATCGCTTTTTTCTTACTTAGTCAATTTTTAAAAATTTTTGAAAAACTTATCTTTTAAACATGACTTAAAAATTTCCAATATTTCAAATCAATTTGATAACTTGTATTATCGCAATATTTTTATATCAATCTTGCAATATTTACAGGAATTTCTCAAAAATAAAACAGTAAATTGACTTTTATAATACTGTCTAATAGGGATATTTCGCATCGTTTATTTACATTCTGCTACATCCGTCTCTTCAAAACTGCTGCATCCGTTTTTGTGGCTTTCTGTCACATTTCTAGTTTGACCCGTCATAATTTTTATTGTTTTTGACACACAAACTTCATTTAGTGAGATAAAATTACTCACGCAAGGTCAAACTTTTTCCCTTTATTTCCCATCATGACACACGTAATTACTAAGGAAGGAAATTCGAAATTGAAGAATCATTAAAAATCTTATTTCTCATATTGTCAACCATTATTACATTGCTGCATTATACAGACCAAATGTATAATGCAGCGTTTGTAAAATGTCTAACACATTGTGGAGTTTAGTAAAAAATTGAAGATTTAAGGAAATTCATGGCATTTATTTTTATTTATTTTTTTACAGCTTGACAATTTTTAGAGACGAATTTCTTCTCCCATTTGAATTGCTGTTCTTTTAAAAATTTTATTCATTAAATATAATTTTCTTTTCCAGTTTGAATTTTTAATATTATCCTTATCATTTGTGTTGCCAATTTCATAGCTTGTATCCCCATTTCTCTAGCAGTTAGATTTTCTGCTATAGCACCATAGCTCTTTTTCCCTCTATGGATTTGTGTAAAAGACGTCGTTCACATGATAAAAAGTAGATGTTGCTAAACAAAGGGCTAGGATTATGACTGCAATAGTTGTTTTGAATTCCAACTTATTTTCTCACATTTTAATTGAAATTCAACTGCCTTCTTGATATTCTTCAAGCGATCAAAGAGGTACTTGTGGAAATTCCCTGAAAAGAATCATACTTTTTTTTAATCTAATTTACGCGAATAATATTATTTAAATCAATCTTAATCAATGAATGTTTCAGACACACTGAAATGTTCCAGACATTTTATAGGCACTTGGCATTATATTACCTTGTTGTACCAATGTTTCATGACAGATTTCACTGTTTCATGTGAAGAATTTAAATCTTTTACATATCTATTTTATTTTCAAGGCAAAATCTTAAAAGAAATTAAGCGCCTTCTACAGCAAGTTTTCTTGGAAGAAAATATCCACCAGCCAAAAAATTTAATAGCTTTTGACCATCCGTAGTCCTGGTAGTAAAGCATTAATACCCAACCTTTGAACCTTCATTATTCACGAGGAAATTTGTTAACTAAAATAAACATAACTTGGTCACGAAATTTAAATATGAATAAAGGATTTTTTTAGAAATGTATGCTTAATTTTAAATTATCAGAATAGTGCTTTCTTTAACTAGTAGACAACAAATACCCTTTATTTACTATATATTTTATACAAAAATATTATTTAAGTATTTCATTATATTCGAAATTGTTTTTAGACAATCAGACTTGTAAAGTTTGTTAATGTTGTCTTACGTGTCTGTGAATTTATTATTAAAAGAGCTACAGTGTACGACATAAATAAAGTCTCATATTTCTTTTAAATCGGCTTTTTAAAATTATACTTGTGTTGAATCCTTTCATTGTCATGGTAACAAATAACTTATAAGAATGCTATTATATTTATTTAAATTGTGGTTTAAAATCTCTGTCTCAATGTTTCCTTGGCTACAGAGCTAAAATCACTTATTTCAACGATTTATTTTAATTTATACTGAAAAAGTTTTCTTTTAAACAAATGCCGTTTGAGGTTTTAAGTAAAATTGAAGTTTTTTCTTTTTCTTCTTATTTGAACAAATTTAAATATTTTTTCACTTTAAAGTTCAATTGTTTTTCATAAAAAAAACATTGTTATTTTCAGATTACATTTGTCATCAATAACTTCTGAGATAAATTTCATTGTAACTAGGTTTTATTCAATAGTTTCAAGACTGTTAGAAGTTAGCATCCTCCCTTTGATTTTTGTTGTCGTGAATCTTAATTCAAACTGCTACCTTTGATTAGAATTCCAACAATAGAATATAGCATAGATATATATTTTTAAGTAATTTATAAATCCTAAATTGGGTTATAAATTTATAAATTATAAAAAATTTATAAATTAGGTTCTGTTGGGAATCTATTTCTAAATCATGATCCTTATGTAAATTCCAGAGAAAATATAAAATTCTAAACGGAAAAAGGAAAAATCAATATAAAAATAAATAAATTTTTATGTTTATTTATTACAACAAACGGGTATAGTAAGGATGAAATAAATATACTGGTTTGAAGGTGGTATTCCAAAGCTTGTTGAAAATGTTCATTTATTTGAAAATTATTTATTATTAATGCATTTCATTTATAATATTAAATATCAATGTAAAAAGACGCATTGGTCTGTAAGTCCATAAAAAAAATCAACATAAAACATAGAAATTACCTCTTTATACGAATTTCTTTCTAGTATGATTATAAATTATACTTGTTCTGTGTTTTCATAAAATTAAATAACATAAGTCAACCTTTATTGACGTATACATATGAATGAATTTCAAACGTTGCCATTAGAGATACTGAAATTTCAATGGTCAGCATGTGGTCAGATTACCTTTTGTGAAGCCTTCTTTACGTGGTAGATATTAGTTTTAAATTTTTATGTATATGTGATCTTGACAAAGAATATTTGAATTTGGATTGTAGTCTAATTCCAAATATCGCTCATCTACACTTAATATACTGAAAGGCCATCTTTGTCGAAACTTTTGGATGTCACATCAGTTGTTCCAAAATTTTATAATTTCAAGATTGATTCTCAGTTTGCCATTTGATCAATTTTGCTTGTTTAATTTTCTTAATTTATGATTTGATTTAATTTCACTAATTGTCTTTTTATCACTGTTCTTTAGACAAATAATGATTTGTGGGGATTTTACAAATTGACTATGCAGATTTTCGTCTCCTTATCACTTTTTTTTTTGTGTGTTTTTCACATTTTTCACTGATGAAATGCGCCAACTTATAAAATAGTATTTTAAACGTTTCATTTTTAGCATAATTGGTTTCACAATTCCCTAAAATTTACAAATAGTTTTGAAGAAGTTATCACAAATTTTCTAAATTGGATATTCTTATTCCTTTAGTAAATAGCGATTAAGTTCGGTGATTAAATACTTGCTTTGCTAAATCACAATATTTAAATTTTAATTTATACATGAATTGGAAGGAAAAGCTGTGACAAATTTAGCATTGCCTAAGGTGTACCACAAGGAGACCAGTCACGTAACACCTCTTTTCTGTCTTTCTGTAGGTCATCACTGTTTGCCAGCTTATCTATATAGGTTCAAACATTGCGCAATTCCCTTTTTTGTCTTTGAAGACAACACCAAATATAAGGCGATTCTCATTTAAATGGTTCTCTGCACTCGTATTCATATATTAAAAGAATTTTGAAGGCATGGGCCTAATGACATCATAGCCAACAGCCTTGACATTCGGAATAAATAAATATATGATTAGCTTAAATATGACTTTACTTATTGTTAAAATTTGCGAAAAGAAAGGAAGAATTGAATCACTGTGGGAAAAAAATTATAATCTATAGTTTATAACACACACACATATATATATACATTTATATATAGGGAAATAGATATGGGACTCTTAATTTAAACAATTGCTTTCATATATTAAGTTCAACGAAAAATATAAAGTTTTGATGGGAAACTCTGAGCTAAGCACAACGGTAGGACGCAGTGAAGGCCGGAAAAAGGCAGACTATACAGAAGCAGATGGCAATACCAGTACTCAGACGAGAGGAGGAAACGATTGAAAAAGTGATTCACCGTCGGGCACAATACTGTCGGGCAGCTGGCAATTGCGACAGGGAGACGTGCCTTGTTTAACGGATGGGGTTCAAGTTCGTGCCCACGCGCTCTGTTTTTGAAGGGGAACACCTTTGGTTTCTTTTCTCGAAGTAGGATGCGCGGTTAAAATATGCATTACGTCTTCTTGGAGAAATCTGGATCAGATTGCTAGAGTAGAGCGATGAAGATAAAGCTGAGGATAGAGAAAGCAATAACCTCCAAACAGAACAACTGATGAAGTTTTTGTTGTTTGAATGAAGAATTAGCTTAAGATATTTAATGAAATAGAAAAAATTGATAAATAAATATTTTATCTTTTTGCATTTTTATGTAAATAATACATTCATTAAACAATGTTAGCATTAATTTTACTTGTCGAAATGTCAATTTAAAATTTCTAAGTGTTAATAATATGTGTGTATTATTAACAATTTGCTAAAATGAAAATTAATACGTTATTAATTCTTTGTAAAGAATTATTCAAATATAATTTAAAAAAAATTAATTCCGGTTTCTTTTTTTATTTCCATCCAAAATTTCAATTTCATGCTTATTAAATTAATTTGATTTGTATGTTGAAAAACGTATTTGAATTAAATAAAAAAAATTTTAAGAAATAAATGTGTTGCATGGTATTTGAGCTTTTGTCTTATTTAAAAAAAGATTATTTAATTTTACAAAAATATTAACTTTCTATTTTTCATCAAACATAAGTAAATTATTTTCATTTTTACGGTTAAAAATTAGTTTTATATATTCCTACAACACCCCTATGAAAGGATAATTAGAATTACATTTAAGGACGTTAAATGGCTAAATTTATAGATAGAGTAAAAGTTTTAGAAATAAAAAGAAAAAAGGAATTTACCTTTTTTAAAGAAGTAATTTGACAATTTGCTTAAAAAATACTTATAAGAAAAAATAATAATTGAAAATGTTATAAAATAAAGTTATAAAAATAATGGTGTCATCCAATTTTTATGAAATAGAGAAAGTTTTTCTCATCTTTCCATTTGTTTCTCTGATTGCTTAGAAATAATGATGTCATATTTAATTAGTGCTTCACTGGGGCATTTGAGAACTATATTCCACTCGGTTCTTGTTTATGTTTGCAATAGTTTGGAATCCAGAAGCCTTGCTCAAATTAGCTATCGTGTCGAAAAAATGACTATAGAGCGATAAAACATACGGATCTATTACAACATCAGATAAAAAAAGTATAAGCATTTAAACTATTCTAAGGGATATATCTTAAGTTTAGTTTCTTAACTAAATTAAATAAAACGTATAAAATTTAAGTGTACCCGTAAAGAAGTCAAGTAAAAGGTCGTGAAAGATTTAAAGTAGAAATAACACTCATTTTTTTAATACGAAAAATACAGTTAATATACTACCAATTTACCAGGTAAACAAGAAGGTTCTTGCCGTTGAGAATAAGTATGTAAACTAGTGTATGACGTGATTTAGACACCGGTCAGTTGAGAGTAGGAATATGAGTCATTAGAAAAGCAGGTCCACCGCTCACATTCATCAATCGTAACTCGTACAATGAAGAAGAGAAATGGTTTTGTTGAAGAATCTCCTTCGGTGTTGTTTGCTTTGTGACTTCAAAGTGAGCTTATCAGCTACTGCATCAAGTCTCAGAATATGTCGAGCGTTTGGGGATAACTGTGGATTAACGTGCTTTGGTTTCACAAACTCAGGTCGGAATATTTGTCTGTCTGTGATGAAGTTCGCAGTGGACGATTACAGACCTTAAATGATGTAGGCCTTCAGATGGCTATTGAGGAGTACAATAGTCAAACGTGTAATGATCTTTGCCAGACTTCATCTGCACCCCTTAGGAAAGACGTACAGTTTGAGCAAGTGGATTCCTCATATGCTGTTGGAAGTCCATAAGCAACAACGAATGACAGTCTGTTTACCGTTGCTTTTTCGCCCCCTTAGAGCATCCATATTCAATTGAGTGCTGATCATTGACAAAACGTGTGTTCTGTATGACACTTCCAAGCGTTCTAAACATTGGTTGCCAACCCAGCCCACACAATGCAAGACCACCTAAACATACACACAAGATTATGCTTTGTGGCTGGTGGACTAATAGTGGAGCAGTTCTATGAGCTGCTACCAATGGGGCAAACGATCACTGTAGACATGTACTCACAGCAGTTTGAACAGTCATCAATCAACTAGTGTGTAACAGTCATTGCAATAGAAAGAGCTAGCACAGGTGAATCAAAAGGGTGTACTGTTTTTGGTTGATACCGAGAGGCTGTATGTCGCACTGGTGGCCAGGAATACGATATAGTGACTTAGTTGAGACACTTTATGTCATCCTCCTTATTCACCTGACCTTGCATCATCACTTTCATTCCTGGGACAATCATCGTCGTGGAAACTCTTTCACCAATGAAACAAACTTGTGGAAAACTCTCACATATTTCTTTGCATTCAAAACTCTACCGCAAGAGGATTATACAATAGGAGACACTTTAGCAGAAAGGGCTGGATGCCAATGGTGATTACTTCGAGGTCTAACAAAAGGTTACATTTTCGGTAGTTCATGTTATTTTAGATCATTAAAAACAACAAGAACTTTCTTGTTTACTTTGTACTTTACACTACCATTTAAAATAAAATAAAATGGTAGTGTTTACATTAGTTCTTTTACTAAATGTGAAGCATTATTTACAATATATGTGTTATATAAATGACTGTAGTGGTCTGGTTGGTCAGGTGATTTTTTTCTCGTTATCGAAAGGCAATGAGTTCGAATCCCGACATCACCGAAGATATGTCGTGTTTGCTAATGGTGACTGGGGTATGTTAAGTAGGTCATGATCGCAATGTCCTCCATGTAAAATGAAACCTCTATGAAGCAGGCTACATCTTGAAGGTCTTCTGCTTCTGAATTATGAAGTGATCCACTATATTTGGTGCCATCTCTTCCATTTCTTGTTACTACAAGAAATGGAAGAGATGGCACCTGAAAGGTGGAAATTCTAGTAGCCAGTCATTAAGCAACAGCAACATATATGCGTTCTTTGCTTAATAATTTGATGTATGTATATATACAAACTTTGAAGCACACTTTGAAAAACAAAATACTATGAAATAATATTTATTTGTAAATATTGTAAACATGTACTTATTTTATTTACAAATATATTACTTATATATTAATGAATAAAATAAATGCATATTTGTAAACTGATACACACAATTATATTGTTGATTTATGGGTAGCACGCGTTTAAAATTCCATTATAAGAAATCAAATTTTTTAAAAAAATGTAATGAACCATCCCTCATATTTCCAACGTCAAATTCTCGTGCCTAATTTTTTAAGTCACGAAAGGGAAACGATTATTGATGCCACCCTCTACTGAAAGTGCCACAACTGACTGGGAGATCCGGCGTTACGAGCTTTAGTCACGTGTCACGTTCAATTACCACGCTACAACGATTGCGGTCAAGGCACTTTGTTTGCCCCACTAGAAATTAGGATGTCGTAGGGTGAGAATTTCTCCACAAATCAATTTTTTGATCCAACGGAATTTATACACGGTGACCTTGCCGGCATTATATCCATGTTACGAAATACCTTTGTCATCTAAGGGGAAATGTTGTGTACGGATTTCAGGTCTGATGTTTCGTGTTTCCTGTTTGTAAATATTTCACCGTCAGAGCAATTTCTATAGGTTGTCAGGAAAAATAAAATAAATAAATAAATAAAAGATGCCATTAACAGGAAATGATCAACAAGTGTACCTTTCTATTAGTGTCTGCTTACAAAGGCGTGTGGAATTTGAGTACAAAAATACAGCAAATCATAAACAGCTTAAAAAAGTTTTTAAGTTGATTTTGATTTGCTGTCTTTTTCTGTGCTCATATGCAACAAAGGCGATGTTCAACTGGTTCTCATTGATTCCATCGAACTGGTTGTGTCCAATATTAGTACCTATGAACGTGTTACTAATATTTTTAGCTACTAATTCGACCCAAACTAATTATGGCCGAAATGTGTACAAAATTCCAGACTTAGTCAAACATTTAATTGTGTCTCTCAAGCTATTTTTGTATGGATTCGTTAAATGTTTATTAAATATAAGTCTATTGTCATTGTCAACATGAATATCTTTCAGTATAACTCATAACAAACCTGCTATTTTCTTCTTCTTTTGCAACTGCTTCTATTCAGCTTAAAAATACAAAAATTCAATAACTGCTTCAAAATTATTCACCTCTGAACATGCCACCTTTAGGGCATTTTTTTCCTAATTTTTATTTATTAAATGTATACACGCACAAGTTATTCTTTCATTAAATTGTCAATAATTTTTGTGATAATTTTATTAAAAGAACTTTTTTTATACAATAAAAGTATTTTTATTTTTTAATTTTCTTCTCACATTAGTTGCTACACTTAATTTCAAAATCTGATTGCTTTCAAGATTAAACTATTCAAAACTCTAAAATGAAAAAGAAAAGAGGTATTGAGGGATTAGAAAAGTAATAGCAAGAATTTACAAACCACTTTTATGAAAACTCAAATTTAATGTGTGAAATCATAAAAATAAATTTATAACTTTCTTAATTCTTCACTTAAAACTTTAAAATAGTTAAATGTTTTTCTTTCAAAAATATTTTTTTAGTAAAAATTTTATTTTTATTAGAAAAATAATAATGATTATAGTAGGAAAATCGCAATCCAAATTATCATTCAAGCTAAAATTGTTTCAGAGTGGAAGGTTTTGTGATGCGGACAGGAAGGATGCATCCTTCAGTTAGTAGAGCATCCTTCACTGCACGCATCCCTCCAGCGGCATCAATTGGCCTCAACTGAGAACTTTTAGCTGAGCTAAAAAATTATCTGTAATCTTCGCGTTATTATCTGCGGAATCTCAATAACCTGACTTTTAAATCTTACTTTCAAATTCAAAATGTATTATAAATTAACAATGGTGTATTTATACATATATTACTATAAAATAGTTGAATGACACGATTATTATAATTATTATAAAATAGTTGAATTACACGATTATTAAAAAAGAAATTTAGTCAGAATGAATTTGATTCATCCACCAAAATTATTCAACAATAAAATGCAATAATTTTTCTCCGAGTTTGTTTGTTTGGAACAATGGGAATTTTCTATCATATATATAAATATTATTTTGCACAGATATCAGTAGGGTTTAGTTAATTTTAAAAACAATATTTACCAATTAGTTTCAAATTTAATTTTGAAAGTCAATGGTAATTATCAATGCATTGATTTTAAAAATTAAATTTTATAACCAATGTGTGAGTAATTTGCTCTGGAAAATTCCTGCATAACCGATATATTTTCAGTTATGTTAAAAATAGAATTAGTTTTTCTTTTTATATGACTTCAAAATTTGAATAATTACTATCTTTTTTTAAGAGAAAACATTTTCTCTGCATGAATCCATAGTTTATAATAAAACATCCAATTTATATTGAGTTAGTTTTTTTTTTTTTTTTTTTTTTTTTTTAAATTTAAAAATGTTTGTTTCTTATAAAAATCGTTTGAAATGCGAATTATAAAACATATAGTAAAACTAAATTTATTTACAGATTTAACTAATTTATGAAGATATCATAAAACTATTATAAAAATAATTTACTCGTCTATGTTCTTTTGTGGACGAGTGCTTAATTATACTAAGTAAAATATATTAATCACTGTTCTTTAAAAAAGAATCTAATTATCGTTGAAATTATAATTATATTAATATTTACTACAACATAAAAATTATATGAGTTGCTGTAAACATTAAAATAAGTTATTCAGTTAATTATATATATATATATATATAGTATGGGCAATTATTCTGAAACTTATTGTTAGATATCTAGATGATAAAGAATTAGTTAATAAAAATATAATAATTTTGCCAGCTGTATTTTATCGTTGTTTCAATATCTATGATAACATTTTTCATAATTTAAAGTAAATCATAATTTTTTTACTTATCAAATATAAATTATCTCAATTTGTGCAATATTTTTACACAGTTTGA
Organism: Latrodectus geometricus; assembly: GCA_026290005.1. Lineage (NCBI taxonomy): Eukaryota > Metazoa > Arthropoda > Arachnida > Araneae > Theridiidae > Latrodectus > Latrodectus geometricus. The sequence goes on from JAPDSC010117262.1 coordinate 52,794, forward strand.
TATTTAAGATCATAAGTAGTTTTATCCTTTTATATAAATCGAGTAGTTAATTTTTCTTACTTTTATTTTCATTAACTGAATAATATTTATTTTATTTAACATTAAATTTGTGATTTAATGTTAAGTAAATTTAGTAAAATAAAATTTATTTAGTAAAATAAAATTTACTTATTTATTCGTATTAAATTTATGACCCTCACGTCTTAATCTTTGTAAATTATTATCATTTTTAATATAACTTTATAGGAATTCCATTAACATTTTTATTTCATAATTTATGCTTCAGATTTACAAAATTAGTTAAAAGTAAAATGAATGTTCATTTTGTAGTAAATTAATATCTATGACCACTTAAATCCCATTGGTGTAGATAAGGAGTTGATATTTTCTGCCTCTTCAAAAAATCGTTAAAAATATTTAATATTTTTTAATATATTTGGATATTTTTATTTATTAAAATTGTTTGATTAAAAAAAATTCTACCATTTATATAATTACATCTACAATTTACAGTGTGATCCTATAATATAAACAAATTATTATTTGCTAATATAGAATTCATTAAAGAGCAAATGTATGCTAAAATAAAATACAAAAGCTCATTGAAACTGAGAAATTATTGGCACTCTGAATCTCCTGATAAAAAGTATCAAAAACGAGGAAATACGCTCAGTGAACTAATTATTGTATTCATAACAGAATTATATTCATTGAGTAAGTGAATATGAACTACAATTTGAAAATTAAGCGGGAAGGTTATGTTTGTGACAATGAATTTACATGATGCTGCTTACAACAGAGAGAGGTTTTTTATTTGTCTAAATCTGCACTAATAATGAACTTCCTCTACATACAAACGCAAATAAATTTTTATCTCAATCAATTGTGATATGTAGAGTAATTCTAAAATAGAAAAGGATTTATAAGCAAAAATTATGCATTTGTGCGTTTATAATTAACAGTTTTATTTATCACTTTATGTTTTCTTTTCTTTAACTTTCCAATTTCCTGTAATTTCAAATGTATATTTTTAAATAAATATTTTCCCTTTAAATCTTTTCAATGTAATTATTATAACAGTTGTAATCTAGAAACAAAAACTATCTCAAATGAATTTATATAAAAAAAAATTTCTAGATATAGCTGTAACACTGCTTTTGAATTAAAGTAAAATTGTAAATTTCGAAGTACCTATATTTTTTAAGCTTCAACCTACCACAGCCATTATGAATACCTTTAGATATAATGTATTTGGAATCCTATTATTCTGTAATGGTAGTTGAAAATGCTAAGAATTTGGCTATCTAAAGGTATAATTATCTATATTTTCAGACATAAAACAGAATTTAAGCTATATTATTTATTCTAGATGGTTTCTAAAATGGAACTTAAATTATTCAATTCATGAAGGGTTAATTAAGAAATACTTTAACTTTGAATTACATGTCTTTTATATTTATTAGCCTTCCAGATGTATTCTTCTCAATAATCGAAGAAAAGAGAAATTGCGATGCCGACCACTCCTTCCGAAACTTAAAAACTTGAGAAGCCAGACGAAATATGATTGATGATCTATTTAAAAAGCTATTTCATGCTTTCCTTGAATCAAGTTAAGCTGCAGCAGTCTCCTTAAACTTAAGGAATCTTACAATAGATAAAATATATGCAGAACAATTTAGTTAGAAATAAGGCAGGTCAGTCACTCGTATCCTTCCTGTCTAAGCCCTAAATAACATTTCTAAACATATATATATATATATATATATATATATATATATATATATATATATA
>JAPDSC010117262.1:54594-68699 GCA_026290005.1 Latrodectus geometricus
ATATATATATATATATATATATATATATATATATATATATATATATATATATATAATAAGGCATAAGTCCAGGGAATAAAATACAATGTCAAGTAATATAGATTATTGACAACTTAACCAGTACAAATGCAACTAAGGAGAAAAATGCCAAATATCGATAATATAAGATATAACTTAAAGAAAAATGAATATCAAAAACAAAAGTAATTCTGAACTATACGATACAAATAAGAAAATAAGACAAGATTAAAAAAAATTATACGATAAAAACAGAAAAATTTTTTTAAAAATCCTTTCCTTTATATACATACTATTGAAAAACAATTTTTTTTTTTATTCAAAAACATTTTTTCATTTATATTGTATAATTTCTTCCTACGTCTAGCTGAATAGATAATTGAAAGGTCTTAAGGAGTTCTTAGAACAAGTCATGGCTTTGAGTTTCTCTTTGGATGGCACATTATTTGTAGAAATTTGTATTCCGCATTAACTGTTATTTTATAAATATATTTTTTATTATATTATTTTATTAATATTATTTTATAAAAGGGAGACTTTCTTACGCATTGTCTCTATAAATGTCATAGAAGATATAATTTAATTTAACTTCTAGTGCATTTAAGACTTATATAATCTCAGATGCTTAAGAGAACACTATAAATTTAGAATGCCAAAAATATGTATATTTAATAATAATTGAAATAAAATGTTATTACAAACTTTTTCGCATTACAAAAGATTATTAACTAAAATTTTAATTCCGAGTTAGTTTAGATTTGCAAATCCTTTCCATCTCTACCGTACCATCATATACCTTTTTGCTCTTACATGATTCTAATAATTTATTTGCATTATCTAGCAATAAAACAACTGAACAAAAAATAATACAAGAGTAAACTATTTGTAATTTTGAAATTTGAAATTTTCTCCGGAACATCATATTATGGTTATTTAAAAGCTTTACAACAGATATAAAGCCACCATATCTCTTATATGTATATTTCACACAAATTGCGCAGAAAGGGGGGGAAAAACCTTCTTAGGAAACTTTCAATATTTTAGTATGTATAAAACTTTTATTCATCAGACTACTGCAGATTCCATATTACTCATAAAAAGTGGAAGCAAAAAGTATATTAGGAAAAGTACTCGTTGCAAATGAAATGAAATTTTAATAAAATAAAAAAATTATCTAATCCAAAAATTATTTACAATCTTTTGATTTTGTAAATCTTATACAATTATTTATTTTTTAACTTATTCTTCTAACTACCCTTATGTTTATGTAAGTATATAAGAGGCACACATAAATTCCCTGATATAAGTAAAATTCACCAATAACTGATTTGGTTAATTATTGGCTATTTATTCGTTCAATTGAGATATTTTCCAGCATAACTGTTGTGAATTTAGAAAAATGTTGCAATTATAAATATGAAATAAAAGTTATGTACTTATTAATAGTTTTAAGTACAAGTTACCATTAAATTAGTAATTTTTATAATTTAAAATTATGGAATAAAACATGTTTAGTCAATATAAATATAAATATTAAAGTATTTTTTTTCTCAATGAACAGAGACAGCATTTATAGAACATTATAAATACATAAAATGTGAGAACCTTTATATTTTTAAATTTCATTATTCTCTATATTTTACAAACATAATTCTCGTTACTTCGCTGCTCTTAATTCCATTTCTCACTTATTTTAAAAATTTAATTTACTTTCAGAGTTATAAATAATTTATTGGAAATTCTCTGACTAACTTCAAATTTATCTTGACGCAAAAGAGAATATGCAAATAATTCAAAACTACTCTTAATTTCGAATAAATATGACATTCCGTGGGAATCTATATTTTTAAAAAATATCCTTCAGTAGTTTTCACTGTCTTCTTTATTCTGACAGCTTTGAAGTTTCAAAAGTTAACTATATCTATGTTTATAAAGAATTAGAAATGTAGCACTTCTAACTAACTTTCTAGATAATAGCTATTATTAGAAGTGAACACCTAACGTCTATTATTCTCCAATTTAATGCTATTATTAAATATATAACTCCAAAAAAATTAGTTACTAAAACAATGTTGATAATAACGAATTCTTATCTTATTCGATTGAGTGTCAGGATATTGGTTTAGCAGCTGTTTCATTATCAAGATGTTTTAGGTTGAAATTCTCAACGGTAGCCCACGGTTTTGTACTGCAAATTATTGACTTTCCATTCAGCTGTCACATTCAAACTGATATTATCGATAACTTATCATGCGAGAGAGAAAGAGAGAGATAATAGCCACAATTCAGATACTTATTTTCGTCGTCTAATGTATCCTTTTCTTTGGAATATGTATTGAATAGTTTTGACATTATCAGATGTCCTCCCTTTTCAATGTTTTCCATTAAGTGATAAATTTACAGTTAGATTTAACTTCAGTCAAACAATATTAAATGTAACGAGATTAATGTCCATTGTAACTGTATATTTTTTATTACGGAATCATTTATGAATTATTTTATTCGCCTAAGATCATTTTTGGAATTCACTAATCAAGATTACCAGGTCGTCAAATTAACAATAAGTAACTACCGTCATTCATGACCGAGAGCAGAATCGAACCAGTGATCTGTTAATATTTAATCAATACCTAGACTACTTAGACCATAATTTAGCTGTCGTAGACTAACACACAAGAAACAATATATATAACGGAGTTAAATATCTTCCTTATATTGTTTCTTGGGAGTAATGTGACACAAGAGAGAAAATACCGGAAATTTCCAAACGTTTACCCTAACAGATGTCAATGCAGAAAAAAAAATCCATTTTTCATTGTTCCACAGTATTTAAGATTAAACACGAGATCATATAAAACTATTTCTACCAGACTATACTGTTTAGTTTTACTCTTTACTTCCATTAGACTATACTATTCTATGAGACTATTGTGTATAGTTCTGTAAGACTACTGTTCTATCACGCAAATTCACGGTGAGATTTTTAGGTGCAAATTATTAAAAGCTCTGACGATTATAGTCACCAACTTCGAAAAATGTTTTTCTACATAAATATTGATATGAAGAACTTACAGCCACCATGATACTAGATCTTTATCCTAAAAAAATACATAAAGCAATATAACAAAAAATGTATATTTTAAACTTATTGAAGATATATTTGGTGCTGGTTATATAAAAGATACTAATTCATTTGTTCCTTTTTAAAATTTTAAATATTTTCTTTTCTTATTTTTAATAAATCAGTTTTGATTGTACTGTCAGACTTTTTTTGGCATTCGTATTCCAATAAAGACATTGCAAAAATTCATTAGAACGAAATAAGCAGCAAATATGTCTTCACTATATTTAAATTTACTCTAACAATTTTTTTTATTTTAGGAAAAAATAGAATATATTTCTTATTTACTATAATTTAGTGAAGTAAATATTTTGCAGTAGTTTAATAAAGCTTTATTTTCTGTTTATAAATGCTTATAAAATTTAGTTTAATTTTTTTTTAAATGACATCCCAAAAATTCATTACGCTTATCTTGTGAATGCTTATTTAATTACAGCATTTTAGTCACTAATTTAAGTAAAAATTAAATTATTAACGCAAATAAAAAGTTTTCCTCCCTTTAACTACTTTTATGGTATCATATTCTGTTACTGTTACGTTTCTACTACTAAGGAATTCCCCATTTCGCAATCCCCTGGAATCTGGGAATAAAATTATGATTCTGCGCCTCTAACAGAATACGGGTTGTTCAAAAGGTAGAAAGAAAGCAATTAAAATACACCCGACCTTTCCCAACCGCGGTTGCATCAAGGTGGCTTAGTCACGCGCCCCGTGAAATTGCCGATGCTAATCAATGGACCCACAACTCAACTCGCCCAAACATTCAATCTCTGCTCCCACCCCTACTCCCGGACTACCTGACAACCCTTTTGGAAAATGTGTCCCTGATTGCAGCTGCAACCACCGACATTTTGGGAGTAATTAAGCGCAAAATAAATTATTGGTCAAAAAGTTTGAATTAATGAGAGGTTAAGGGCCCTCTGCGGTGAAAAGTTGGAAAAGGAAAAAAAATTAGTCTTGTTAGTACCTTGAAGTCAGCTTCATTAGAGTTTCTTTTACATTTTTTGTCTTTGTTTGCATTAATTATTATGAGTAATTTTTTTTCCTCCAAAATTAGAAAGAAAAGATTAATTTACGAATCCACGTGTGCTTTTATTAAGTAATTTGTTAATTCATAATGATTGCATTCTTATGTAAAAAAATGTCTTGTACATTTGAAGATATTTAAGAAAAGCCTTTATAATCGTAATAGTAAAAAATAAGTAGGATTTTTAATGTGATTAAAATACATAAATTTTTTTATACTCTTCTTAAAATAGTGAGCTAGATTTAAATAACTATGCATATGCTTCTATGAATAAATAACATAATATCAAACAATTTATAAATTAAGAATTAATGATAGTATGATTAAAATGTTAAAAAATTACATCATTAATGTATAAAAATTTATAGATTAAATCTTCTTGATAGCTAAAATTTTAATCAAAGTATCTGCAAGATTTTTGATGAACATAAAATCAATTTAGATATTCGTCATTGTCGACAAACGACAGCTTGATAAGGTTGTAGTTCGTTATAATCAAAATATTTGTACACTCAATAAACGATTTGAAATTTTTCTTTTGTACGAGACATATTTTTCTGAAACTTATACATTTTTTTATCCGTATTATATAATTATAATTCATATAGAGCGATTTGCTTAGCAATGAATTTTGTGCCTTTTAAATGTAGAAATAAAAAAGCCCATACTAAAAAATAATGTATATTAAATGAGTGTCATAATAGCACGTATGTCCAGTATAAAGTGACAACATTTAAAAACAGAATTATAATCAACTCAGTTGTTAGCATAGTCTTCATTTATGAAAAAAGATAAATAATAGATTGAATTTACAGTTCTTCAAGGAATTCAGAACTTTGAATAAAATCAAGCTCATATAACCTAGCAGTGTTTTAAGAGTTTAAAACCTGAGAAAATGGTATTTGATAAATAAAATAGCATTTCTCAAAAAGTCATATAAAAAAAACTTAGCAAATTCTAATTTGAGATCAACTTATATTTTTGTGTATCATATTTTAATTTACACACTCATCAATTTTTATACTTAATATTTCAGTGCGTTTAGTAATATTTATGGTGATATTTTCTTTTTTGGTTTGAAAGAAATTTTAATCTCATCGCCTATTACATTTGGTATGTCGAAGTTAATGTTGTTGTGTTTATGAGTAAATGATGTTATTTCCTTCTGAAAAATTGTATATATTATTATACTGATTTCGGTACGATACCCATAGCTCCGGCAATAACTATGAGATTCAGAGACAAAAGCAAAGCAATATCAAGTCGCACACGTGGCTTGTGTTATCCTATTACAAGAGCACACTATTTTAGATGATTATGATGAATAGAAGAAACAAACGACTTTCTACAACAAATAGCTATGTATGTATGACTCATTGTCATACACTCATAATTGATTGTTGATTTGATAATCGTTGATTTCATTGTAATTTGCAAGTCTTCAGAAGCGTAAAAAAACTAATTAGTTTTTCCTTAACCATTAATGGATTTTTCCTCACCTATGTAGACGATATGGACAACAGCACAGGAACAAAAAGAAATAATATATCATTTTACTCTGAATCATTAATAATTGTCGTAATAGAACTTTCGGATCAAAATTAATAGAATGGGGCAACTCACTTTTTAAAGTTGTTAAATTAAATTTTCAGGTGGAAGCTTATATATATATAAACTGTTTTTTAATTTTAAAGATGATTTATATTGCACGCTGTTGAATTGTGTTTTATTATGAAGCGAAAATGTTACTTCCTTTAAGTGAAAAATCTCATTCCGTTCTACCGTTACCGTAAACAATGATTTATCTCCGTACCATCGACTATAGTCTGATGTTTTGATATTTTTTATACATATTTATTTAGTTTTTGTTTCTTATGATAAATCACGTAATTTATAGTGATTTCCTTCTTACTGTATAATTTATCAATATTTGTGCCGAAACTAATGAAAATGATGCTTTATTTGTGGCTGTATATAAATATAATTTCGGTTTGTTACAAATTCTATTGATCGTAGTGCGTATTCTATTAAGTATTAAAATACTCTAGCAGATATTTTTTTAAATAAAATATAACTGAATCTATCAGCGAAAAGTTAGTGCTTATAAATCAAATAAAAATTTTATGTTACCGTCATAATTTAAATTCTTGCCGTATTTAAAGTAGGGAACGAAATATGATAAAATATTATATTTGTAATTTATTTGTTTCTTAAAAATTCTAAAAGTTTTCATTTATACATTATTTTATTTTCATTATAGTTTGTTGAGTCCTTTTTTTCACTTGATTAATTATTTTATTGATGTATGAACTGTATTACTTGCTTTCTAAAAATTTTCGAAACAAAACGAATTCCAACTAAATTACTCTTTTTCCTTTTTAGGTAGTCTTCATATCTACGAGAAAATTTCTTTTATCGCCAATATGCTACTATTGATTACTTGTTATGACAGAATTCAAAATGTCTTTTTTGATACTCCTATTCTGTCCACATCACCATGATCTTATTTCAGAATGTTGTTAACTTGAACCGATTCAGATCAAGTGGATACCCAACCGAATTAATCAAAGTGCATAAGTATAACATGAGCTATATTGTGGCACCAGGATAGTAGGGATATGCTCGTTTTAGAGTATATGTGACATTTTTTGGAATAAACTTTACATTAGCCAGAATTTTATTTATTGAGCTTAAATTTGTGATTATGTACTGTGTGCCTATCATGGCTTCTCTTAAGCAATAAGAGAATTTTATTAAGATGGCTGTTTACGGAGAACAAAAATTTCTCCAGAGCTTAAAAAAGGAACCAGAAGATCGAACAAGTGAAGTAAGTAGATTTTCATTTACTTACAACTACAATTAGGTTAAATAATTTATCTGCTGATAAATAAATTCTTGCCATTTTTATTTCCGTTTTGAAGCTTGCCAAAATGAATAAATCATGCTAAATATGCTAATGCAAAGGATATTTTTCAGTAATTTTATGGAGATATTCAAATAATGGTCTGTATAAAAGAGTGGTGCTAAAATGCTTAATCATGATTTAAATCATTCTAAATATGAATCACAACTGGGAAATAAATAGGACAAAGTTTAAGAAAAATAAAAATAAAAAAAATAAAAAACTAAGATACATCTGTTCCTTAAGTACTTATGAGTCATTCATTACACATGGATTTTGGAATAAAAAAAATACTGATAACAAAAAATTGATAAAAAAATATCCTTAAATTTAGAACAGTAATGATATCGAATTTTGAAAAAAGTTTATTCATTTACTAACTCTACCACAAAAGAATGTCATATATGACTTATTTCATGAATCATCAGCATTCTTGAGTCACGAAATAAGTTCTAGAAAAAAATTTGGTATAAAAATGTAAAGTTTTAGAATCTTCTTTGTATTTGATTACCATATCTGTCAAACATTCTTTGGAATATTATTTTCAAATCCGAAGAATAATTTCTCGCAGAATGCTGTTCTATGTCCGCAATTAATCACCTGTAAGTTCATTTCAGTTTGTTTCATTATTTTTAGTTCTCTCTCTCTCTAAACAGAATTCTTTTTTAAATCTCTGAATTCTAGGTTGTGAAATGAGTTTTATCAAATCTTGAGAATCCATTATCAATCTACTCAGTAATATCGCTGAATGATATTGGATTCAAACTGAAATGGAAAAATAAATGGTGGTTAATGTAATGGAAAATCTTCTGAAGGTATTCATAAAATTCGAATTTGTTACGAGGCTGTTTGAGGGAATATTAATTTTGCTAATGGAGGTGAAGGAATTCTCAATTTACAAAGCAGCATGTCCCATTAGAATATGTTATTCTAATTTCAAAAGTTTTTTTCCTATTTTTGTGAAGTGCTTTAATTTAAGTAAATTAAATTTAGAATCACTTTTCATTCTATTTGTTTATTAATATATTTTAATTCTTAACTGAAAATCTGAAATGCAAATAAAAAGGAAAATATTTTGTAGCTTATCAAAAATTAAAAAAAAAAAATCCTTCCTCCAAAATTAGTTTATTTCAGGAGTTATAACAGTATATTTAAAAAGTTATTTTGAAATGAAAATTTTAAAATCAATAGAAATATGTAAATTTAACTTTCGTTACACTTTAATAAGTTAATATTTTCTAACTTAGGACATTAAGTCCTAAAAGGTGTGCGTGTGAATGTTGTTTAACTACGTAAATTCTTATCCTTATTATTTAAAACAATCATTATAGAAAATATTCTACTCAACTTAAGTGCAAAAAATTCTATAAATAATTGAAAAATTCTTAAGCAGATTTTTATTATATTTTTTAGTATAATAAATTATTTCTTTTTAATTTTCCTAATACATATATATTTCTGTTCATAAAAAATTATTTTTTATGCAATATAACAAAAATTATGTGAAATTAATATTTAATAACTTTCTGTACATTCATTATTTATAATTTATAAATATTTTGTCATCAATTGCTTAGATATCTCTTTTAAATATATGAAACACTTAATATTTTAAAATTTTCATTTGAAATAGTTTTTTGTTAATCAATAATCATAATTTTTAATTATTTTTTAACATGATTATAAAATTAAATGCATGAGAAATAAAATGCATACTTTTAGGATTAAAACTTAGCTATCTTTTTTTATTCAAACTTTTCATTTAATTTTGTTTACATTGATTTAAACTATCCTATATATAATAATTTTCAAGGTAAATAAAATTTGAAATAAATTATTTCATTAAAGCATTTTTATTTTTTAAACTTTTTGAATATTTATTTATTTATTTTGATTATCAATAAATATTATAATTCAAATTTATGTTATAATGTGTAAAAATGATGTCTTACGTTTTTTCCTACCCAATAACTATAAATCAAAAATTAATGAATCATCATTTTCTGTTCGCACGATTTCATCAACTTTAATCGTATTTTGAAGTTGATATAATTAAAAATGTATGGGAACTATATAGTTGAAAATGATTATAAACTAAACTTTTGAAATACTTAGAATGTAATTAAAGCATTTAAAATGCATTTAATGCATAAAATATTTTTTAAGAAAATCTAAAACAATTTCCAATTTTATATTCAAAATTTATATTTTAAAATAATGTATTTTTATTTCCAATATCAGATAATAGGAACAAAATTATTAACAAATTGATATGCTTTAATTTAATCATATTAACTTTTAATAAGATGTTTAATTTAATTAATATGATAAGATAATTTAAATACACAATAAATTCTAATGTGTACAAATACATTCGTGTAAAATTTTGTATTTTGAAACAGTTTTATAGACAAATTAAATACAGTTTTGATATATTTTCTTTCGTTTAATTTTCACAAAGAATGCTGAATAAAACATTAGAATATTTTATTCACTATGAAATATTAATCTTTTATTCTCTATTTTTATGTCTTGTAATATGTACTTTTCACTTAAAATAAAAATACGAATCTAAGAAGTAATTTACCAACAATTTAAAGTAACTTATTTCCTTGCGTCATTGGTTTTCTTAATTATATTAAAAATTTGCTTTTGATAAAAACCATATATTGGTGCCGAGAAAATAACGAAATTTTAAATTTACGATTATACTCTTAAATTTAATTCCAAATTAGTAAATTATGTAATTGATTATCAATAAACCCTAATTAATTGTAATATTTTTCATGTGTAAAATATAGCTTAATGGTTTTAAAATTAATGAATAACAAAAAAATGCTTTATAATAAATTGATTAATAAAAGGATACATTTTTAGAACGATAAATGCTTCGGTCAAAAATTAAACTTAAAATAACAAAGTTTAATATTAAGTTTACATGGAGTAGAAATCAGTGCTTATAAAAAATATATTTAATATACAAGACAATTTCTCAATACATGAAACGCGCTAAAGATTTAGTTCGCTGGATTTCAGACACAATAACTTTTTTATTATTCAGAGGTGCTGCCATCTATTTTAAGAAAGAGGTAACTTTTAAATTCCATTTTATTACTATTTAATTTACAGTAATTTATGCTGTTCAAATATGAAATAAAAGCGTAATTAACTATAATTTAATTAGTGATGACACTATATAATGTTCCATTCACTTCGATAAATAATTAAGATTAATATGTTCATAAATAAAAATGTACTGTTTATGTTTTGAGTATTCAAGAGAAAATACGAAGAATAATTGACAAATTTACTTTAAAGTAGGATATATTTATATTATACTTTTATATATTATTATCTAATAAATAAAAGTTTCAATATAATTAGATTTGGATTTCTAGCAGTATGGATTCATTTGGTATTCTTTAGTATCAAAGAAAAAATATTGTAAATTTATCTAAGGAAATTATTGTTAGTGCGATTTTCTACATAAATTTGTTCTTAATTTTTTTTTATTTTTAATTTTCATATAAATTTAATTTTTTACACATATTTTTTCCACTATTATTTAATTTTTATTCTATAAATTCAGTTTTCATTTTTATATTTGTAAGTATACGTTATCATTATAATCATATTTTTACAGATAATGATTACAGCAATTTTATCATATTATTTTAAAATCATATTTTCACAGATAATTTTTACAAAGAAAGATTCTCAGTAAATTTTAAATTTTGAGGATACAAAGCGTTATTTTACTATAGAATAATATAATAATTAATGGCTGTTTCCTGTGATGCGTAATTTATAAAAGGGTGAAATCTAATTGAGATTTGTTTTAAGAATAAGTTGCATCTAATTTAAAAATTAAAAGAATAAAGCTATGTTAAGCAATTTTTTAATTCATCTCAAAAATATTATGATCATTGAATTTTTCAATTACATGGGTAAAAAAATACAGTTATTTTAAATAGTTTTATAACAATTGCTTATTAAATAAAAAGATCCATACTTGAGAATTTATAAATGTATAATTAAATTTTTATAATTTTAAAAATTATTAATTTATAACATTTTTATTTGCTTAATTCTTTTATTGTTGCTAAAATACCCTTTATAATATTCTTCATTTAAAATAAACATTGCATAAGATAGTCTAACAATAGCAATGGTTTCATCGGTACTCCTCTAGCAGTAAAAACATCATAACTTATCATTTTATCGTTTCTCTTGTCATTCATAGATGGCAGCACTAAAGTCTTTTTATGCAGTAGCAGTGAATATTTTTTTTTAAAAAAAATATGTGATAAAATTGAATATTTTTCAAAAATAAATATAATAAAAAAATAAAACTCATACTTGATTATGAAAAATATATTTATGATATTCAATGATTTCTTCTTCTAGGATCACCAAATAATTTATTCATATTTGCACGGATTGGAAGCATTATCCTCTTTAAGAGAAGCTTCACTCAGAGCACTTTGTAAAACTGTTCGGTATGAAACGTACGATGCAAATGATATTTTGTATTGGTGAGTAGAAATGATATCATTTTATTACCATAACATTTATCTAGTGATCTTATTTTTGAATATTTAAACCATTTTCTGAAATTTTTATGTGATAATTTCAACGTAATTAATTTAAAATTTTGAAAAAAATATATTTTTTAAAATTGATGGTAATTTGTATATATTATTTATTTTTTTATTTGCATAATTTTAGTCCTAATTTATTAATCATATAACATAATTTTAGGTGTCTCAATATGATTTTAGATGTCTCAATATGTCATTCTGAATAATTTCAGATGACGTTTTTAATTTGGTTCTTTTTGTTCGAAATTATTTTGAAAGTATCAAACCAAATTCAATGAGGTCTATACGTTCTGTAATATCTTCATAGGGATGAAGTTTTTCTCAAAATTTAATGATTCCCAATTTTCTTAAAATGTACATGAAATAAAAATTTTCCTTGTAAAGAAAATGCTTTAAATGATTTGCTTTTAATGAAATTAATTTTATTTTATTAAAAAGAGATTTATCATGAACATATTTATTTAGATAGCGATATTTCTAGAATATTGTACTTGTCTTAAAGATATTCATTTGAATGTGTTGCATTACTTTGCTTTACTTAAATCGATTTTATTACTTTACTATTTTTTACTTTTAATCGATTTATTAATAATATTTATTCTTAATTGATTGTTATTTACTGTAATGTATTATTTTTCTTGAATTTACTTAAGTTCTTTACTGTACATATTAAAAAAATATTTCATTAGGCAACTTATTCTTTAGTTTTGGAAATCTGATGAAGATATTATAAGATTTACGATTCGATTTAGATTTAGTTCTTCCAACATCACAAAGAGACACTCAATTTATAAAAAGTAATGACGAGTCTCAAAAATTGAAATTTGTGATAAAAATTAAAAAAGAATTTCAATCATTTGCAGTTTCTGGAGGGAAATCCATAAATTTGAACGGAAATATTATGAAAACTGTAGCATGGCATGTAAAAATATGCAGTTTATTTTATGTAGCCTTGTGGTTTTTTAATTGTATATGCATATTCTGCGAAGAAAAATTAGCCAAATTAATGAAATTTTCTTGTTTATATATATGTGTGTGTGTGAGAGAGAGAGAGAGTATTTCACCTGAACCCGGAGATAACAAATATAGTATGTGTATAAACTTTTTATCGCTTGAACTTCAAAACGAGTGTTGTCCTTGACTTTCAAACAACATTTAACCTATTTCTGGCTCCTTAAGAGATATATTTTGTCCTCTGTCCACATTTATTTTCAGTTCCAAGAACCGGAAGGTAAAAGATATTTAATGACACCGGATCCTTGACTACTTGTCTAGGGATAGAGGCGCCATTCTATTGGGAGGCTTATCAGTTTTATTACAAGGAATAAATACTAATATTACAACCGATCTTGTTGATGAAACGGAATGAATGAAAATGCGCCAAGATGAATAAAAGTGCCTGCTTCATGATAATCACCCATATATTAAACTAATTACCGATTAATCCAATTTCATATGCAAGATTTCTCTAGGAAACATAAGCTTAATATGTTTTGCTTTTTCAAAGTCAAATGTTATCATTTTAACAGAATAATTTCTTTTATCTAAATCTATGAAAATGTTTTTTATCAGAATTTTTTTAACTTATGATATTTATCTGATTGAGTACCTAGAAACTCACTATGAGTACTTTAAAAATCAATCTCACCAAAATTTTTCTTAGGTTAATGCATGTTAAATGTACTTAAATCTTAATCTTTTTATACCATTCATTTAATGGTCTATTTGATATTAAATAGAGATAAATAAATATTTGAAATGTTGACCAAAAATTTAAAAAACATAGAAATTAATAATTATATATACCACGGAAAAAATTTTTTAAATAATATTCTGCCTTCTGATATAAAATATTTTGTATTTCAAAATTTGTATTATTTATATTTTTATATAGATCATATTAATTATTATTTCAAAATTTAGAGCAGATATGAACCAACGAACCATAATATTATAACATATACATTATATTTCATTTTTAAGTAATTCTAGTTTTGGTAATTTCCATGATGTTTAAAAAAAGGAGGCAATGGTCTGAAATCAACAATTAAAAAAATGAAATGGCATCAATAACTTTGCTTAATTAAGGATGTCAGTAAATCCCAAGTGCACCAAATATATAGAATTTGTGTATTAATAACACATTTTATCGTTATTTCCTCTTAATAAAATTTTTAATCAAATCATCCTTAATAATATTCATAAAATATTACGATATAATTTTCACATTTTCACTATTATTCTGAAATTTTTACATTGTTGAAATTAAATATAATCAAAGGAGTGAATTTTTTTAGCGCTGCAGAGTTTGCCATTTTTATTTAAGCGAAAAATGAGATTGCTTATGGAAAACTATTTCCAGGTTAATGCCAGAAACTTGCTTCACCCCATTTCCTTATTTCATTCCAAATAGGATAGCAATTGGATGCAAGCCCC
>JAPDSC010117262.1:78699-128424 GCA_026290005.1 Latrodectus geometricus
TATATATATAATTTTAATTATTTTCATTTCTGGAATCAGTCATCTCCAATTGTGAAAACAATCAAATACATTTTCTGCATACGTCTTATTAAATTGTTAATCACTGAAATTAACTACATAAATTAGATTTATAAAATTTATAATTGACGTATATATATCAAATATTTTATAAATCAAATATATGTAGTTATTTTGAATTATTTAATAAGATGTAAGTGCACAAAATGTATTGCGTTGTTTTCCCAATTGGATATGACTCATTCCAGAATTGAGGTTATTGAATTTTTCTTAATTAATTTTTGAATTAATATTAAAATTGTCTCCATTTTTCCTTACATAAAGAGAATAAAATGTATTCAGTTTGATTTTTCTAATTTAGCTGAAAGAAAGCTGAAAATGCAGCAATATTGTAAATATTTAAGAGATTAATATTAAAAACACTTCGTTCGATTGAGAACAAAAAAAATTATTTAATTAAAGTCAACGAATAAGCCGAGTTCTTCTGCTAATTTAGAATTTCTTTTCTAAAAAATACCTCGGTAAATGACATTTTTTTAACTTCAGTAAAATCACATTTTTTGCAAGGCATGGTTTTCAGTGTCTTTTGTTCCTTTATTAATCTAAGTGATGCACTTTTTCAGGCGATATACGTAAAATGTGATACATTCTAGAACACGATATAAGGTAAAAATGAAGTAGTTATTTGTTCAATCATTATTTTCTTTTTTATACTTTTGTGAGACAGAATATTATTATTTTTCTTCCAATTTTGGCTCAATTTGACGATGTGTATCATGTTCTAGCTTCGAGAACTTTTTTTTTCTTTTTGGAGATTCTATTACACATACTATGCTTGTTATTTTTAAATTGTTTCCTGCTGTTATAATAAAAGTCTTGTCATTATTTTTTCTTACGTGAGTTTCCATGTAAGATCATTTTAAATAGTTAATTATCGAATAGTAGCTAGAATTTTTGTGGTACTTTAGGTGTTATTATTATCAAAATAATACTGATTTTATCTTAACTTGACATTTATTTTTGTTTGTAAAATTTTTTATTACTAAAACAATTAATTACTAATAAAATTTTTTATTACTGTTAATTAACATTTTTTGGAAATTAATGTAATCACAAATTTAAAATTTATCTGCGCTTTTTAAAAGCATTAATCCACATATTTTTGTAGATTTATATATTTTACTTAGTGTTATTATATCTAAATAAATATAGTAATTAATATAGATATATAATGTGTAATTCATGCTGTATTTTAATATCAGCAATGCTATCTAGGCAAAAAGTTGACTTAAATAAAAAGAGTTTTTAATACTTATTACAAAATTCTTTTTGAAAAGTAAACGGAAAAATACTAATGGTAATATTTAGCCTTCTATTAAAGGATAAATTAAGAAAAAATTAATAAAAAATTAAGAAATATCTCTCTTGTTATGTAGAATCACTGAAATATAATTATATATATATCTCGGAATTATTATAACAGTAACTATTTCTTTTACAAGTTGATATTAATAAATTTAAATTATTTTAAATATTAAAGAAATTTAAAGTGATTATTATAATTGTTAATGTGTTTCACAGACAACACTTTGGCCTTTATTTTGTTTTGAAAAACAGCACTTTTCCTTGTAGTATGTTTTTATATCCGACTGAAGCAGAGGAGAATTCAGTTTTTACGTAGAACCCTTGTTATGTTTTGTGTACGTTAAAAAAATGGTTTTTTTTTTCCCCCAAAAGAAATTTTTGTAACAATAATGAAAATATTTCAATCTAGCAATTTCTTTATAGATTTATGATAATGGTTAACGAGAATGGTTTTGCAAAAATTTTGTCACTGTTATCAAGCATTTTGATATTATTCTCGTCAAAGAATTTTGGTAGTAGTTTACTTTGTAATTTTCAAAAGTAATCCATCATTCATAAATCTGATATAGTTCTATAATTCTAAATATGAAATTAAAATTTTTTCAAGTTTGTATTTCTTAAATATATAATGCATTTTCCTTTTTCTTTTAATTCGTATCCTTTCCTAGTGAGTCTGGGCTTGAATTCCAATAAACAATTTATGTTTTTTAGTTTAAATTATGCTTCTATTATTTTTATCTAAGAAAATTGTCTCCAACTACTGTTCAAAAGCTATTATGGAAGAACTAGATTTATAAAAAACTTGTAATAGAAATTTAGCTCGAGTATTAAATTTGATAAAGTAAAAAAAATGTTTATAATAATGGTGTGAATGTTTAGTTTTAGAAATGCTTTACTATTTTTATTGAAGTTTCCTTTATATCATTACCATTACATTAATTTATTAATGTATTTCACTTTTATATATAAAATTTAAACTTTTAAATACCTTTGCTCTATTAGACCTAATTAGTTTTATGATCTTAATCAATTCTATATTTCAAACAGTCTTTATTTTAATTAAGTTTGCTGTCATTTTAATTGAAATTAACTGCAGCCCAAGAAAGATAGTCTAGGTAAAAAAATGCTTCAAGCACTAAAATCATGACTAAAACCAATGAAAATCAATATTTTATCGATTTAATAAGCTGTTTAATTAAATATCTTATTTCAAATATTAACCATTGAATTTTTATTTTGTGGCTACCCATAAATCTTCAACATTAGTATTCAAAATAATATTTCAATATGCAGCATAATGTTCAGTCTCACATGAATCTTTTAAATAAATTAAATAATAGGTTTATTTGATTGTATTTTTGTATCACTAGTATAACTGAGTAAAATAATCAATTCATAATTAAGATATGAATGAAAAATGAACAAAGAAAATATATTCTTTTATCTTATATAAATTATTAATGTATGTTGTATTTAATGTGTACCATGAGATCCAAACACAGTTTAAAAGTAATATATTTTCGTAACGTGTGAAGTCATGCTACCATTGAAAACGTTCACCCTGAAGATTCTTCAAGATTTTCCATCCCTACGTAATCCTTTTCTGGTTATGTATGTCACCAACGTCCCAACAAATTCAAGCGGGATTTACTCGACAGTTTGCCATTAAAAACGACTTTGAGGCATTGTCATAATGACCTCATGAGAAGATGCTTGCTTATACAACACCGGATTTTATCTGGGCAACGGGTCAAAGCTGGTGTTCTATGAAAGGTCACGTCGAATAATGGACGACAGAGGTAACTCTGGCGTGATACTTTATACTGCAGCCAGACTAACTCTTCTCCGACTATTAATTTGAACGGCGAACATCGTAATTTATCCCTGATCGTGTTGCAACTGCCCATTCACTGCGCGCCTGAGTAAACGTGACACTTTTAAACGCTGGCTATTGATGTTCAGCAATTAATCGTAATCGCAAACTGCTTTCGCTTCTTGCCGCCATTTTGAAAATAATATTTTAAATTCAGTATTCTTTTGCCAATCGAATACGTATTGCCAATTGAATTATAGATTTTTCATGTTCTTTATGACTAAAAAAAAGAAAAATAAGGGGGGGGGAACGTTTTTTGATTACGTTCTTTAAAAATGTAGATTTTGTACAAATCCAAATTGCTATTCTTCGTATAAGTAGAGTTATCTAAGCAAAGACTTATATATTTCATTTTTAAGTTCAGTACTCCTGTTCTGAATTCTATACACGATTATCAGCTTACTGCTTTGAATTCCTTTATTTCCATATAAGTAATTTCAACTATACACTTACAGTTTATTTTATTGCATAAAGATATCACTAATAAATAAGTTACTATTATTAATCATTTAAATTATATACTTATCAATATAGCTAAAGAATGAAAAATACTACTTAAGAGACTATTTACAGGTTTCATATGAGTTGATGAATTTAAATGATTAACTATATATGTTTTTTATATTTATATGATACAAATATATGATTTTACCAAATTACTCTCCGAATGTATAATTGTCATTTATTTCATCTTCTATTTTTAGTAGGATATTTAAATGCATTTTGTTATATAATATTAGGGATAAAAAAAAAAGAATGATATATGTTTTAAGTTCTTTCGTGTTCTCCAGATAATTCAAACTTTTGATTTTTTCAAGAAGGGGTGAATATTATGCAGAATTTAAGCAATGATTAAATAGTGTTTAATAGGATTCTATAAATAATTCCTCAATGCTTAAAACAAAAAAGGTCCCATTTCATGTTACATGTAATTTAGAAATGATCTATTATTTAAATTCAAAAGGAGATTTAACGCTTTTCATTTTTAAAATAAAATTTTGCCAAGATTTGCCCTTTCATTAAAATAAATATTGATTATCATCTTTAAAATGTTTCTTTTCTGTCAAAGAAGATAAATCGAATTCGTAAGTAATGTAAAAATCAACAAAAGCATTTTGCATTTAACATTAAATCTTCAGTAAAGAAAAATATGTTTACAGATAAGCATCCAAAAATACCTAACTTTTTTCTTGGCACTAACCATTGCTTCCACATTCCGTACTAGTTTGCTAATAGTTTTATCTCAGAAATCCATCATTGTTCTTTTGGAATTCTAATTCTTTCATTCTTTTATATTTCTTTAATTCGTTTTAAATTTGCTTTTTACTGCATTCGCATCAATCATTTTTAACATGTAAGGCTAGGAAAGAAAAGTTGTTCTTACTTTTAGAAATTCCGGAAAATGTTTTAATACCATCGAATCAGAACCCGTCTTCAAAATCTGCGCTTAATTCTGTTATATGGCTAAAGTTAAAGTTTACAAAGACAGGGCTATATTTTGATTAGTCTAGACTTTTAGATACATTAAGCTAATCCCTTCAGAATATATGCATGTATTTAAATTACCGCTACTGGAAAATTTGAGATTTTATGTGAAAATGGATTACCTTTTGTAACATATTCCGCACTGATTTCGATTAAAGGTTACCTTGTTCACGATCTCTTATTCAAAAACTAATTGCGTACCTTTATTACTATTGAACTTAATCTACCTGTCATAAATTCAATTCACTGTAACCGTAAAGCCTATCCCTTTTATCGCTTAAAGTTATTAACATGAAAAATGGAATGTATAACACAAGCGTTGGCTGTACTTATTTTATCTATTTTTTAATATTTCATAAAATATAACTATTTAACTCATTTAGTTTATTACAAATGTGTAAATGAACTTAGAAATTTATTAATATTTAAAGTAAGTTAGAAATAAAAATTATTGTATTAAAATATTCCAATTTACAAAGAAGAAATATAGCTTAATTTTTCAAATTTGTTTGATTACCAATCATGGTTCCATTATTTTTGCATATGAAAGCAGTATATAAAACAAAAATAAGTTGCGTATGAAACCTAAATTAACATTTATATTCCCCATTAGGCTTTAGTTTACACAATTTTGCATTTAAAGTTGATCTATTTATAGTTATTGCGAGACTTGCTCTAAAAGATAAACATTTAACGCAATGGAAGTTATTTTTAACAGTTCGATTCCTTATTTCTGGGTCTTACAGTCCACTTTAAATTACAAGATCCGGACTAATTAGCAAAATGCAAACTACAATCATGGTTGATAAGACAACTATTCGTCTGTAAGAAATATCCAATACTGAATGTTTATATTCTTTGATTATCACATCTGAGACTTAATCCTAAGCCGGTCTGCCTTTTTCAAATAAATTAAAAATATTTCAAATGTTATTATTGTGGGTTATAATTTATAAAATAATCTTTTTCTCGAGTTTAATTTCAATTAAATCAAGATGAAGATTTCAAAACAAACCTTTTGCGTTTCTGGGAATTTAGCCATTTGATTTTGTTACTTGGTGTGTGATGATAATACACTATTTAAAAAGCACTAATTTGGATAATTTTTTTAGTACAATAGATAAATATTGATTCCGGCAATAGAACTGTATAAATAAAAATCAACCGAAAAACAGCTTTAAATCAACCTATATTGGAAGTTTCCACTTAAATTAAGCATTCAATATTGTTTGATATGCTAAATATTTGTTCCAACATTATTTTTAGACTTCTTCAAAATCTTTTTGATAATAACATACTTATCATCTATTCTAATGATCAGTATTCAGTAAAGTTTAAAAAACTTCCTATAAATATAATTTTTAAAAAATGTTTAACTAGAACAATCTTCTTTCTAATTCGTAAATTTCTATACAGCAGAATAAGATGATGCCTTTCATATTGAAGATGGTTTAAAATTGCTAAAACATTTTTTACGATTAGTGACTGCAATTTACAAGCATCAGGAAGCTAAGAAGCATAGCACAATAAAACAAACAAACATAATGCTAAGAAACCATATTATTTTTCGCAGTTTATTTAATATTAAGTTTAACACTAAAAAGGTTCAAATTATTATCCTTCAATAAAGTCAAAATTATTTTGTTATTTATGAACTATATATATATATAGATCCTTTTCTCATCCTCTTCTACTGGCACGATAGTCCAGTATGGGCCAGGACCTTCTCAAGAAATCGCTTCCAATCCTTTATCTTCAGTATTTGAGTGTGGTAGTAATGCAATGTGTCCATCTTAATTTGGATTTGTTTCTTGCTTTTGAGTTTTTAGCTTTTAACTTTGTAACTGAATATTCTGAAATCAAGTAGGAAGACTACATTCCACAGAAATTTCATTTGTTGGATTTTCATAAGCTTTACAGTCTCAATTTCCTTATATAAACTATATATTTCATTGTTTTATCTAGTCTTCATAGACTGCTGATATTAACTCCACCAAAAAGTTTCCCGAATATTTTTCTTTCGAAATTGTTTAACTAATTTGTTTGGGATTTGGCAAATGTCCAGGTCTCCGAGCCATAGGTAGCAATCGGTCTTACAATGGATTTATAAAATGTCAGTTTTGTCTTTCTTTTAATTAAATTTATCCCATAAAAGGTTTCAGGCCATTAAAGCTGCGATTAGCCGCTGTTGTCCTTCTTCTAATTTCTGAATCTAAATTACTTTGCCCATTGACATTTAACTCAAGGTAAATGAAATTATAAACCAACCCGAACTTGTAGTATCCTTTTCATATTTAAAAACATTTTATTATCTAAAGGAATTTTTCAATGGATCCAACTGCTTAATGTTATGTAAATATTTCTTAACATATTAAATTGTCTCTTTTTCCTCATGGCATTAGTTCCAGTTCATTATCATATGCTAATCTTAATAAAATTTCAATATCTCATAAAGCCTTTGTTTGCAATTATTACTTACCGAAGAAAAAAATTAAGTGTTACACTTGCCTTAGTAAGATATAAATTTTAATACAGCGAATATTGACTTCTTTCTAGGAATATTTTACGGAAATTAAATTTAAATGTGTGTGCGATTCAAAATAAGATTTGCTGAAGAATTCTTTTTCTCGAATTCTTCCTCCACGTTCGAAGAGAAGACACAAAGGAAAATGTTCTTAAGGTGCGACCTTGCTCTTTCTCCGTGTTCAGTAGAAGGGAGGTTCGCCCAACATTCTTGAAGTAGCTCTTACAGTCTTCACTTCATTAAGACTCAGTCCCTGACCCACTTGTTTTCACTTCTTTTCATAAAATATTCATTAAGAAAAACATTATGAATAAAATATATTCTCACGCTCAGAATGCGCTCCAAGATTTATCCTCTGCATCAAAGCATTCTTTTGAATCTGAGCTTTAGATTGAGTATCTATTTCCAAATTGAAGTAACTTTCTATGAAAAGAACAGAGATTGAATTAGATTGCTATTCACATATATTTTTTTTACCAAATTTTGATAAATTAAACAAATAATGAACCGCGCACGTGCATGTCACTTTTCTTAATAGTGAAAAAGCTTACATAATTTTTATACCACGTGTAATTTAAGAGTCACCATGTTCATCTGGATTAAATGAGACAATATTAAATTACGAAAAATTCCTTTTGTTTTGGGCAATTTATATTGCGCCATTCAATCCAATCAAACTCATGATTCTAGTTTAACATAAGATTAGCAGTACATGTATTTCTTTACATTAGTAGTGGTTATAATAACTGTTATTTACTTAAGAAAACATTAATTAACTAAGTGTATTAAAAATATTTCAATTAATATGTATAAAAAATTATTGAATCTGTTTTTGGACATTTCACAGTGCTCTACAATTTTTTTAAATTCATATTACTACATTAATATATATAAATATATGTAATTTATACTTGATCTGTTCATGAATAATGTCATTATCATATCTGCCATGACAACACTTTATGGGTTTTGGACTTCTCAGGATTTTTTCTCATGCTCTGCTTTCTTTCCTACTATCATTCTCTAGTTTTTTATTCCATTGATGGTCAAGTGTACTTCCAAAACATGCTTCTATCTCTTCTGTTTTGTTCTACCTCGTCACCTTTAGCAAAGGGTTGTTCAGTTAAAATCTTCAATGGAATCCTTGTTGGATCCATTCTTAAAAGTTGCCCTGCCCATTTCATTCTATTCAGTTTAATGAATTTCACATCTTTATTTTCAAAGAGTCTGTTTGGTTCAAAGTTATATTTCCTTCTTCCCACTCCTTGTTCAAAAACACCACCATAAATGGTTCTTATATCACCCTCTCAAAAATTGACAAGAACCTCGCCTCTTTTCTCTTCGAGATCTAATTTTAAAGTCAATACCAGTCTAATCAGTTTTTTATAAAATTTTAGTTTCCCATTTGTAAAGTTTGATTTCATAAGGCCTCTTAAGCCATAAATGCACCAATTGGTCCCAAAAAAAAAACCTTCTGAAACAACAACATTCGGATGCAATTTTGTGGTTTTAATCAATTTCTGATCCTAAATAAATAAATTTATTTGCCCATTCAAATTTATAGTTACCAACTTCAAATGCTCTGTCATGGTCTCTCTTATTTCTACAATACACAGTCCACGGCCTTATGCAAGACCAGTAGATCTACAGATCTTGAAATGATGTCATCTGCAAATACCAGAAGCTGGACGAACCAATTAAAAATCGTTACAAATGATTTAGAGATATAAATTTTTCTTATTATTAACAGAATAAGTTTGCATTTTATATCTCGTGAGATTTAGTATTATTTGATAACAAAAACACTAAAACAGTAAAAAAATTATAATGTGAACATTCCGAGCGTCTTTCTTTCGAGTAGATAGTGATCTTTATTCACGTATCGCAGAAGAAAGGATAAGCTGAAATTCCAAACTCTTAATCCGACAGATGTACACACAGGAAACAAATGCAACATCCACCTACGCTGTTTAACGATGGCTTTCATCCAATTCGGAAGTTTCCACTTCGCCAAACATAATGCTGCAACCACCTGCCAGTTTAGATAATTATCTTCAAATTTAAATTTAGTAAATAATTAACCCTTCGTATAATCTACTAATGTTTTAACTCATCCTATAGAATCATAAAATCAGCTTTTACTTTTCACTTATATGGTAAATTAAATAATTTTAATACAAATGGTGACAATGTTTCAAAGGAAGGAACTGCGGTACGAATTGCCTCTTTGATAGCGGTCAGATTCTAACCGGAAGCAGAAAATTTCAAACTTGTTATAAAATTGCACCAACATCAGAACAGTTCTCGCTGATATTAAGATTCAAAATTGTATTGCTTTTTCAATTACTTTGACTTTTTTAATTATCATTAACAATGGAATTTTTTAAAACAATGATATTTAAATAGTTTCTAAGATACTTACTAAAATTTTTAAAAAGGTTTTTAAACTTACGAATATGAAGATGACAGAACATCCAATTTAATTCCCTGTTATTTGAATAAAGATATAAATTAATTAAGAAACTAAACACAATGAACAAATTTTTCAAGTTTTACTTAATTACTTTTTTACAAAATAATTCGAGTTAACGGTATTGTGTATTAAATGATGTTCATACATTCGAACTCTCGTATCAAACCATTCTGTTAATTTCAGATTTGTTATGTTATTATTCAAAAATGTATCTTTATTTATATTAAATGCATTCATTTCCACAGTTTAATCTCGCATTTCTCAAAATTCTTTTTTCTCACTGCATAGCCGATCTGACAGCTGTAGTATTCGATATGAAAATTCGTGGTTTCAATTCTCACCTCGGACCGGATTGCTCGTAATGGTTCGGAACCTGTTTTAAATTGTAAATCCCGATCTAATTAGTCCTCATGTGCAAAATTGATCATGGAGCGACAAAGAAACCGAAACTCACAAACATACTTAGTTAAGAAGCCTTGTCATATGACGTGTAAATGCAAACGCTACGGCACTTGCAACTCAATGGATATGATAGCTCAGTCAGTCAAACAATAAGTGTAATTATATTTGTCATTTAAATTTTTATATTTAAAAATTTTATTTTTAATTTCAAAGAGTTAAAATATAACTAAAGTTTAGATTTTATTACAAATAAGTTTTTATTTTTGTATATTTTATTCAAAATCAGATGATAACTTTTTTATATGTGAGATTCTTTTTCATTCTCTTTCTCTATAGCTTTTTCTTTTCATTAATTTTCTCTTAATTTTAATATTTTTATACTACATTTGTTTGAATTGAATTTAATTGAAAGTATTAAGTATATATATCGCGTATATTTATTTTTTACATTATTATTAATTACTTTTACTTAATAACCTAACCATTTTTATAAATATTGCAGGTATGAACAAAAAATGTAAATGCATAGTCTATTAATGGAATTTTAATCATTATGCAATTAATAATTATAAATAATAATTATTCAATTAAATTTATGTGTAAAAAATGTTTATTAAATCGATGCACAGTTTTTTTTACGTGTGTTTTAAGTTAATCTTTTCCAAATTTAATCTTAATACATTTATTTACATTTACTTTATGTACCTCTTATTTTAATGTTTTGATGTTCAGGAAAAATAAAAATACATAAAAAAATTACGGATATTAAATAAATGGTTTTTTTTTTTTTTTTTTTTTTTTTTTTTTTTTTTTTTAAATGCGGAGTAAAAAAAAAACCAGAAATTTTAAAAATCATTTTCGAAGCACTAATAATTTTGAGATATACTGACAGATAAAAAAAATCACTTTTATAATTCTCTACTAAAACTTCGGTTAAGAAAAAAAGCCTTACACGACTCCAAATGGAGCTACTTCTTTTATAAGGACGACCTCTGTTGCAAGTGCAGATAGGAACAATACCAGTATTATTCTTTGTTTACTGACCCGCGAAAAAGATATTTGTTTGACCTTTTGGTCCCTTCCGGACACAAATTATTAAGAGGTAAATAAACCGTTATAAAGCTTTGATGCTTGTGCGTTCCAATTTCGAAATTCCAATATTAAATTTATTTTTCAGCAATCAAAGAAACGTCAAATGTTTCGAAACAAGTTGTATTTTCAATTCGGTAATAAAGATAATTGATGTAGGAATCTTATTAAATTTTGATGAAATGTATTCTGCTTTATAATCAAAGCAAATCATTGTTAGAAACGCTTTACAATGACATACAATTTTCAAT
Organism: Latrodectus geometricus; assembly: GCA_026290005.1. Classification (NCBI taxonomy): domain Eukaryota; kingdom Metazoa; phylum Arthropoda; class Arachnida; order Araneae; family Theridiidae; genus Latrodectus; species Latrodectus geometricus. The sequence continues at coordinate 90,180 of JAPDSC010117262.1, forward strand.
CCTCTAGCCAATGAAATTTCATTCGATTGCTAAATGCTTTCATTATTTATGCAAATGAATGTCTGCAAAAAATTCAATGACATGATAGTTATTTCAGTTATGAATTAAACATTATTTTATTTGCATCTTTATAATCTAATGTTTGCAGTCGAAATTTGTATAATTATGTACTATTAAAGGATAATTTTTATGATTTAAATGAATATTTATATTTCGATATGTTTGTATGTATTGTCTTTGTTTTATATTGTTTTTGTGATTAAAAAAAATATTAAATGTTGTCTTAATTTATAAATAGCATTTCATACTTTGACGTACAGAAATATTTCAAACTAATTTCGTATTAATTTTACTTTTTATGTAGAAGTACTGGTAAAAATTTTAAATTTCCAGTTTTTATTTATAATATTATTCCTATTATATTTATAAATAAACACAAATTTTCTTATATAATGATAACATTTCATGTATCTAACAGAAAATAAAATTTAAAATGATTATAATATTTTTTTTAAATTGTTTTTGTAAAGAAAATTGTTTTTTTTTTTTTTTTTTTTTTTTTTTTTTTTTTTTTTTTTTTTTTTTGCTTTATGTATTTGTGATTGTTTAGTTTCCAAAGCGATTACCAAATAAGATGGCACTAGCATTATAAAATATATATTCGCTTCATAAAGAAGTTGTTTTATTAAATGAATATTATCAAACATCAATACTAAATGCCATAAATGAATATTATCAAAGACCAATATTACCAAATACCATCCCATTGAACAAAGATATGCACTTCACAAATTCCAAAGTAAATGATCTACTCATATCATTGAAGATTATAAAAGAAGGTCTTGTCCAGGTGTTGTCTTCGCTACTTGAATAAAGCTCGAAACTTACAAAGTGATGTTTTCAAATGAAAACATCACTTTGTTTCGTATTTACATTCTAGAATCATCGTATTTACGTTCTAGAATGGATGCCAGATTATCAGATTTTCCATTATTTTCTAAATCTCATTATTAATTCAAAACAAATAAATACCTTATGAAAGTTGATGATTATATAAGTTTAGTGTATAAAATGGTCATTTTATATATTTCATGTATAAATATATACATGTATACAGTATGAAGCCAAGGCCTCGGATACTCGTCCCATGACTGATGAATATTTCTCTGATTTACTTTTGACTTGACAAAATATGGAAATGACTGATGTATACTCAAAAATGATCGCTTAGCATTGAATTTCAGATTATTGGAGACATGGTTGATTATGTATTGTTGCGTCTTTGATATCGTATTTTTTGTATGTTTGTTTCGCAAAAACTTGCATACTTACATTTCAATAAATAAATTAAATATATGAAAGTCATTTAACTTTTTCAATTAAATGTTATTTTCTTTTCTAAATATATATACATATCTACATAGCTTTCTTAAAATCTATTGGTGAAGTTAAATAAATAATAAAGGATATTATAAGAAAATAAACATTGAAATCTTAGAAAAGAGAAAATTAAAGATATATCTTTCTAACGTGAATAAAAACACAGATTAAAGCAGGTCCTTTCACATACACAAACAATAATTTATTGTTAATTATCACCGTATATCATTCTCTGAGTTATTCACAAAAGCCAAAATAAACAAGTTGTGAAATTACTCACTTATTTTTAGTACTTTTAAAGTAGTAACATTGAGGGCATCTAATCTTTAATACATCATTCACATAAAAGTCGATGGTCTATAGAAAAAAATTATGCTGTTTGGTATTGAAGTGGAAAAATTCAGTTAATGATTTAGTTGTTCTGCGAAGTATGTCGGATCTAAACCTAATCCAAGATAGCTTATTAGTATTGGGAACGATGAAGAAGCTAAAAAAAGCTATCATTGTGAAGTTATGTTTCGCATTGATTTATTTTTGTTTCTCACTAGTTTGACCTTCTTCAATATAACGAAGTGTTAATGATGACACAGACAAGTTACGCTACCCGGAAGAAGTTGCCGCTGAAATCATTGTGATGGAAAGTGCACTGTGTTTTATTTCCAAGCAAATAAGTCACAGATCTAAGCTGAGATTCACAGTTCACTGAACAGGTCGCAATGAATTTATACTTTTTGTAAAGGCGAGAAATAATAGTAATTAATCCTTAAAATTGAGTTTAAAAGCATTGAAATTTAAAAGCTTGCATTTGTTATGAATAAATAAATATCGCATGAAAGATAATTTAATTGCTGAAACTCCTAAGTTGTGTATTTCAGCACGTCTATCTTTCAGCATGGCATTTTACTAATTGACGATCAAACTTAAATGGCATATAAAGGAAAATTAAGAGTCTTATCTCTTTTACACAATCCATCCATAAACCTTGATTAATGTGCACGAAGAAATAATTATTTCTAGATAGTTTGGTTTGGCTAGGATTGAACCGAAAACATTTTTACGCCAAAGAACAAATCTGACAGTTAGATTTAATTGAGTAATTTATAATAAACTGACTCCTGCACAGTCAGTTCATTATAAATTACTCAATTAAAATATTGCAAATTTGATAAAATCTTATTTGCAATATTCTAATTCATAGGTTATATATTCTAAGTAGTCCATGATTACTACACTCATTCTAAGTCAAACTAGCTTCGTTATTAACCAAGTTACAATTAATTTAAAGTTACCAAATATATTCAGAGAGTGCTTTCTGGATTATTATCAGTGTATAGTGCAAAGAGAACCAATCAGAGTATAGTGCAATTATGCAAATAAAGCAATTTTATAGATATTTATTTTTATTTTTTTATAGATATTATTATTTTTTATAGATATTTATTTTTATTAATTTTATAGATATTTATTACATTACATTGTTTTATATTAAACTATCATAATTGAAAGGAATTTCTGCTTTAGAGCATAATCTTTTCAAAACCGACTTTTTGAACATCATTACAACTTATGTAAGCCATAACAACCCAATTGGTAAAGACATTGCTCTCGTAGCTAGGATAAAGTCAATGCAAACATAGCATGTTACAGATTAGCTTATTACAATTGCAGTTAGTAAGCCACGTTAAGTCCTTTATCCTTTCTCACTTTCAAGTTCTTTTCGAGCCATTCAAGAAATCCAGGTATGTGATTGGGCTCTTTAGAATGGTAGGTCTCGGGATCTATCTCATTATTATCGAACAACAGGATATGTAGGTTGCCCTTCTGCTTTCAAAAGACATATTTGTTGGGATGTGCGAGGGAGTATCCCAGATTTCCCAATGACTGGCGCATTTGGCTCATGAGCTATAAAAAAGCTCTCTCTAACATACACAATGTATATTTAAATACAATACTTTAAATATCTAATGTGTACTTTGTAATTTTTTTATTCTACATAGAGTAATGTACTCATTTTTATAACATTTAATAAAATTTAAAATAATTCTAGCGTTTTCTTTATTATAAAAGATATATATCATAGTATATAAAGAAGGTTTAGTAAAACTGGGTTCATCTTGGACTTTTGTCAAAATCTTAAAATGTCATTCATTCAAAAAGGTCTAACTATAGGATTCCATCTAGCAAAATATACCAGCTTTTAGGAATTTCTAAAAGTACAATGTCTTATTCATATAAGATAATGCTTTGAAAATGTAAAATTTTAATTTTTTCTTATCTTTTTTCATCTTAGAATAAACTGACATGAAAAGTGAGCCATTTAGTATAAAATGTTGTTTCTCTTACGAAATTGAAATTTTAATACTTTAAGAGCATTTCGTTTGAATTTTCTTTCCTTCTTCTTGTTTTTATGACAAAGGGAACGTTTCTACGTATGTATTATTTATTTCATTCTAGCTGAATTAAAGGACCTTTTAGAATTATTATTTTAAAATTTTTTTTATTTGTCTTATAATTTTGTTTAGATACATGGGTTTTTTTATTTAAGAATTTGGTCTCTCTCAACATTTTGTACCAATTATTAAGCATCAACAGAGCAGCATTTGTCGCGCTACTTATTTCGAAAAGCATAATTGGAGGATAATTAAGCTATTATCTATTATAGTTAAGATATATATATATATATATATATATATATATATATAGTATAATTTTTAATAATATAAAATATAATGTAAAATGCGATTAATCTAAGCTATGTTATATGCGTTATATATAATATAGCTTAGAATAATTTAGCTTAAACATGATATAGCTTAAACATTAATTTTAAACATAATCTAATATAATTATAACAGAGAAAAAAACTTAGAAAATTAATTCCTCCAACTTCCAGATTTTCCTAGCCGCTAAAGCACCCTTTCTTGCGAGTGGAGCAAAGGCTGTCGAAGCGAAGAAAATTTAACAAAAGATAAAAGAAAAGAATACTTTTTATACATGAAAGGGATCATCATCTATCCTTAGAAAAACACTGACTGAGTCCTTGGACTCCACTCTGGTGAATTAAGGACAAAGTCCGTGCAGTTGATAGGGGCGGTGACTCATTAAACGGAGTCATCCACCCTTGTGATGTGTGAAGGCTCTAAAAATAATCAAATCAGAAAAGAACGGGGAAAAAATCACAGCTTCATTCTTTTGTTGCAGATTGTTTTATTAAAAAACCGTTTTCTGTATAACGGGTACAAGCAGTGATTGGTGCTGAGGAAGAAGTTTCATGAAGCCCGGCGCCCGAGAAGAGGTCACATGATTTCAATCTGTTAAAAAACAATGCTGCGAATTTCATACCATTCAATTGTCCACGTGTGAACTAATAATAAACTTTCTTTTAAGGTTTTTATCACGCCAAAATGGCTTTTGAAATAGTGATTAATGATGCTCGAGAGTGAAATAATAACTGTGATTTGCTGTGGAACTCAAGAGGTCGAACAATCTTGGCCTAGTTGTAAACATCTTTTATGTACATATTGATGTTTTCTGTTACCAACCAAAGACAAAAGAGCTTTATCACCAGAAACTAATATCAATGTTGAATACACGCGTTAAGTTTTCCAATGTCCAATTTTAAATTCAAACACGTTAAGCTTTATATAAAATTTCCTGAAATTTAAACTAAACTAATTAAATTTAAAATAATACATGTATTTCATAAAGTATTTTACATAGCAAAAATGTCTTATTAATCTTAATTTTTGTATAATAGAAATTAAAGGTTTGTTATATATAATGCATGTGTTTTATATAGTAACTATAAATATTATTTAGTGGATTATTACATTATTATTATAAAAAATTTTTATATCATTAATGCCAATAGTGGCATAAATTAAATGCTACAAATAACAATCATTATACAAAGTACATTTTACTGTAAATGTCTCACCATTATTTATAATTATTGGCAATCATTTTTTTCACTTATGATTCTTAAATTACGCACTTTAAATTTGATGAATAGATGTTATACAGCAAACTTTATTTTTGTGAAGAATCATTATTTTTATTTAAAATAGTTTATATTATGCATACATTTTTTGCGCAAAAATAACCGAAGTAGCTTAAAGATAATAACTTTTTCTTCAAATTGAATTTGTATACAACTTGTGAATAGATAGCAAAATTATTAAAACTGAAGCCCATGAGGCACATCAACGAGAAATTGAAAGCTTAAATCAGTAGTTGATGAAACCGTCCCTTACCACGAATGGAGAGATAAAGATTCCAGATTTTATTTTATTTATTATCGTAATATATTTGAAATGCATTTTTCAGTTCTGAAAAATGCATTTCTACTATATCACGATAAGCCCTACTCAAATCATCCTTGCCGTAAAAGTGTGTTAACTAATAGAAGCAATCATTAGATGTTTAAGTCGTGTGTTCCTTATGATTATCTAGTTGAAAATTGGCAACAGAATAAATTAATATTACTAGTAATGCCACTGGTACTAAATAGAATCACTTCTAAAAGTTATGCTCAAAATTATAAGAAACACCTTATTAACATAGAAGACAGTATCCCAGATCATTATACCAGATATCATAACTCTGACTCTCCTTTTATTCTTTAAAAAAAAAGTTATGTCTCTTTGAAAAAAAGGGTCGATAGAAAATTCAGCTCCAAGTCTACTATACACAAATGCAATTGTCTTCTGATCCAAAAAAGTAGGATTACTCACTGAAAATTAGGCGTAGACAGTTTTCTGGCGATCATAGTGATCGGGTATGGTACCACAGCAAACAAATACGTAAATACAGTGAAATTTAAGGAAAATTTTATAAAGGTTGATGTATGGCTAATTCAACCTCAATCAAACATTTAGAAATTCGAATTGTATGTAAGATTTTGGATTGTGGATTATGATTATTTTTGAACAGGCACATAATCCTTCCATATTGCATTTAAGTAGTTTAGTCCCCAGAGCCTTGGTTTCAACAAAAACTTTCTTGCAGCAACTATTATCATTAGCATATACGTACGGTCCAGTCAGTATGGAACAAGTGAAGGTCTATTGCTAGCCAGCTTCACGCAATCACGTACATAACTACGTTTTAAGTTGTCCAGTTAGCTATAACGTCTTCGACAACATTTAAACTGTATCTCTTGAGTACAAAAATATTGACAGAAAAATGATTCAGTTCCATCAAATATTCTTTTCCATCAAAATTCCGAAATCATACCTATTAGATTGGGACGCGAATCGTTAACCTGAATCATTGAATAAATGAAAATTCACCTGCTTCATAAATATTTAAATAAGATGATTATATTTAAATAATTTGTATAACTTTGAAAATATATTGCATGACAGTAATTTTCTGAACCATAAAGCTGCAAGTTTTAATGGAAACCATTTAGGCATTTTTATTTATTTTACAGCAACTATAATATCAATTCATTTTATATTTTCAAATTTCTATTTTTAATTTAATTACACAATTTTTTGCTTTTATTTATTATTTAAAAAGACAATGCGAATATTAAATAACAGCAACAAACTATATAATTGAAATATTAGTCAGTAAGATATCAGGTTCAATCCCAATTTTGTAAGTGAATCATGATATACTTTTACAGGTTGACTAACCACGAAAAAATAATCCTCTATTTTTGTACTTTGAGGGTTTTAGTTTAGAATATAAAAGTACTAGTTAACCACTTAATTTCATTGCGATGCTAAGTTATGAAACGGTTGCATGAGTTTCCTGTCATAGAGTCATCTATAAAATAATCATATGAGAACAGAGAGTACTAACTCAGATCATTTCTTTTGATTTCTTAAGATGTAAATTGAATGTATTCTTTTACCTCTTTTATGTTGCTATTGTCCTATATTCAGACTGAAATCAACTCGTTTAAATTATTTTTATTAGCTTAAATTGAAAAAGTAGTATCATCATACATCTGTTTTAAAGTGAGAATTCAATTTGTGAAATGAATAAGCGGAAAATGTACTGCACTCAAATTATTCGCTAAATTTCTGACAGAAACTGTGATTATACAAAGTTTCAGTGACCCTAAATTCTTGTATCTGCTCTGTTGATCCATTTTCAGAAGAAAAAAAAAACATTTGTCTACAAGCTAGAAGCCCTCAAAGTACTTGATGCCGCAACTCAAAACAACATGTTCAAGCCAACAAGCCCTGCCTCCTTCGCATCCTCAAGAAGCCCCTCGCAGACCCTCACTTTCTGATAAGTTTCACCTCTGTCGTGTAGTAGTCCACCCACCGAAACCTCCTTCTTTGATTTTTTCTCACCATCCCCCCACAAAAAGAAGTAAAAAAGTGAAAAGTAAGACCTTCGCAACTTAAGAAAAAATAAAAAAAAAGCACACTTTCTTTGAGCATCAGTCTCCCTCCACACCGAGAAGGCAGGCAAGTGTGCGAGCAGACGGTTCCTCACCCGTCAGACAGGTACTGAACTTTTTTTTTCTACCTCACACACGCCTTCCTCCACCCTAGCAGCAGTCGGCAGGTAGAGCTCTCGGTCCACTAAGCTGGACTTTTGGTGAGCGACAAAGCGCAGCATTGTTTTTTTTCAACAGCCTCGCTTTGAAAGATTCATTTTGATTTAACGCTGGATAGAGTGAAGTACCCATGTGCTTGCTGAGAATATAATTCCAAAAAAAGGGATGAATATAGTAAGAGTGCGCGTCTTTCCTCTGTATGGCAGATTGGATTAATAAAAAAAATCGTTCAAAAAATGCTGATTGGATAACGTAAAACAAACGATATGTGCAGGTGAGTACATTTTCTTGTAATGCTTCTGATTCTCTTGACCTCAACAATTTTCAAATTCTTCGGAATATTGTATTCAATAAATATATAAAATGTGAACTCTTTTATATTTATTCTGATATGCTTTCTGTAGTTTATCTTTTTAATGACTTATTTGATTCTTTCTAAAATTAATTTAAATATTAGTGAAGAAAAATCAAATTATGTGAAACTAAATAGATTTTTTAAAATAATATGTTTATTTTTGTAATTAAAAATGTGTCTGTTCATCATGAATACATTTTTATTTCTTAAGACTGTGACATTAATTAATAATTTTAAAAAAATAATAATTGCTTCAAATGAAACATAAAGCATGTAACGATTGAATATTTTCATGAAGTTTATCATTTATTTATAATTTTATACCTAATTAAAATATTAAAATTAATTATTGAATGTTCATTTTTTCAAATTTCTTATCTCAAAATAAATTTCCTACATTCGAGTTAGGAGATCTTAAAATTAATGTTAATATGATTTGATTTTTCTTATTTAAATTTAAAATTATATTTTTACTGAGTCTCGAAACTATTAAATTTTTTTCATAACGAATATATTACTTTTTCTTGGCTATTTTGAACTGCTTATTTTCCAATTTTCAGTTTCGTGCCTAAATATATCGATATTCTTTAACAATTTTAAGAAAATTTAACTAGTATATTAGTTTTAATTAAAAATAAAATTCCTTGTATGAGAGCATTTATGGTTATTTCGTTACACTAAATTATTATCATACCAACATAGATGTTATATTTTTATTATAGTATATTTAATGTATTTAAAAATTAAATAACGATTAAATATAAATTCTTAATTTAATAATGCTTTGTAAGATGACTTTAGTAAACAAAAATAATATTTTGATTACTAATTATATTTTGTTAATGTTTATTTAACTTCTTCCTGTAACTATATATTAAATAAGAACCTCAATTTAATGGCTTCTCCCCTTAAATAATTCCTCATCCCTGCCACAAAATGCTTAATGATGCCATAAATGTTCCCCCTCTCGCCAAAATCATACTCTCTTAGCAAACTTTGCTCGCCAATCTGTCTTGCTGTAAGCTTTTAGATTATTCATGCTAAAATATTAAACTGAAGTTACTCTTGAATGAGTCTCCATCCATCAGTTGTTGCTTTTATTTCGATTTACCAAGTTCCCATGGATAGTCATTTATCAGTAAAGGCTGGTTATAAATAGAAAACGAGCGATTTCTGGCATGGAAATCATAATTTATTTTTCATGCTAACATCACGTGGTTTTTATTGAAATATAAGCGTTCACAGAAATGCTTAAAATATAAACAGTAAAATCAATTTCGCGGGTGATTCAATTGACTTTGAATAAACAAACGTCTCAAATGTGTAGAACCTTGCCCTTTTCAAATCATGCACTGATATTGAGTTTGATTATGATTATTGAATTTCAATCTAGAGAAAGTATTTTCTCATCTTGATATGCAAATGAACAATAAAAAAATTCATTTAAATTGTTCTATCCAATTGACTAGAAACCAACGACAATATTTGTTAAGTCATGAATAAAATTTGGAAAAATTCAATGGACTGTGTTTTTCAATGGTGAATTGAAATCGTATGAAATTGTTTATTTATTAGTATTGATGAAGTGCTTGTGTTTCTGAAGTATGTGTATTTCGATGATAAATTCTAATATATATTTTGTTATCTATTATAAAATTTATTTAAATATGTTTAGTTTCATTAAATGTTCCCAGTAGATCTGAGTATAATAGTTTGAAATGAGGGTTTCACCAATTGAAAATTGACAACAGTACACATTGCTTCATTTTAAATTCCTTTCTAACTAATTTCTTTGGATTTGAATTCTTTTAAAAATCAACAGTCAAGTGACTAGTGAAAGATTATTTTATATTTATAATTAATTAGATAATTTTGAGGTGAACCTAAGACCTTTGCCTTAAATATTGAATATATTTGTGTTGAAAGATCTTATACTTTTCTACTGAGAAAAATAAACCTACCTTAAAGAGGAATAAGTTTCCTTAATATATGTAAATTGTACAAAAAATATATAGTTCTTCTCTTGTAAAATTTAAACTACTACTATAATTATTTTGAATGCAATAATTACTTTAAATATAATTTCTAATTATTCATCGTAAATAATCGGTCTTGAAATGAGAGTACTAAATTAAACTGGCTTTTAAATCTGATTTAAGTTTTTAGGCACAAAATATAATTTACAATTATCACAATATGATAATTATCTGATTTTATTCTGTTTTTAAGTGAATAAAGAGTCAAACAAAAATTAATTTTTTGTATTGTAATAAAATTCTTATTTAAATTAAAAAACAGTTAAATACAATAATATGAAATAACATGGTAAATAAAAGAATTTGTACTTAGATTGTTATAAAATGCTATGCATGTGAATAATACTAAGAACAAATTATTTTGATTTTCATAGTCGAGTCCACTTTAATACACATTCTAAGTTTAAAAAAGTTTTCCTTTAACTAGAGAATTTCTTGAATGTCAACTTAATTCTTTGTTATTTGTGATATAAAACAAGATTTAGGGACGTCCACGCTGGATATAAAGTAGTTCATTGGTAGCTTCACGAACGGATCAGCGAGTTTGATGCTGGTGAAGACTTTTTTATTTTATGCACCCTTAATGGCTGAGTATTTCTTTTTTAAATCATTAATTCCAGAACCCTGTACCTCCTCTCACCACATACCCTTTCCAGTCGATTAAATGTCGCAGCGAAATGCTGCAAAAAAACAGCCTTTGTTGATCGAAGAACTTTTTTTAGCTTTCTTTTGTTTGATTTGATATCAAGTGAAGCGAGTTTATTACACACTTTGGGGTGATCTCTTTTTGACTAAAAACGAAAAAAAAAAAAGGCATTCCTTTTAAATGTGCTTGAAAAGATTAATTGTTTTGCTTCAATTTTTTCCCATTCTGTTTTGAATTTATTTCGGAAAAATTTCGTTAATTGAAATTGTGTTTATTTTTCTGTTTAACATGAACTGTAGAAAGCACATGTTTATTTCATTAATGACGTAATGGTTGGATTTTCTGTTTGTTTGAACTTGAAAAAACTTCAAAGTAATGTTCTTTTATTTGCATTCTGTTCGTAAAGTCGTTTTAAAGCAACACATTTAGCTTGACATGGAATGTAGTTCTTTCAGTTCGCCTTTTGTTATAATATCGGAAGAATTAGGTAATTAATCTTTGATATTATTTTGCTTTAATCCTATATCGCGAAAACATTTTTGATTTTAAACAGCTATGACTACTTGATGGATGGTAAATTATGCAGTAACTGTTTTGTTAAATTAGCGAACACAATTAACAAAAACAAACTATCGGTATTTTTATGGTTAGTATAAAATTGGGTAATTAATCTCTAATATTATTTTACTTTAATCCTAAACTGATTTAGTTTTCCTAATTTTAATAACTTAGGCCATATTATAGACAGTAAGTTATGTAGTAGCTGGTATGTTAAATTACTCTTGATATAGATTATATAATCCTTTTATAGACAGATTATTCATATTATCCATCCCTAAAATAATTGTATAATGGTGGAGAATAAATCGAATTTTTTTTTTACTTATTCTAATCTATAAAATGACTGTTTAGAATAATTTTCTCATGCATTTATTAAAAAAACTAAATTTTGAGAGTCTTCTAAGACAATTTTAATTTTAATTTTTTTTTTTTTTTTTTTTTTTTTTTTTTTTTTACCGAATGCCTAAATTTTGAATAAAATTTCAAATGGCTTAACAATTTATGGCAGAAAGCAAACTCTTTGGGCCTTAGAATCACACACAATACTCCATTTTATTTATTTATTTTTGAAATTTGCCTTATGAAGAATTTTGAAGAAATGCTAAATTTGATTAAATTAATTCAATCATAAAACAATCTGTGGAAATATTAGTTGATCATGGTAAAGTTATTATCTATTGTTGTATAGCTCGAAATCTATCCTAAGACAAATTCTGAGTTACAAACTCTTAACAGTAATTTTGTTATCGTAAGCTGGTGAAACAGGCTCTTATTTTACTACATGTTTCCCAAATATTTTTTATCTATCTAACTTAGTATTATAAGGGTTAGATTAATTAAATTGCTTTGGCAATCCTTGGCTGTGCTTTGATCGAACATGCTACCTTTCGACGAATCATAGTCCATTAATATTTTATTAACTGCAACATCTATGGATGTAAGAATAAAAAATTTAAATAGACTTGCAAAACTTCTGTAAAAAAATAAGTATTATTAGTTTTTTTATTAGACATAGATATTGTTTGACTCATTATAGTATTATGATATAACATTGATATTACAACTGGTTAAAAATTAGTTTGTCTTAAATATTGAAAAATAAATAAATAATTATATCAATATATACATGGCAACAAAAATCTAAATGCCTTTTGAAACATGGTGACTAATTTCAGTTATAATTTATTGAAGGAAATTTATATAATTAATACCAATGATTTAAGTAACCATTATTATTATTACACTTTAATCTTTTGTTTACTTCCAAGGGTCTTCTCAATTTCTTTTATTCTATCCGAAAAGGAGAGTTTTGATTTTGTTATTTATCTGAAATCAAAACAGAAAACTATCTTTTCCACCCCCACTGTAACTGTAAGGGCCGTGATTGTAGGGGAGCTCACAGCGTAAAGATGCCAGTCCGATCCGCTCATCTAAAGGTCTTGACCCGCATCTCGTGCGGTTGGATGACTCGTCTGAAGGTTATATGTATTGCACTTAACCTCCCAGACGCTCTTTCCTTTATTATTGTTCTCCATCATTCGCAAGCCACTGGATTGCAGCTGTTGCCACTCAGGAAGTATTAATAATTGAAGGCAATCGAAGTTCGTTGAATTCGTCTTTTAGGAAAGCCTGCTGTTTTTGTGACGATCCTGCATTTCTTGCCATACATATAGGTAAATTTATATAAACAAGGTGAATAAAGACTACATACTTTCACTTCTTTGTGACGTAGTAGTTGTTTATTTTGTGAACTAGTCGATGTTCGGTAGAATTCGAAGCCATTACAAATGCACAGTTTGCTAAAATTCTTTTTAATTAAAACAAAAATCAGTTGTATTTGAGGTTTGTGTTTATAATAAATAAGTTTAATAAAAATGTACTCTTGGAGCTTCTGAAAAATTAAATTTGAATTATCATGAAAATATGCCATCAAGTAATTTTATGTTTTTAATTATTCCTAAGTGAGTACGTATATATGTCTTCGTTTTTCTTGCTTGTTTATTTGCATGTTTTCTTATTCGTTCATTCGAAAATATTAGTATATTTTCTTTACTAACATTATCTATGATTCAAATAATTTACAACATTACTTTACGAATATTTAAACTTTTCATTCCTTAATTTGTATTCTGAGTATATTTTTAAATATTCACATGTAAACCTTCATAAATTTTTCGTAGTTCTTATAAAAATTATAATATATTTTATACAACTATAGTGCTAGAATTCATATGGTTTTCATTATTCATACAAAAATTTACATAATTTCAATAAATTGAATATTTATCTTTGTCCATTTTAGAGAGTTCAATATCTTTCCTATTTTTCTAATTTTTAAAATTTCTTTATTCAACTTTTAGGAGAAAGTATTTTGCTTAAAAAATAGTTCCCGTAAAAATTTTACTAGAAATTATTTTCTTTAATAAATCCGCTGTAAATCATTATACTTCTACGTTCATACTTTCACTTTTAAAATGATGACAATGCAGTTATCATCGTAAAAGGATATATAATAAATCACTATTTATATAAATGTAATAGCATGTTTTTTTTTGTGAGTTTAGTATTAACTGATATTATTTCACTACATTGAAAGAGAGAAATTTACTTACAGAATGCAAAATTACAATTGGATGTCGATTTTTGAAAAAAAAAATTGTCATTTCCCAGTTTTACTCAATTTAGAGTTTCTATTTTTGATAAACTTTTTATTATATTATTTGAATTTAAATTTATCGATTGTGGTCTCTTTTTTCACACCCTGACTAATTCAATTGAACTTACTGTTTAAACAGGATTCGAAATTACTACAAAGTTGTCAACGCTTATTGAGGCTCAGTGATTATTTTTTGCACACGAGGACCCATTAGACCAGGATTTACAGTTTAAAATGGATTCTTAACCGCTACGAACACCCACACCGAAATAGAAGTCCAACTCACGAACTGTTGAACCTACTGACAGAGCTCTAACTATTCGACTACCAATGTGGAGATAGAAATTAAATGTTCGAATAGACGAACTGAAGACGAATGCGCTAACTATTCGGCCGTCAGTTTAAAGAATATTTTAGGCCGAAACACTGATGGATTTTAATTGTAATGAATTGATATATTTTATAAGTTATTTAATTAAGTCAGCTATCAAAATAAAGCTTTATTTGCAAGTCTTTTACTCAAATTTTCTGCGTTATTTTCAAGTTTTTTTTCTTTTCTTCTAATAAAATTTACAAAACTTGGCTGGTTCATGAGTGGTATGATAACAGGCAATGAAGGGGTGCTGTCTCTTTTAAGGGTGTGCAGCAGACTCATAAGTGGACATCTGGAATGCCTTATAATTGACCAAGCAAAAATAGCTTCCCCATATGCAGGAAATACAACATCCCACATTTTACCCCTGAATATCTACTTTCCTGGTTAGGACTTGATAAAGAGGACTTGTTTCGAAATTCTCTGTTTGTTAGGAACTTTTTGTTAATTTATGGTTTCATGATCTGGTTTAGTCTATCGGCTAACCAGATAGGATAAGAAACAACAATAACAAAATGTGTATTTACTTTTTTTTTCCCCCTTTTTCTTTCCTTTCGTGTGGAATATTTGATAATCACAATTTATATTTATCACAATTATCACTTTTTGATGTGAAATACAAAATTCACATTTTATTCTCTTTCGGGTGGAACAATTGGTATAGTCATAATTATGTCTCTGGTATTTCGTTAGAGCTATTATCCGGGTATTACTGTTGCTACAAATTTGAGATTATTTATATATTCATAGAATTCTCTCTCCCTCAAATTCATTTCCAAATATTTTTAATTGCAGATAATAAAAAAACTACAACACATTATTGGAGGATTTGTTACGTTATGGTTGTAGTAATCAGAATTATTAAAATTTCGATTATATGCCTTTTAATTTTCGTTTACCATTTTTCACATTCACGAGTAATTTAACAAATATTTCTATTTTTCTCGAGTTATGCGTTAAATTACTATGTTAAACAAGACTGTTTTATTGTGTTAAAGTACCGTGGCATTTTACCGTGTTACTGTACTTCTTTTACAAATGGATTTGGCTTTCCTTAAATTTCACCTTCAGAACTGAATGGCGAAAACTTTATTTGCTTTTACGCTTTCATTATTTGCACTTACTTTCAGAGACAGTGCAGAATATTTCTCTGCTCCAAAACCGACAAGAATGGAAAATATATTTCGTTCAGCTTGTTTCATCTGTCTCATATATAATATTATGTAAAATATTCGAATTTGTCATGGTACTCACCTTTGCTCGACTCTTCCAAAAAAAAAGTGCAATGAGGATATTTCACGTTCTGTTTATTATATGGGTCAGCGGACACGTTACCGAAGAGAGACATCAAAATATTTTTTTCTCTACTTTCTACTAAATTGATATTTCCTAAAATTCCAGAGCATTGTAGGTAATATATCTTGAAATGCATCATTAATTTCTGGAAAAAAGCAGTGAAATGATGCTTTTTTTTAACCATGGAACCCAAATTAATAATGTGTGTTGATTTAATATAAATTTTTTTTCTTCCCAGGAATAGTAAATAATGTGGTATTTAATTCTAAGAATAGATTCGTGATCAGTGAAATGAAATATTATTTAGCGATAAACATTTTTTTTAACTTTAATCACTTCTACTTTGATGCATGCACCATTGATCGATTATATTTATATAAGTACTCTCATACTTAAATTAATCATATCACTTATCGTAATCGTATTTTTTAAACATGTGCTTAATTCCTTCAAAAAATATATAGCTTATTTTTATAAATAAATATTGTTTCTAAGAGGCATTATTAATGAGGATATTTTTAAGACCTAGGAAATCAATATATTCAGTATTTTAAGTCTGCAAAGTAGTATATTTTAGTATAATATTTATACTCTTACGGTATGTTTCTAATGCATATAATTTTTCTATCTTCAGTTTTTGAATGTGTCGCCTTTTAAGACAATTTTGTTTATGTTGATGGAAGGCACTGCTTTAAATAGAATAGTGTGGAGGTATCAAGCGGCTATACAGCTTTTAATTTAATTTCATTTGGAAGAGATCATTCTAAATATCCGTCAATTTCATTAAGATTGCAAAGCAGCATTTTAAAATACACATACGTCTAGAAAGCATAAAAAATTATAGTTTTACGTATTTGTGTCAATTAGAAGTGCTTATCAATATTCTGTTGAAACCACGTAAAGATTTTAAGAAGATGTAAGAATTGGTTTCTACGTCGATTCAAAAAAACGAGAATTTAGTTTACTTTTTACTCAAGAGTATACATTTGCACAAGAGGACAAACTCAGCAGAAATCTACAGTTAAATGGGAGTCCTAGACAATTTCCACATTTTTGTCCAATTAGAACAAGCAACTGTTGAACAGAAGGCCGGAACACCAACTATTCAGCTACAAGCTCGCCAATTTAAGAATTAACTTGCCAAATTTGGAATATCTATGCTTAGATTATTTGAATTAATTGAAACATAAGCAATTAAAAAGATGCATAATTTAACAAACCGTTAACCCCATTTAGTTAGCAACTTATTTCATTATAATTCATTAAACATTTTACTTTTACAAGTTAGGAAACTATTTTTCGATTTTGTTCTACTGTGAGCAGATGTACATGGAAACATACACTTGCTAATACACAATCAGCAAAATAATTATGTTCCCAAATTTTTGCTAATAAAAGAATTTAATTTTAAGTCTCGAATAATGCTTTTGTTTTTACATTTCAAAGTACTTTTTTCTTATAAAGAAATATTTTTTGTTGTTTGAATTGTAAAAATATATGATTAAAAATTTAATCTTATATTTTTACAATTATCTTTTTTTTCAAATCTTAATTATCTTAAAAAAATATTATTCAATTTTGATCAATAGCTAATTTTAATTACACATTTTTATGCAGTCACTATACAAATTATTTAAAATATTTTTATCACTTATATTTAGCGTTAACTTAAAACTATAATCATATTTCCGTTTAAAAATTCAATCAAAGAATGCTAAAATAAAATGTTTTATATAAAGCAGTTTATATTTCAGCAGTTTAAATTTTAATGTATGAATTGAGAAAAAATATTATCTTTGGAACCTATTACGTTACTTTTGTATGTAACTGAAGTAAATTTAATTTTCACTATTTCATTTATTTTGCGAAAAAGTTGAAATTAGATTCTTTCAAACTTTATAATCAATTAATTAAGAGTACACAGTATCATTGAATAAGAAATTTGCGTATCTGGTGTCTCTTATTTTCTTTAAAAGCAATCTAATTTAGTATTTCATCCGGGTATACGTTTTTATAAAACATAGCATTGTTAAACTTCATTATGAAATTTTAATTTAATATTATTGAATATATTAAAAATAAAAATAATTCTGTTTCAAATTTAAAATGTTTTGGAATAAAATGTTGGCATCGTTATATTGGTTTTCCAATTTAATTTGTATTGTTTCAAGCATGCTATGCCTATAAATTAATCAAGATTACTATATCAAATTATTAATTTTTAATGACTTGAACAATTTTAAAACTGCAATTTCTATTTTTTTAAAAAAAAAATTATTTTTAAAGCATCTGTTTGTGAAATAACTGTATATTTTTTTCCTCTACATATATTAAGGGAATTCATGCCTGAAATAATTTATTTAAGTAGCTCTAGAAATTTCCCTCCTATCTTTTTTTTATATTAAATATTAAATTACATGATGCAATAAATTTAATGTATATTCTCGCCCGTATTTAATTTGATGCCCGTAATTTAATCAAGTCAAAGATTTTATCTAGGGGCTATGCATGAACCCAAGGGAAGCATTTCATTTTTAGGAGCTTGCTTTTTATAAAGTTGGTTTTAATGCTTTACTTGGTGGGTAGTTTAATTTATTACTTTATTTATTATTCGCAGATGGTCGTAAAATAGGAATGCAAATAGATTTAGAAATAAATCTTTGTTATTATCAGCAATTTTCACTAATTAGTTTAAAGAAAGCTTGATGTTTTGGAAAATATTAAAATGATTGAGGTACCAGGCATTTTTTATGCACATGGGAATATTTTTTATAGAAAAAAAGTAAATTGTGATGACAGTTTTATTTTGTTTTTGTGTCGTGTAATATTGAAGTTTTTTAATAACTACTGCGATAAATGACAACAAAAGCACAAAGAAAATTTTTCGCTAAGTTGGTATGTGCTATTTGGCAATAATTTGGCTTTAATTGATGAGTTTTTAATTTAAATAACAATTTGATGCGTTTGCTCTGTCATTCGATTGTTAACGCTTTTGGTGGCTTTGGACAATGAAAAGGGGCTTAGAGAAAATCAATATCAACCTTGTGGATAAATTCTAAATGAATACTATTTCTTCTTTAAACTGATAAATCTGTTGGAGATATCACTTCGAATTTTTCCCAGCATTCTCCTAATAACATTTAAATATACTCACCGTCTATGTAGATTATTGTGAAATGTAATTATTAGTAGATTTAATGTAACTAAATCATGACAATGCTTATGTTAGGGCAGTATTCAATCATTTTATAAATATTGTCATTAGATCAACAATAATTTTTAAATTAAAACACCAGTACAATTATCAAAATAATAAAGTAATTCACATTTTACATATTACATATACGTCTATAGTAAAAGTGAATCATCTCATTGTATTTTAAATTTCCTTAAATTGTTCTTTAGAATTAAACAAAAAATGTACTTATGTGAAACTTTTATTGTTGCAATGATATTGCTTAGCACTGATTTGTTTGATGATCCTTGCTATCGAAAATAACAATTTCTATAACTCTAAATTATTTTCGTCTGACTCTGTACGGTCAGACGGAAAGTTTTAAATTTAGGTCTTGAATTACGATGCATTTGAAAATCTTTCAGCGAATATTATTTTTATATATTTAAATTCGTTTTTTGTCCAATTTTATCCGTGAAAATTAAATTCTAAAATATTTACTCTAATTTAAATATAAAAATTTATTCTCAAATTAACAAAACTTCCTGGGATTATTTTAAACTTTCAGCAAATGTAACTATAACATTTACTTATGTCTTTTGTTAAATATACCACGTTATATTCCATATATTTGAATTTATACAATAATAATTTAAAGGTGGTTCAAAATAAGTAGTATTTACATCAGTATAAACTGAGATGTTTTTATTTTGATGTATGTAGGTCATAGTAATAAAAATTTGAAAATCACTATTTTAAGTCAATATGTTATTTAATTCCAATTGTTTTTATTATATTATCTGACTCGAGTAATTTCTTTATTGATTTTTATTACCTGCAAATGTGCCATGAATACTAAAATTATTTATTATTCCTAATAGCTGGGAAAATCCAAACAACGCAAACTTAGAATCTAGGTCCCGTATTAGACTAAACGTAAAAAATTACAAATATTTTTAAATCTTTAGATTTGAAAGTATGCATACGTAATTATATTCTTTAAATGGTATAATTGAGAATGCAATACTTTTGGAGAGAATGTTTTGAATTTGTTGACCGTTTTTGGTTTTACCGGTTTTCTGATAAACAAAATCTCTAATTTACTTGAAAAAGTCAAGAGAATATTGCAAATGTTCTACAACATTTAACTTTGACAACCTTACTTTATTTCATTACGGACAATTTAGAAGTTTTTTTTTTTAATCTCGCATTTCAATTAGAATTTTTAGAGGAATTCAAATTGACTTTAAACCCCCCCCCCCATGTTTTGCTAAAGTATATTATGGCTAGTTCAGCTATTTAAGCTTCAGGTTGTGTTGTCATTTATCAACATTTTTCGGTAGTTCTTTTTATTTTCTATGATTTTCTGTATAGTTATTATTTATTTTATTTTTTTTACTAATAATTATGTTTTCTGTGCAGAATGTTATTTTAAAGTGCCAGGAGGTCTTTATTTTATTTTCTCTTTAGTTATTGCATGTACATTCTTTTCTTCATAATAAATTAGGTTCAATTTTTATGATAGATTAAAGCGCATTTTTTATCAATTTAATTATTAGAAAATTTAAAATATACAATCGTTGAAATTTAATTATACAATTTTGTTTATTTTAGTTGATCCACATAATAATTTGATTTTCGCACTTTTTTGTTTAAAAGTCCTAATATTTTAAGACTATATTAACATTTTTTATTAATTTGATTTTCTACTTAAATATTTGAGGCTTTCTGAAATTGCCAAAAGTTCTTAAAAGATTAAATAATAACTTGTCCTTTAAATTTAAACATAGAATAATAATCAAATTTAAATATAAATGTAAAATTTACCGAAATATTTAATCTATATGAACACAATATTTGCCTTGAATATTGTGAAGATAAAATAATAGAGAAATCTTAAAAGTTATTGAAGTTTTAATGAGTGTATTTATAACCTCAACATTTTGTGCCCCTAATGTTGTTTATTTATTGGCATTATTGAAATCAAATAATGTAGGTTCAAATAATTTATTTATTTTTATTAGTGTTTGATGTTTCAGTTTATGATTTTTTATGTAATGGAGCTTGAGATACAACAATGAAAATGTTATCGTTTGGATTTTTTGCGTTAAGAAATCAAAAACATCATTTTAACATGCTACCTATAAATGCTTATAAATATGGTAAAAGTATCAAAAACAGCACTCATTATAAAAAAGAACGTTCTCTATTAATGAAAATTCTTTAATGTAAATGTAATTTTTAAAGCTATCTTTTTAATAAAAAATTACCTCACACTTGTTTAATATTCTTAAATAATTTTTTTCAACTCTAATTGGAATATATAGTAATTAAGTAAAATTGTGAGAATTCTCCTAAACATTTTTTTCAAAAACATATTTTTTTGTATTTTTATTTATTCATTATAAAACTATAAAAATGTTTTTTACTAAAATGTAAAAGGAAAAAATTGAGGAATGAATTGCACAGAAACACTATTTCAAAGATTTATTAATTTCCAGGATTGTAAGGAAAATAAATTAAAGGAGAGGAAATTAAAATTATGCCCATTTAATGATTTAATTTGTTAGTTTTGTTTTTAAATTCAAGTATTCTTTGAAAGAAAGTACTTCTTTATACTGTGAAAATAAGTCATTTTATTTTCCAAAACACTGTAAGAAAGTGATTTAATATTTAAAACAGTATATTTAAAATGTAAAGAAATTTCAAAAAGTTTAATAATTCCATTCCCATTCTTTTTCTTCTTTTTTTAGTTTTAATCTTCAATTATTTCTGCCGTACAACGACCTTTTCAATTGATATTTTTAATGAGTACCATTTCTTTTTTTCCTTTCTTATCATACAAGCAATTTAAAACATGTAAAGAGTTAGCTGTTGCCGAATCAGGAATGAAATAATTCGTTCGTCTCGTCTCATTAAGAGAAGAGATCAATGAGTAAAAGTTACATTTTTTTTTCTATTTAACTTCTTCATTTCCGGTCCCAAAAAAGAACACGTAAATTGAATCATCAGCTTTCCGAACATTTAACGTTCTGTTCCGTATCCGATTCTGTAGATTAGGAAGTTGTCGTCTGCGTGTTACATTTATCTTTACTCTGTTGCCAGCAGCGAAAGTCTTATTGTGAATGGAAAACGATATAAAAACAATGGCTAAAAGAAGTGAATTGATAATTTTATTTCCGTGTTTCCCTGCTCCCAGCTGAATGACTTGATAAATTAGATTTGTGTGACATGTTTCCGACTAAATTTCGTCATTGTAGTATTCAAATTTGAGCTAGAATTAATTGTTTATTCATTGAGAAAATTGAATTTGAAGCATTGAATGTTACTAATTATTCATTTGCCTATTTTACTGTAAATATTTATGTGTATCCATGCTTAATTTGTCTTCACATTTTCTAGGAATAGTTTTATAAATTTTATTATGGAAAAGAAACTCTTTGTAATAATTTCTAATAAAAGGAAAATAATAATATACTGTTATAACTTAATGCATAACTAATTTTATTATGAAAAGAAAACAACATATGGATAATCTTATACAACTATGAAATGTATAAAAAATAATGATCCCATGTCGTAAAAATATTAAAGGCTTCCCATATTAGATAGCTAGGCCATATATGTAGGTACATGATGATTCTCTCCCCCTCCCCCTTCTAAATGGTTAGACAGTGTGGAAAAGACCTTAAACTGTAAGGGGTGAACTGATGGAAAACTGTTACTCGGAGTAAGGTCAGGTGGAGGAAGCTTGGAGAGACAGCATTAGCCTGTATCAGGCTGCAGCGCTTATGGAGAAGAAGAATTCTATTATGATAGTTTACTAATAAAATGGAAAATTTTGATTTCTCTTAATTATTAAAATCAATTATTTTTCATGGAGAGGAAATCAGTATATTTAAAGCATATAACCCTGTTAATTAAATGATTTTTTTTAATTTTTAAATGAAATAATCTTAAAAAAACGTAAATGTGGAAATATAATGCGCTTTGTTATAAAACATGCTTCTACAGATGACAATTTAGAATCTATTAATACCTAATGAAAAAATTTGAGCATTAATGTATTTTATAATGGCTTGAATCTCTTGATTCTTTTTTTATTAGAAATAAAATTAATCAAAATAACATTTTTTTCAAAAATAGATATTTAAAAATTTAACGAAATCATATTTGCAAAATTTTGTTTAAAATTTTAACTAACTGAAATTTAAACTTTTCCTTTAATTTACATGGCGTAATTTAAAGAATATTATTAACACCATTACTTATAGGATTCCATGAATAATATTTTTAATATAAATGTAGAAAATTTTCCTAAAAATAATTCGTTAGAAAAATTGAATGATTATATTTATTTACATGAATAATTATATTTTAAATTACAGTCTTCAATTAAATAAATTACTTCCAACTACAGATAAGTTTTGTTTTAAGTTTATTATGTATGTACTTAATAAAAGTATTTTTAAATGGAAAAAAAATAATTATTTTTATTATATATTTTCATTTGATATATTTATTATTTAATTAAAGATTTCATATGCTACTTTTCATTTTTAATATTAAGTGTAGATTTCAAAAGAGGTTTTTCTAGAACTTTAAAAATTATTGAATTTTTCTTGATTAATTTAAATTTAGATTTGAGATAATTTATTATTCATTTTACATATTACAAGTGAAAATTATAAAAATATTTTAGAAAAAAAATTTAAATTGTTAAGTTTTTTAAAATGATCTCAGATGAATATATTTAATTCATTTGAGACCTCATGAAAGATATTCGATTATTTTTAAATATTCCTGTATGGATTTGATTTTATTCACTAATAAAATAAGGATGATGTTGGATTGTTTATATTTTCTTACAGATAGTTGATGCTTATTTACTTTTTATATATTTTTGGGAGTTGCATTTTAATATTAAACAATTTATAACTTTAAAGTAGAATAATTTAGAATAATAATAGAAAGAAAACAGAAACACACATCAATGCTATATTTATCTTAATAATAAAAAAAAACATTTAAATTTTTAAATGTGGCTCAAAAGTTACAAAATTATATTTAGATATTTCTTTTCAGAAAGTGGTGTTTGACATCATTATTTGTAATATTTTTCACAAATGGAAGCATGACATTCTTTAAAGAATACCCTGGAAAAAAATATTTGGAATTGATTTCAATATTATTGCAATAATTGTTTGCAAAAAAAAAAAAAAAAAAAAAAAAAAAAAAAAATCTAGCCACTACTAAAAGCCTTTTTCTCTAAATTTGTACTGTGTCTAAAATACACCCCATCATTGATTGGTAACATCTCCAAATAATTTTGAAATTTCTGTAGTTTATCTTAATGATTGTCCAACAGACACACTATTTATTTCATTTTTTTAAAGATTAATGTTTAGCAGTTATCTCATGCTAAATACAGAGTAAAAGATTGTCGTATAAAATACTTAATGCATTGAAATAAAATAGAAAATTTCAATGCTAATTAAATAAAATAAAAATTGAACTTAAGAATAAAAGTTGGAGAAAGATACAAGTATATTTTAGCTTTGGGTAAAGAATCTCATTCAATCACTTTTGTATAAATAAGTAAATCATAAAGTGTGCATTGTAATTTTTCTTTAATTTAATTCTTTTTTTGCCCTGAAGTACTAATCAATAACAATTTATCTGAATAAAAAATAAAATGATGAATATTGAGGAAAAAATAAAAGCATTGATGTATCACCATAATGTTGGAAGTTAAGAGTAAAATAAATAAAATTAAAAAAAATATATGACTGTGCTTGCCAGTTCAAATGAATCTCTTCTCTAAGCTTTGCAACTAAATTAAATCAAGAAGCTCCGGATAGATTAGGAAAATTTTACTTTCAAAACATCCCCTTTCCGTGCATGTCTCCCGTGAATTAGTTGAGCCCGGATCCGGGAAACACTCAAATATCTAGTGACAGGACTCACGAGGCTCGGTTTTGTACTTGCATACGACTTTCTCACACTCCACCCCTTTTAGTCCCCACTCTCACTCTCTTTCCACTCTGCTGCACCCGTTCACCGGAAGTGGTCCCCTTGTTTCCGGAAAAACCACCGGAAGCCCGTGACGGGACGACGGTGGGTAATGCACGAAGTTTGAATATCTTTAGGGAGGCAGGTAGATGCGTACTACCGCTCCGACGGTCAAATCCTTATTATGGCTCGGAGTCTTTGTCTTATGGGGCTTAAGTTATCGTCTGCGTCACGATTGATTGATGGGTCTCTGCAGTGCGTGCAGTAGAATATTTAATTAGGCTGAGGAATATCATTAAAATGTTCCGCAGATTTCATTTGTTCTAAGATAAATATCTCGAACTGTTATCGTTATATTTATGCTAAACAAGTTTCAGTTTAGCTGTTTTGTCTTCAAAATATCAACCTTCGGCCGTTTGCATAGAAACTTCGGATTAATTTTGCATAACTTTGTCATTAATTTTTCTTCCCTAAAGTAAAGATAAAATGAAGACAGTGAGATATTTATTATCAGGCAAAGGAGATTTATTTGTCGAATACACATTAGATCTTAAAATTTTTGTAATTTTTTAAGAATATTAGATTGCACGTTTGTCAAAATAAATTTAAATTATCTATACATCTTTTTTAAATTATTACTAAGCATGGTTTCATTCCAAAATGATACTGCTTAAAAGTTTGTAGAGAAGTGATATTTTTCAATGTTTATTTGTATTATTATAAATGCACATTAATGCTATTATCTTGTTGGCAACTTATAATTTGCTATTGACAATGATTTGCTATGAAATTTCAAGAAAACATTCGAATTTTACTTAAATTTATTCCACTCATTACACATCCTTAATTAGCAGCTTTATATCTTAAAAGATTTCTCAATATTCATTATCTTCATCATATTTTTAAGTGGATTATATTTTCATCACTATAGAATCTTTTTTCACCAAATTTAGTTGAACTATAAATGTAGTTTGGAATTCAAAGACTTAAACTTCTTTCAAATTATGGTATCATGAAATGCTAAAAAATTGTACCAAAAACTTCTAAATGTATTTTCTAAGAGTTAGCACCACAAATTTTACCACCCAAAGATTTGTTGATATTTTTCTTTAAAAAAAGTTCTAAAAATGTTAGTGTCTTGCTGTTTCTCCGCGACCGATTTTCCCTGATTCCTCCACAGAAGAGCATATTCATGGGTTTCAATTTGCTTCATGAAATTAAAATGTATGAATTCCTTTATTTACATTTTTCCTTTAACTTCTTGATGAATATCATGAATTCGTAAGTGGAGTCATGGGGTAGTCTGAACTACATTTTTGACAGAAACGGGATGCGGAAATAAAAGGACAACTGTTCTACTGTTAGATATACGAATCTAATTTACTTGGGAAAATAAATGCACTTTTTTTAAACTGGAATGGGGTCGTGTTATGCAAAAATGTATAACTAGATAAATTTTCCGTTTACTGAATAAAGTATGGAAATGCAAGAATTTTCTTTCTTCGTGATTAAATAAATATTATATAATTAATGTAGTGAAAATTATCATCACATATTGATTATTATAATTACAATTATAATTACAAATTTAAATAAAAATTCGTGAAAAGAGGATAACATGATTACGTAGGAAATTATAAAATAATAAAACTTGTCAGTATTTGAATAATTATAAAACTGATGTACTTTAAAACATTCGCTTTTTTCTTTATCATAATTAATAATTTCCTCCATTAATATTATCTCAGTTTCGAACTCTCTTTTATAATACTGCTGTAAGCAATTTAGTCTTTATTTGAAATTAAGAAATGTAACGAAGACAGCAATTAAAGGAACCTTTTTGGCTTTTCAGAAGAAAAGGGTATAAAGATACGATGTGTGTGATTCTATAATATGAATAGAGATAAGCTACCAACATCACTATTTTTTTATTTAAGTTGAGAATGAACTTGACTCCTAGTCACATTAATTTTATTTTCAATTCAACTGCAGTTTTCAATTCAGTAAAATTATCATAAAAAAACAAATTAGTAAACAATTATATTTTACCATAATATGTCTCCAAATCTCTTCGACATAGTTATTAATTATGATTCATTTTATTTAATTTATACAAACTTATTATTTTTTACACAATATTTTAATTAAAATACAAATATATTATCTTCATTTATAAAATTTTACTTATAAATTCCGTATTTTTTCGAATCAGAATATTAAAATATTTATATTTCTGAGAAAAAAAAACACTCATAAATATTATCAAAATAATAATTTATCTTTATTATACTATAAAAATAAAGAGAGTCCGCTTTCAATGCATTTATGAAAATGTGGCTATTGTGACCGAATTGTTACGAGTCTCATATTAAACAAATATCTGTGCACGTTATTTAGTTGTGGTCTGATGTATTACCATTGCTATGACTTTGAAAATTAGAAAGGAGTTCCAACTTGCGTGTTGACTGGCTTTAAATTATAGGGGATCTGATAATTTGTGGGAAGTATTTTAAGACATGTTTGTACCAGCGTCAGTAGACTATTGTGTAGCTTTTATAGGTTATAAGCACTCACACAAATATAAATTGAATAGTACTTATGACCAAAATGATGACAACAGATTGTATGTGTAAAATGTCTAGTTGGCAATATTATTTTTTTTACTGATTCTCTTTTTAGCAGAGTCGTATATTTTTATTTGGTAATAATTTGTTTACTTTGCGGCATTTTTACTGTGTATTTCTTAAGATTGATGCGCGCTTATCTAGGTTTATCATGATTGCAAGACGCTAAATTGAGGTCTCTAAAATACATCTTGAACGTACTAACTCAATTAAATCGTTGACATTCCTTTGTATGTCTCAAAAGATAATAAAAAATGAAAAAAAATCATTGTGTCTTTTATCTAGGCCATTTTCCATTTTCTAAACTCGTTAGATGCAATTTATACGTAAAAGCACATAAATAACAATCTCTTAAATTGAAGTTTCAGCTATATATTAATATAAAAAGCAATACTATTCGAAATGAAATGAAGAGATTTTATGATGTGCGTCCAAGGAAGCATTTTTAATGATTTGGACCTCCTTCTCAACGGAAATCGTTTCCTTTTGTGTCTAGACGTTTCTATCATTAATAACTGCATGAATAGTGAGAAGAATACGAGACAGAGTTAAGATATTAATATCAGAGTGTGGTTGCTGTATTGATTTCACATTGTTGTAGAGCAATATTTTCCCTGTTGGAAGGCAATGTGGAGGAGTTATGTTGGTTGTTTTCCCAACATAACATCTTGGAAGCTGTTGCAGTCGTTATCTATTTGGACGATGATATATAGTCTTTAGCTGGCTATAATGCTTATCTGACGATTAATGATGCATAATAAAGAACATATTTTTTTTTTTAGTTGGAACTATTGTTTTCGAAGCTACTATTACAATATTTACAAATAATGTACGATTTGTCAGTTTAAAAATAATTTTAAACTGTGCGGTTATTAGATTATAAGAATCAATATGTACTATTAATGAACTTCACAATTTTATTTTTGCATAATTAGAAATTCATAATTAAACTTTTATGATTATTATTTTTTAATCTTAAAATAAATTAAATAAGAATTCTCATATTTTCTTGCATCATTTTTGGCAAACTATGTCATCTTTTAAACTTATCCTGCATAATAACTTCGCTGTAAGCTTCATGCAAAAATAAATCTCTTCATTTAAATTCCGAGTGTACAGTAATGACCCATGTGTTCATTGAGGCTATCTATGCATTTTTCGGTAACTGAAGCTTGGTAAATGCAAACCTAGAATTACCTAATAAATAAGCACAATATCCCAGTTTTACTTTCTTAGTTCTTATGAGCTTACAACAATATTAGAAGTTTGTATTTTTTGTAATAGCAAAAATATTATTCCAAGCCTAAATTTCTTTGCATTGAGTATATTCAATTTTGTTCACGAGAAAACCTAGTAAAAACTGAGTTACTGTCATCTATTCATTTGAGTTTAATTACATGTAACAGAAATTAATTTTGATTATTTCTTACTAAATGAATATATCTTCATATTCTATTGCATAGGTGATTTTGTAATACAATTTAAGTACACTTTCGTCAGTTTATTTTGCTCATACAACTTAATGTAACATTGCATTAAAATTTGCATGCTATACATTAAAACATTTAAAAATTAAAGTATTTTGCTTATAACTTAACATGTTTCATAGAAGCATTGTATCAAAGGAAAATATTTTAAGATATAAAAGTTTTCGTGAGAAAACATTTATTTACTCATAATACTAAAATCATCCCAAAATAATAAATAAAAATCTATTTCTTTATGTACTGTCTCCCTTTGCTTCGGGCACAACAATCCACCCAATCATGTGTGCGAAAACTTTTCAATTTACCAATCCCTATTGAGGAGCGAAGTTTTATCTTGACCTTCCTAAATAAAACTGATAATAAAACTTTTATCATTTAAGAAAAAAAATGAAAAAGAAAAACTAGTATACTACATTTAATATTTCCCTGCAACACATTCTTTTTTTTTTTTTCGTTCATTAAATGATCGCTAGAAATTCCTCGCAAAGCTGCTTGAAGATAAATAATTGGATTGGATGTTTTGATCAAGAATGTTCCTGCTTTGTGGCCTGAAGGCTCTAGCGTGAAGCGCTGGTGTTTTTGTAGCAGGCCCAGTTTTGGCAAATTCACCTGTGTAATTAACTGGGCTGGAGCACTGAGGCCTCGTCCGGGATTTTGGTAGTTCTGGATTCTGGGACACAACCTTTACCGGTCAATGGGCAGTGGAAGAAATAAATATTCTTCCAGATTGAAGGAATGTTTTTTATACATCAAAAATTGTTTGGAGTTAATTACCAGTGCTTCATTAATTGAGAATCAAAAGAACACTGATAATTTCAGTGTCAGAAATTCGGAGCGTCGAAAATTGTAGAATTATGGAAATTTTTCGTTATGGATAACATATTACATAACTTTTTATGTTGCCACGTTGCCCATAAAAATAATGAGAAATTTAAATTGTAAAGAAGTTATTTCATATATTTAATGAAATATTTATGTTACTAAAATAAGAAAATTTTCAAGTGTAGTTACTTTGCTATTTCATTCTCCCTATCATTCATTTAAAAAATTTAATGTTTATACAAAGTTACTAATTTTGTATTTGATAAGGGAAGCTAAATATAGGCAAATACTTTTTAATAATTAATGTAATTTGTAATAAAAAGCAAAACATTTAGCAATTATCTTTCTGGATATATCTTTTAATTTATTTATCTTTATGAGCCGAAATCATTCAAATTATGATGCAAGTAATGCAATTTATGTTTTCATAACTATGCAACTTATTTGTTTCTTTTCTATTTCCCTGATATCATAATATTTAATTAAAAAAATTATATTTACTGGATAGAAACTTTTTGTCCAGAGAATATTGCATTTTTAATGATGAACAATAACAGAATGGAATCTGTATATACTATAAAAATGTACTTGTTCTTATAATACAAAAATATTATGGCCATCCCTTTTTCATTTTGAATTTTTTTTTTATTTTGGTAAATACACTTTTATTTCCGCTTTAATTAAATTTTATGAAATACGGTTACTGTACAATATGTCCCAACAAAATGTTAACCATTTTCCAGGAGTGGTAAAGTATGTCTAGATGTCGCAAAGGTATCATGTCTTCCTAATATGGTATGAAATTCTCGTTGCCAACACAAAGGACCTAATTGCATGCATTATTGTTATATTCGGGCAAAGATGTTGGGACTGCATCGCATTCCCAGAAGAGGATGGTCTATTCGAACACCTTTTTCGTTGTTAATTTAGAAGTTATCTGGCGTAATACAAACACTTTTTTCAATTATTTTGTATCCTTTATTTTCTCATGTTTATGACGAACTGTACTCTGTCCCTTTCCTCTGTTGAATAATCTTATATTATTATAGTTATATAGAATATAAGATCACTGTTGAGTTATGTTATTCTGCCTTATAGCAGAATTGAATTGGAAATAAGTTTCGAAACATTTGCATCTTTTTTACATCCTATACCTTGTCTTGAAAAACATTTATGATACGGCATTGTATGAGATTTTTGTATGAGCTTTACTCTTCTTCAGATAGTTTTCTAACTGTTTGCTGTGACATGCAGCAGAAGTTATTCCAATAAATAAATTTATGATAATTTAAATTTACAATGTAATTATGTTGTATTAAATAAGATTATCATTTCTTTTAATGCAAGTCACCCAAAAAACTGTTATAAAAATTATTTATTTTTATGGGTTAATATGTATGTTTTAGGAGCTTTCACCTAAAATATATGTAAGCCCTTCCTTGCATTTTTAAATCCGCTATTCTTTACAACATTCGATAATATTGAACATTATTTTATCTGTGCAATGCCGGAAATGACATTTTGTTCTCGAAATTCAAATGGTCCTATCATCGGTCTTCGTATAATTAAGATATTTATATGAGCTTTGAAATGCATTTTTTTTTTATTTCTTCGTTTTTTAGATATTTATTTATTTGTACTAAATGGCATTATTTATATTTTCCAAATTTAACAGAAACACAATAATTTTAAAGGTTTATAATAGTTTTCTTTCCATTTGGAACAGGAGATCTTTTTTTTTTAAGATTTCAGAGAAATAAATATTTTTACCTATTGTATTATAGTATTATATCAATTATTTAACAATGTTATACCAATTGCATTAGAAGTTCACTTTCTAATGCGATTGCTATTTTCTGTCAATTTCTTCAAATTCTCTTCTTTTTATACTTTCATTATAGTGATAAAAAAGAGTAATTATATATGAATATTTAACTCAATTTTTTAATACTTATAGAAGTTTAAATAAACAGAAAAATTTCAAATCAAAAGTACAACCTGAATCGATTTTTCTACAAAAGATAAACATTCTTAATGGACCGTTGTATTGTTCTTTAGCCGAAATGATCTGCTAAACAATTCATGTACGAGCGATTACCATAAAAGGAGTATTTACACTTATTTCCACAACCAGTTCCTTTCTTTTGTTTCATGTGTTACCCGGACAAAGTAATACGCCGGTTATACAAGCCGTCGAGTTTAGATGTACTATTTGCTGATGGTAATGTGCAGACGATTCAAAATAGAGTAATAAAAAAAGAAATTCCCCACATCTGCCGCGTAATGTCTTTTTGATGTTACGACACGAATTCATATTCAGCAACCACTAGACGTCCCTCTGCCTCTGTGAGGGGCTTGTAAAGGTGGGGGTGTAAGGGGGGGACTTTCCTTGTTCCATATGCAAACAAACTTCTCACGATGCTGCGGACGCTGTAATGAAATGCGGGTGTGAGGATTATATGCTCGTAATCGATTTTGGTGTTCGAGATGTTGCGTGGACAGTTGCACTAGTTGATTATGTTGTGATGTTAGCTTTAGGAGCCAATTTGTTTCACAGTCAAATTACAATCTTGATACTGAGTGATACAATGTGTTAGCTCGAGAAACATGCTTGGATTATTTACAGGGAAATAAAAGTAGAATATTGTTTCTTTTACATGTTTTTTTATAAATTTTAATTATCTCA
The DNA here is from genome assembly GCA_026290005.1 of Latrodectus geometricus. NCBI lineage: Eukaryota > Metazoa > Arthropoda > Arachnida > Araneae > Theridiidae > Latrodectus > Latrodectus geometricus. Next base: position 122,809 of record JAPDSC010117262.1, read on the forward strand.
TTTATTTTTACTTTGATAATAAATAGCTTATTGCCATTTAAAGATATGTTAGTAATTTAACACTATTACAAAGGTAAGGGATGTTCTTACAGATATATTTCTATCGTTCTGTTGACATTACATATGAGCGACACACATTATTATTTAAAAAAATATCTAATGCGAAATATAGTTACAGTAAATCATAATATTCAACTATTGCCATCTGTTAAATTTACACTATAAATGATACCGACTAGAATGTCTTTTTCTTCACTTCAATAATGGAGGTACGGGCTAACAGTCATGTCTAATATTCTAAGATGTAGCTTGCACATTTCATCGAAGATAATTTAATAGTTTATTCTGAGAATTGTACATCGTATTTTAATCAACTTTTAAGCAAATCTTCTTTTCAAGGGGAATTAAAACGAATCATTAAGACAGCGCTTTTGAGACCTAAAAGTTACAGATTTTTTTTATTCGATCAAGAACTTTGTGAAGACCCATACATTTCAAAAATTCATGGAGACTAATATGTCATCTTTAGCTTGGTTTGAGAAGATGAGAACTTATTGGTTAAGAGTGCTAGTTAACGTAGTTACTTCGTCGCTGACCTATTAAAACTGCAACCCACTATCTTCAGATCAATGTTACGGTGATTTCCAGATCATTTATATTGGTTCTATTGCAATGAAAATATGACCAAAATCATAAAAATTATAAAAATTGCCCACAGGTTTTACCAAAATGTCAACCATTATTTAATATTAATTGAATCTAAATCTTTGTTTTGACGATTTTAATATCTCTATTTTTGTGGTTTAATAATAAAAATAATGTTTATCTTATGTTTTTTATCTATTCATTTTCAATTTAAACTATGATATCTTAAAAGAAATTTTTTATGGAATTAATATTATAACTTAAAATTTTTCATTAAACTAAATCTATAGAATAAAATATGAATAACTTAATTTTCTTTTAAATATTTGCATTACTTGATCCCTGAATCAAACTTTTGATCTTTGGAAGAAAGACATTGTCATACATTAAGCATATTTAAATAAGAAACTCAAGTTAGAATGGCTCTTAAAATGGCACTCGCCAATTTCTTAAACAGCCCTCTACCATCAATCTAAAAGCATATCATTTAAGGTTCCAAGCTAATTATTTACTGTCTCGGGCTGTAAATCAAAAGCAGTTTGAGATTGGTTAATGAAGCAGGATTGACGGTTATGAATGGCATGCTGCCAAAAGCATTCGGATTTCAGGAGATTAAGGAGAACCGGAGTAGGAAATTCCCAACAATCGTTAGAAGATATTAAGATCTTAAAGCACGTTCAGTCACTTCTGTGACCTGCACGTTCCATTATTTTGCCAGTGCAGAAATTGAAATTTGTCAGGAAAAATGCAGCGTGTCATTTTTAATATAGTACGATCCAGAAATTATTCACCGCTTAAAGGGAAATAGCTCTACAAGACAGTGGATTTGGTCTCGTTGTATTATTTGTAGTTCTTAATTGTTCTGAAGTCATTTCTCGTTTGCCTCTACTTTGTTTATTAAAGTAATTGATTTTCCTTAGTTATAAAAGTCCGGTGTGAGCCATCATTTATTTAAATAAGTTTATAACTAGATTTTCTGATTAAAACTTTGAAATTTATTTGCTTTTATAAATGAGAGCATTGTAATAACATTGTTTGCTTCTATTCTAATTTATAATAAGAATTCGGAATATATTTTATGATATTTACTGTATTCTTTAAATTAAATCTTAGTTACTTTAAAATTAGTAAAAAGTATATTTATGCTGTAAAATCATTTTTTAAATCACATTTATATAGGTTAAAATATTTTAATTTGTATTAATGAATAATTTAATATATTTATATGATCATATGATTTCAGTCAAGCTGTATCTAATTGTTCAGCGGAATTGTCTTCATTTCAATAGTTTGCGAGTTCAATTCTCATATCGAATTTGCTTGAATGCTTGTAGTGGTTTGGAATCCACTTTAAAACATATACTCCAGTTAAATTAGTCCCTATGTGCAAAATAGCATGATAGAAGGAGAAATCAAATGGCATAACTTTTGAAGTAAACAGAAATATAATTAGGATTTTTCATATCTATATTTTTACCTAATTATTTTGATTGTATTAAAATGAATATACACATATAGTAAAAGAATAATCCTAGAAGATTCCCAAGTACTCACACCAATTTAAAAGAGAAATGCATAGTTAAATGAGAATGCATAGTTAAAAGAGAAATGCATACTTAAAATGGCGGAATTGATTTATTTGATATGAAATTTGTGATTTTTTACTGCAAAAATTAAAGTGTGTCAACTACTCATCCATGGTAAACTACAGTTATACATGATGTTATAAATGGTTTCTTATTGATGATGCTAACAAAAGACATCAGAACTTTTATTTATGAAAGTAGATTAAAAAGTAAATTTTTCAGAATTGAATTTATGATATTTAATTTTATTTAAATTACACATTTTAAAATGTTGTCTTTACTTTTAAATAAATCCTTGCTAGCTTTTATTCACATGTCTTATCACTTTTTCAGTAGAGCGAATGACTGCAACTTTTTTACAATACTTTTTTAAAATTTCTGTGAACACGTCATTTAAAAACATAATAAAATGTATCCCTTAATTATTGCTATTCGGTAATATTGCAGTACATGCTACTTCTTGATTATGCTATGTATTTAATTAAACTATAAAAAACTCTATAATATGCATTTTTTGAAATTAAGATAATCTATTATTATAAAAGCATCTATATTATTATAAAAGCGGTTAAAAAGTATAATTATATTGTAATACAACATCCATAATTAAAACTTTTCCATTTATTTTACTTCGTTAAAAATGTCGTGATAAGATTCCTACATTTATGTAGAGATTTTTACAAATTATTCGAAATTTTAATTTATTAATAGAATACCATTGAACTAGTTCTAAGAAAAGTTCACAAGGACATCAAACTCTTTCTTGGTTTAAAAAAAAAAATAAAAAAAATAAAAGTTTTTTAGACTATCACAAAACCTAATTTTATATAGATTTTATTTTGAAGATTAGATTTAAAAAAAAAATACTAACTATTTTTCCTCTTGAAATAAGCCCACATCCTGCCAAAGTTTGTAAATCAGTGACTCAAGCTTATCTTTTTTTGACAAATTTACATACAAATATCTTAGGTATTTCTTATCATCCAATCTAGCAGAACATAATTTTGCCAGTTACATTTGTTACCTAACATCCTTTTTTACATCGTTTGCTTTCGTCATGCTCAGAACAAAACAGCCAACAGCCAGCATACTCGACAGGAAGGCTGTCGAACAATGGGCATCGCATCTGTCCCGTTAACAATTGGACATTGTGGAGGGGCGCTGCCAATGTGAGCAGAATGTCAGGTCCTGGCAGTGGTTTTCCCTGCCGCGCCCATCTGTTGACTGCATTCAACTGAAAGCATCGAATCCGGGATTTCATCCAAAAGGAAAGGTTTTGTTTCTGGAGATTTACCTTTTGTGAGAAAACGTCTGTAGTTGAAAACTGTAGGTGTTTTCGTTTAGAGTATCCGTATAGTTATAATTCTAAATATATTCATTAAGAATCATAATTAATAAAAGTTATAAAACTATTTGGAATATAAACTTTATTGAGCTAATATTTTTTGGAATAACATGATAGTAAAATAAAATATTTTAATTAATATAAATACTCACACAGTTCAGTTTTTTTATTCATATCTGTGTCATTAACTCTCTTATAAAATGTTTTGGTTTTTTATTTTGTGCAGTTCTGATGCATTGATGAAGTATTACAACTAGAAAATGGGGGATAATTTGAAGTATTAAAACTAGTTATGGGAATAGAGAGAGATAATAGAATTGCTTGGGATGAGATCATACCAATAAATATGATGAATCTGTTCATTTTTCCTTATTGAACATGTCATAGTTTTAATCGCATTTCCAGCCCATGGACGTCGATCAATTTGGGACTTTAAATCTTGAATAACGATATTATCTTTAGGTATTTTCTTTGGAGCTTATCACATAACATTCAAAATTATGAGTGGTAATAACTAAAGAGATGTCTTTGTGTACTGGAGATTCCCGTCAATCAACAATTGAGATACAATTGAACAACTGACAATAACCCATAGCTAATTTGTCCCGCTATGCTGATAATTCATATACATTTATTATAGTTTACAGCAAATAAACTTAATAAATAGATTCATTATCATCTGTTTCATCATTTTCTGTGACATGATGACATATGCTTAAATAAATAGTGGCAGTTTTATGGAAATGGGTCATAACTTTAAATAAAACAAACTAAATATAGTTTAAAACCATTGATTTTTCAAATATAGCACTTATATCAATAACATTTGCACAATGTTGAATTTCTCAACAAAATATGAGTAATAATTTATAATTTTGAATTTCAAAATGTTCTTTGAATAGTCATACGTGGGTATTATTAAAATTAGTATAAGCACTCAATTCATATTTTAATAGATAAAATTACTATAAGAACCTAACGGAAATTAATTTTTACTTAAAAATAGAAGAATGAGTGAGAAAGGTCAAATTAATTAAGAACAGATATTTTTTATCTCCAAGTTAAATATGGTAAATTTAATTAGAAATCTTATTTAATTGCTTTATATGTCTCTAAAGGTATACGTTTGTCTTTAATCAAAACTTAAAAAATAAATGGTAACAAACGTTCTAAAATAAAATCTTAAACACACTCATAAAAAATGCAAATAATTTATAGTATTTCCTTGGTAAAATTGTTAATAATAAATAAAACATATTCGATAAAAGATGTACGCAATCACAAAACTTCCTTTTCTTCTCATTTTTTTTAAACAAATTAACTATTTATTTCATAAAGTATGCAGTAATTAATAACTGCAGAAGAAGCTAACTAGCATGGAAATAGTATTATCTTTCTTTCCTTTTAATTAAAATATTTCTTGAACTTTGAATACAGTTCTTTTGCGAAGAAAATTAAAGTAAATTTTTCATTCATCCCTAGAGATAAATGGAGTAAAATTAAAATTTTCGTATGTGTACTTAATTGATTCGAAGTTCTTAGGCAGTTAATTAACCTGAGAAAGTTTTAAATGTTCAGTTTTCAACAGACATTATATTTAGCTAAAAATCGTTTGTTCGTTAACTACTCATCGCTTTAAAACTATCGGCTTTTTTTCTTCGCATCTGCAGTTCTGAGGTTTAATTATTTGACTGTGGATTTTCCATTAATGCGAGGGCATTCGGAAATCCATACGGTCAAAGTGAAATCCATTTTCTCTTAAGTGAAAGTAGTTAAATATAAAAAGTATTGTAAAAAAAATTCTATTAGCAAAAACTGTCTTACGTTTATGAGGAAAAGGAATTAGTTCTACTCTTATTTCACAGTATTAATGAATTAAGATTTGTGAGGGCTCAAGTTGATTTTTCTATAAGGAAAATATTTTCTATTTTATGCATTATATATATTTAAGATATAGCACTTCTGTGCGAAAGCATACCTTGTGTATTCTTTATATTGGGTTGTTCGGAAAGTCGTTTTATATGAAAATGTAAAAACGTA
>JAPDSC010117262.1:128434-148132 GCA_026290005.1 Latrodectus geometricus
TTTGAATCCTAATCCTAATTCAAGAAACTTCTAGTCCTTCATATGAATAAATAAGTATAAAAGAGCGTAAAGCAAATTTATATTGATATTTATTAAAATTCTTAATCACTCTCTCCAAAATTTATATATTATTTGAATAATATTAGATCTTGCGAATTCTTATTGTGCCTAGGCCCAATCAGTACTTATGCCTTTTACAAAATCAAATTTAGAAATTTTAGATGGAGAAAATCTTTAAGTTTAAAACCCCTAAGTCAATAAAAAATTACAAATTTAATATTCTTATTTGGATCTTAAATTTTAAAAAAAATCAAATTTTTGGCTGGCATATCTTTTCTAGGATTTCGTCTATTTTCTCTAGTAGATACTTATATCTTGTAAAATGTTAAGGCTAATTTCCTTGGACATTTCAAAAATATTTATATTTCATTTACCCCATCAGATTTTACTGCCATTGTATTATTATTCCTGTTATCAAATCTTATATCATTTAGAAAATCTAGGCTATTATCTTGTTGAAAGACGTGGATAATGATTGAGATCGCATTTTTTCCCATAAACATAGAAGTATTTCGATATGCTTTCTGAGATTTGACACCTAATTGCTTTTAATTATCATCATAATGATTCCACAATATATATTAACAGAATAATTATCCCATCGACGCCAGAAAGTCATTAATCAATTTTTGTATGAAATAAATTTGGGAATACTTTGAAATTTTGCATATAACCCTCAAAATCTTTATAATCAAAAGAGTTTCTGTCATGAATATATTTCTGAAATAACAAAAAATTTGGACATGGTTAGTCGTTTACCTAACAGTTAAAAGTAAACTGTAAAACTCCTTAAAACATCCAAAAAATGTAAATTAAAGTGAAAACTATTATTACGTTTTTTGATCAATGCCATACTAAGAATTAGCAATAAGCTGTATATCAGTATTCAGAATGTAAGGATGATATATTAGTGACTGTTAAACCTATTTTAAATAATCACATTAAAATAAATACGAGTATAAACCTCGAAGTAAATATCATATTTATCTTTGCGCATCTATGGTTTTTTGCGCTGTTTTATTATTATTTCTTAAATTGAAAGTCAAGTGTTAATTGAAGGAGTTCCTTTTTCGTCGATTTTTGTTACATGAATGGAATATGTTCTTTATAAGTAACGAAATTTTATTGACTTTGTATCACTTGATGTTCCTCAAACACGTCAGGTTCGAAATTTCTATTTCTTTTGTATACTTTAAAAATTTGAAGACATGTTTCAAATTCTGCAACAGCTTTTGAATTTTAATCGCGAATTAACTTCCAAAAGTACAACTTTTTTTTTAATTTCACATTTTCAATAATATTGACTCGTTTACAGATTTGGAATTTTTACCACATTTTGAAATCATTTTTTTATCGTTTACTTATTGGGTACCTATGAATCAGATTAGTAAATAATATCGAGAGACCTCTTTTACGGTTTTTCAACTTTTATTTCGAGTTTATCAATTATTTTAGTATTTATTAAACTATTAATTTTAACAAATTAACTTGTTCCTGCATGATAACTAAAACAATATAATCACAGTAGTTTTGTCTCATTTAACTCCGCTATAAAAATGGACTCTAGAATTGTATACTAAATTGAGAGACATGACACCTCATACGGGGTGCCACTGCCTAACTCTGCCCATGTCTGCTTTCTAGACCGAGAGGCCTGGGATGCGATGCATTTAGGATTAAGAATGAAAAAATAGTGTGGTGTTGAAAACTTATTTTAAAAATTGTAGTTGAGAACTTAATAAATAAAAGCGTATTTCAATATACAATCTAAGATTTTTAAAAAAAACTGTAATTTTATTTTTAATTGGTGGATCAAATTAATGTAGCTAGCTCCAATCCATCAGAATATCTTAAGAAAACCTTTTCCTTCTCATAAACCTGAAAATACAAGCTTCTGCTCTAATTAAAAAAATATAAATTATAAATTGCCCTTTTCGTAGTATAAACATTAATAAGTAAATTTTTTTGAAATTCAGAATCACAGAAGGAAAAACAGTATGTTTAATCAGAATCTACTATACATATACATGTTTCTTATGTGAGAAATGTGCTACAGAAACTTTTTCTCTGGGATTATAACTCACACAGTCGACGTTTAATTAACAGCATCCTAACCACCATAACAATGATTTTTTATGAAGCTTGGGATTTTGCTATACTAGTACTATAAAAATACTTTAAATCGTATTTAATATCAAAAAATATATTTTTCTCTTTTTTTTGTTTTCCAAACCCAAAGACCCTGACACAAATAAATATTGATACAACCCCCAAAGTTTGAGACAATATCCCTTGTAGGTCATAGCTCAGGAAAGCTTTGAAAACTCATGTTTTCCAAACACCAAGAAGTTTGTTTTCTCGCAAACAATGCTTCCTCTCTTTTTATTTCCTGAAAAAGAAAGTATTTCAATACAAGTCAAATGGTGGTTTTTCTTTCCTTTTCTCTCGTATATTTCTGGATGGAAAGTTAAGGCCGCGAGAAGAAACAGAAATCCTTCTTTCTGTGTGGAGCGTATTTACGAAAGCAGCTGGGGGCAGAAGAAATAACTTTACGACTTCAATCACATTCGAATGCTTCGCAGTCATTTTTCACACTAGCTTTAAGGGCATTGCTCAAGTTTTGCGAAAATGATCCTCATCAAATGCCTCATGCATGCTTAATAATCTTTACTAGATTCGGATGTAAAAATTTCCAGGGAATATCGATGTTATTAAGTTTAGGATGAAGCATTCATATTTATCAATGGACTAAGTAATATAATGGGAAATGTAAATGTTCTCTAAAATTACCCTTTATTCCTTAAAAAAAAATGTCTTTTGCATTTTACATTTAAATGCATGACCTTTCACCTTTCGGAGACTATCCTTTTTGCAAGATTCATACGTGTTAAATATTCTTTGGATCCAATGCTCTGCAAGTGTGGTGTGTAAGCTTAAAGAGGAAATAATCACCTTGAATTGAAAAGCTATTAAGACAGCCAGGTGGCTGCCAAAGTTATTACTTTTGATGACATAAATTGGCGTAAGCTTTTGCAATGAATAATATATCACGATAGCAATATATACGTTCATAAATATTAAAAATAAATTTCTCAGTGATACAATGTAAAGAAGGAAACCTGGTAGCTTATTGGTGAAATTTGTCATTTTCGTGGATGATAGGTAACGGGCTTGATATCTAACTCAACCAAAGAGCAATAAGTTACGAATACGTATGCTCATTATAAGTTGTGTTGAATCTACTGTCTCTCCATTGATGAGGTGGGATATGAATAAAAGGATGCTACCAGAAGTGCTTATGCCTGTAGCATAAGTGCATAATTTGCTGCACCAGTATCATGACTAGCGCAAAGATTTTCTCCTTTACCTCGTTTATGGAAGTTTTTAGCACTTAAAGATATGATTAACACTTGTGCATCTTTTGCCCATGTTTGATTAGATTCATCAAGACACTTTAGCAGCTTTTCCCATATGGTGGATTAATAAGGTAAATATTGGTGCATAATCCAAAGTTTCTACTTTTTTATAGAAAAAGAAAGAGATTTAGTAAAACACCATGATCAACTCCTAAATGAGCATCAAGGAAAGTATAGAATTATAGAAGCGGATGCACTGCTCATTTCTTGACCATGGCTCAAAATTTCGAAATGTATGTATATATTTGGCTTTTTACAAAAGATCTACACACATCATACTTAACAAGGCATTAGAGATTAAGAAACCGACAGCAATACTACATATCAGTTCCCTTACATTTGGACCTTTTAACATTTTTCATAAAAAGGGAATATCAACATTGCTTACGACTGATCTGTTGGAAACAGCCTTAAATATTCACTAACAGATTTGAAAACGTGTGATTCATCGGAGTCCCACTTACAATAACGAACTTAACAAACAATGAATAATAAAGAATATTGTGTATTATCTATTATCGTATCTACTGATTGGTTCAGTAAGTGGTAGAAATCGTCACTATTGTCATATATTCAAATTTAAATTTCTAATCAATTTTTTTTTATTTAATTTTGTTGATTTGTTACAATTCTGTATCATTGTATGCAAGTTGCATATTTTTACTTATGTTTTATGATTTTACATCTATTTAACAATACTTTGTTATATAAAATACAATTGTATTTTAAATATCCTAATTTGTATTCAAGAGACAGATGAATGCAATTTTTTATTAAATATAAGTAATGAAGAATTATCTGTACGATAACTAACTGGTACAGAACAGGTATCTCCTTGCTGCTAAATAAACGACCCTGACATTGTTTTCTTTTTAAAATCTGACCTTTTCAGCAAACATAACTTACGTTTTTTGAAAAAAAAATAATAATAAAACATTTATTTGCTTTTACAATTTGCGGCGTATATTCACGTAATTAATTCACTTCAGTATCGCCTCCACCCTTCCCACATAAGCATGCCCGGGTCCACTAACCCAAAAAATAGATCATTTCAGTGAAAGTCGGTACGTGGGACTGTTTTACAACATTCAAGTTCACGTGGGACGTAAACAGATCAGTGTAACGGACGTAGGACGGATTCTCTCAGCGGCCTACGACACACCCCTAGGCCTAGCTCTCCATTTATCTTTAGGCATCGGTACTGCTTTGGAACCTCTCTAATGAGACAGCATAGCAATTATTGTCAGAATACGGTGCCGTCTCTAATCCGCCTGCGCCCACAGTGATTGGGCGCTGCGAGTAAATAGGGTTCTACATCTTCGCAAATACAACCGGCGACTTGTAAGGTCCAGGGAAGACCCATAGGTTATTTGTTACCAGAATTTATCGAGTTCTATACATCCAATAAGGAACTTCTGCTATAAAAAGTGTCAAATAAATTGTTTCTTCAGAAAATTACAAAACGTCAAAATTGTCTCTTTAGTTAAAATGTTGATGTTTCTAAATATTTAATTAAAGTTTATTTCTTGTATTAAAGTACTATAGAGTGCAATTCTTGTAAGACATATATTTAAGTAAGGTATAGTGAACAGAAATTCATTTCTTTCGTGAACGAAGATTTTATTTGTTGAAAATGACTGATTTATATTAAAGATGTATGTTTTGTAGAAATTTCGTGCAGTGAATCCATAATATTCATGTAACTAAATTGTTTAAAAAAACTATTGATTTCATTTTTATGCAGTTTAAACGTTAGGTTTAGTTTACTTGAGATTAAATATTTTGAACTCGTATATGAATTCAATCTCGATTCATTATAAAACAAAATTGCTTAAGAATAACTTCATTTATAATAATTATACAGACTAACGTCTATAAAAGACAGTAACTTGCAGTTCTTACATTAACATAGAGGTTTCCTTTAATATTTTTAAGTTGATAAATTGTGTTTCCAATTTAGTCATTCCCTGACATTAAGCTTGATGCATTTGTTATTAGTGTATTGTAATCATATTTGATAGTACTTCTGATACTACGAAATTCTTTGCAAACGAGCAAAAACATAAGAGATTTATTTCATTAAAAAATATAAATCTCTAAATCTTCAGTTAAAAAAATGTAAGTGGAATATAAGATATTGATAATGAAATGATTGAATGGTGGACATCTCATTTCTTAAATGAATAAAGTAAATTTTTCCAAGCACGATTATTTATAAAGAAAACGCTACAGAAATGTGCTTCAAAACCGTGATCCTACTACTATCCCTTGGATAGACTTTTAGGTATGGGTTTGACATCACTTTGTAAGTATCCTAATACGCGAAAGTTGTTGTAAGCTTTCTTAATTCTACCATTTGTGATTGTATTCTGGAAGGAATTTTGATCAAGAGATGACCCCATTTATGAATTTCAAAAGCCGAAAGACTCCCAAGAAACAGCAACAATATGTGCATATGAACAGAAACAAAGCATCTTTATTCAATAGTGGCTGATATTGATTCGTAGACATTATACTTGTAAATCATGGGTATTCAGATGACTTCATTTAGCTCCTGAGTTACGAATTCAAGTAACTGTGTGTGTTCAATCTCCTTTAAAACCTATGTGCTAATCTATTTTTGTTTTCAATAGTGGTTGCACATCAATAAGAATAAAAACAAGTTGTAAAAGCCAAGAAGAAACAGCTATAATAATTACATCAAAGGCAATCCCCCCAGACTTCCATAAACAAAGGTTATCCATCCAGAAATCTTCTCACCTCCTAGTATCTAGAAGCATCATATCCATGATATATCCATAATCATGCAGGTGAAGATTATCCTTTGGCTCGTTTTTGTGACATTAGAGGGTTGGCAAACAGCCTCAGTAAAAAGCTGATAGTTGTAAATGGGCTGACTACTGAAGTAAACCCTTCGTTCTTAGCTTTGTCTAAAAAGAATCAATTTTCATCGCGATTGGTTTCTACTTTATAATGAAGGTTCATCATAGAAAGTCGATTGTTTAAATTATCTTTTAAAAGAAAAATGCTTCTTATTTTATATTGCTATCACTTTTGGTAAAAATATCTGCCTGATCGGTATCATGAAAATTCATATGCCGAAATTGTGGAGTACTTTACCATTAAGATGATCAACATCACATAATTGACACTATAAGAGCAGCAAATCATTAAAAGATCATCTTGCGTCATCTATACCTTCCAGGATATCTTAGATAATGAGTTGTATTCATGTTTTATGAAGGGGATAAATTTGGAAAACTACCAAACACCTAACACGAAAGGCGTGAATGCAATAGCTGACACCTGAAGAGGCGCTGGAAGTGACGAAATAATTTTGCTCAACAATAGTTAGAATCGCACGAGGGACTTTCCTCTCTGATATCATCAAGTGGTAGCCTAGGCATACCGCAAAGTGGTAGAAGTACATTGCATCCTCAAAATTAACTTAGAATTATTGTATTTATTGGTATTTTTATTACATTGCAATTAACCACTTTAATACGAAAAATATGATCATAATAACCATTTTAATACAAATATTATGTTTGCAAAATTTATAACAACTGTTACAAGCCATGAAATGTTTTACAACTAAAGAAAGATTTTGTACATTGTCAAAATTAAAAAAATATATGGATTCTTATAGTAGACTAATGGATAATCATTGAAAAATTTATTTCATAGCACGAAGTTTCACACAATATTTTTAATGAAACTTTAAAAATAAAATGAAATATATTCAAACTGCTTAAACGCTACTAGTTTTTAATTAAAAATACTTAAGGTTTATTTTAGTAGTGTTACCAAAGTAATGAAAATAATAAAAAAGAGTACACAAATGCCTTTTTTAAGCATTTTAATGGGTACAAATTCTTGGAAACGCAGCAGCATTATTGCCCATTTAAAAAATCAAATGCATCTGGCAATTGAAAGAGCACTTTCATTTTGTATTCCCAGTCTTTTAATTGCCTAGTTGAATTTCCAGATCGAGCACAGACAAAACGTTTCGGTGGACCTAATATGATTGAATTCAAAAGCGTTTCAGAGAATGTGGGAAGGGGGAGGAGATTCGAATAAAATTCGTTTCGGTACGCCAAAAACGAGATAAAAAAAAAGGGAAGTACAACATGCATAGGGGTGGGGGCTGGAAAAAGAGATATTCGCGAAATAATTGCGTTTTCGGACTCGATAACTCTTTTACCCGAATCCATTTAGTCGCGGAGATAAGCTATTCAAGTGACGGAATACAGAAGCCCGAAAATTCAATAACTGCTGCCACAGACTGCATATAAAAGTCATTAGAAATCTCGACTTGGAAGTCGTCACCAACTCAATTAAAAAAGTATGTAGCTGCGGAATTTTTGGGGAACTCATACTAAAAATTCTTCCACTACATTGGCACACATCCAGATACTGCGCAAAATGAGGTGGCTAATTAATTTTTTTTATTATTTTTGAATCTCGCTTTTCTTTTTATTTTTATTATAATTTTGCTCGTGTAAGAAATAAATGCAATGAATCGTTTAGAAACAGATTTTGCTAATATTATTTTAAATTCTTGAAAGGAAATATGATAGCCCTCCCATTCTCTAAATCATCTCGATATTGTAAGTTTAAATTATGTAAAAAGAGTTTTTATTTTAAATTATTTTATAATTAGAGTATTAATAGGTTTCAATCGAATAACTTCATAAGATATATTAATATGTACTCTTAATTTTGAGTTTTTAGTTAATTAAAAAATAATAAGGTAGTATAAACTATAATTTATTTAAACTATAATTGATTTACCTTGTCTATATTAAAAGTTTCTTTGATTATTGAACTTAAACTTTATCAAACTATAAATGATAAAAGTCAAAGTTTCTGGAAGACATGTTAGGCTTTGCTTAAAATGTTTAAAAAATATATTCTGAAATCTGATGACGTTTATAATAGTGTGTCTATTAAATAATAATTTAATGAGCATTATGATTGATATAAATTTTGTATACTTAAAATAATTTAAAATTGAAATAATCTTCGAGTCAAAAATATCACATAAATTTAAAATGGAGGATCTTATAAATGTACTTTTGCAGTTATTTATATATATAGGATTAAATAAAATTATAATAAAATACTTTGCGCTAGCATTAATGGAGATTCTTACTCATGAATCACCAAGTGCATTCCAAAATTTCTTTACTTTGTTAAATATTTATAACACGACATTATTATATTCTATGAGCACATTTAGAGTCGATGAAAAAAGCAGTAAAAACTACAGTCACTTTATATTAATGAAAAATAATACATGTCCTTAATTTTTATTTCATATAGATGTAGGAAATAATTCCAATAGATTTGAAAATGATTTTTTTTTTTGTATTTTATTCCTTTTTCTTTATTTAAAATAATAAATTAAAAGCATGTATGATTTTTTAGAAAACCATTTATAAATTAATAGAAATATCTAGTTACGCCAGCTGGAATGAAGACATAAGTGTGAGATGCGTCATCCTTCATTATAGCACCAAGTTAATACCGAAATCATGTTCTGCTGATGTATAATGAGGAAATGAGCAGAGGATATTGACACTAAAGATGTCATGTTTTGAGCCTGAACATTCATAGTCATTAGTCACAAGTTCCTACTGTTTTATGGGTTTTCTTTAAATGCGGAAGAAGCTGCATTCAGTTTACTTTAGTGGATAAATATTCAACGTCAGAAAGAGATCAAGACCTAAAATAACAGCACTGAAAATTGCTTGAAGTTTTATAACTTTTCAAGTTTTAATAGAAATGGGTTAAGTTGATTGCATTAGATCAGTTGCTCGATAAATTTGATTACTGACAGGTGCATTCTGAAACATTCAGTATTTTTGTGTGTATTGTTGTCTTGTGGAACTTAACTCAAAATGTTTAGTGTCACAATTAAGATTTTTGGCTAATTTTATTCAAAGTAAGTATTAATTTTAACAAAAAATAACTATTCAAATTATTTCTATAAATAAAAATTAAAGAACAGATATTTGACATTAAAATCAAAATGTTTAGAGCAAAACTTATTGAAGAATTATCTGCATTCACACTATTCTATACGAAAAATAAAATAAAACAATGGCTGGATTTGAAAGTTTATTAACCTGAGCAATGAATGGTTACCTAGATGGTTGCTTTAAATCTGGTTAAACCAGATTCGCATGGTTGGTCGGCTTGCATTAGAAAGCTATCATAATACAAACATTGATTTAAAGTGTGGAATTCCAACTTGATTGATAATAATTCTTAGTCTTGTGATTAAAAAAACATTCTTAAGTATGAAATAGCAAACTTTTTTGCTATAACGCAGCTAAAATTATTCCCATAAAAATTTTTAACTATAAGAGTTATTCAATAAATTAGAGGGTCAATAAATTAGATCTAATAATATATATTTTCACAGAATTTTATAAATAATTTTAAACGATTTATCCCTAAATAGGTTGTTTGTATTTGCAAAAATAATTATAGATTTTCTAAGAAAATCTATTTTCAGTCTTAGATTTTTCTTTAGATTAGTGAGTTTATTAATTCATTCATTTTTATTAACCGTTTCACTATCGGCGGTTGTAAAAATATTTTTCTTTATTTTGAATATTTCTTTTTGAAATTTTTTTAATTGCGTAAAATTTAGTTTCTTTAATTATTAATAACTGTTATTCATTTGAGTTACATTTCTGCTTAAAAATCTATTTTAAATTGTTACGTGATGTATTTACATATTTACTGAAGTTGAAAACTGGTTAATCATTGAGAGCATATAAAACAATTTTAGCATTATATTCTGTGCTATGTAACTTTCTTCTGTAGTGAGATGGTAAATGAATAAAAAAAAATTTTACTGTACTTTTTTGCACAATTTCGTTTTCATGAGCGTTATACTACTACTAATTAGTAATCGCAGATCTTACCAACAAGACAATCATTATTGGATTTATAAATTAAAAATTCCTTTTAAAGAGCCTAGTAATAAAAATTATTAATAGAGGCTTCAAAGAATTATTTCATAATCTCACAGTCAAATTTAAATTATTTAACTCTTTAAATTTAACTTTACGAAATCATGTTCATAGATAAACATACCTGACCATTCAGAACGTCATGTCATGGTAAAGAGTACTAAAGTTAATATAAAGCAAATCTTGCCTACCTAAAGCAATTTTAGTATAGCATAAACATTAGTAACTTTGCAACTTTATTAGCTTAATACCAACTGTGTCAATCTATATATATTAATATTATGCATAAGAAGATGGAGATTACTTTTGTACTATAAGCATTATAGTAATAAAAACTAATAATATATTCATACTTAAAAAAAATCTATTAATATATATATATGAGGTACTTGGACTATGCAAACAAAAAACAATTCTGAAAGGCCTCGATAAAATAATTTGTTAACTCAACCTAACAAAACGTAAAAAGCAGTTTTCATATTACATTTGCTAAGATATTACGTGTGAGTTGAAACAGGAGTTGACCATTTTACTTGTGTGTTGTTTGTTGGCACATATTCAATCCATTACATTACAAACATCTTACACTACGTTAATTGCAATTTTATGATATGAAACCCTTTTATTGGATGGTGAAATCACATGCAATTTTCTCTCCAACACGAACTTGTGTATCGTTTGGAACACTCATAAAATTGGCCTCACAGGGTAAATGCCTTCTCTTGGACCACCCTATCGTCCACGTTCCAGACCACTCAAGAACATAAAAGACAGACATTTCTTCTGAAGTGTGTAGGAAACTATTTCAGAGACAATTATTTTGTCCACCCCACTAAAATCCGGATCCTCTTTCCAAGGATCTGGAATAACGGCGGTCTAATTTGGGAGGAAAATAAAAAGCCAACGCCTAATTGTTCCTCCGCATCTGGAAATCTTGGCGATTTTGATGAGTTAGAAGGGTCATTGGCTGCTTGATTACGCTTCTTAACTGAGCAGCTTCCATTCCAGCTCGCGGTTTGGTAATGGTGAAATGGAATAGACTCCTACATACCTCACGCATTGAGCGAAAAACCAATTTCTATCTGATACAGAGGAAATGCAATGCATTCCTCTTTTATATTTTGAATCATATTGTAAGAGAATCTAATTTTTCTCTGATGTAAATAAAATCAAATGCTCTTTTATTATTTCTGTCATCACTGCTTTATTTTCTATTTGCTCAACATTTCTAATTAGAACAAATTCTTATAAAATAAGTATATTTTTTAAGATGTGTCAAAAGATTTCTATTGTATAAATGGGAACTCTTAAATCTATATAATATCTCTATCTTAAATCTATAAAAAATCTTTAATCTAATATTATACAAATTCATAACCAATTTTCAATATATATCTGTATAGTATCATTATAAGATTTTGAATGAACTGTTCTAGTTCCTATCGTGAAGTTATGAAATCACTTATTCATCATAATAGCTTTGCTTTAAACAGATTTAAAAATTTATATTTCTCAAGTATCATTTATGGACTAAGATATTTACCACAAAGCGCTTAAATTTTTATATCGCTTTATTTAATTATTGCCATTCTTACTTGATTAAATTTAATTTGCAACTTCAAAAACATTCTGTTTATAAATTAATATTAAATTCGATTTCCAAATTAGATTGTTGATGTCTAATGGATCTGCTATATTGGAAATAAATCGTAAAGAAAACAGCCGATGTCTCTTAATAAGCGCAATCAGAAAAAAAACGCTGTATCCATCATCGTTCATGCCTTCTCACAGAAACACGATCCCTGTATTGGTTATACCTAATAAATTAATAATTTTTTGCTATTTAATCATATCATAAATCTGCACTTTTAAGTTGAATATATCAAAGACAACATCATATTTTATGATATTAAAATTTAATACGAATGAGTAAGGAAACTCACAATATTTCTCTATTTGCGATTAATATTATTGCAGCAATTAAACATTAAATATATATTCAAATGGATAAAAAAAAATTTTGTATGTATTAAATTGTACAATATTTGATTGTTAAATTTATTAATTTTGATTCAAGATCTGAGTATGCAATAGATTCCTAAAGTAAACTATTTTCTCCAAAGCTCCAAATCGCAGTTTTGGTTTACCGAACTAGGAGCTAGTTTTTAATTCAACTGTCCATAAGCTCGATTCCTAGCTTGATTGTGTACATTAGTTGTGATTCAAAATCGACTTTAGGATTCAGGTCTTGATCTGATTACATCTCGTGTGGCATTGAGTGAGAAACAAACTAAATCATGCCGATAGCTACATGCTAAAACAAAAATGTTTAAATATATATGAGCTAAGTTTAAAATTATGGTTATTTTCTATCCAGAACTGTGATGTCTCTTGTAGAAAGTGAAAGAATATTTGAAGTTATAATGTGTATAAATTAAAGTATAAAATCTAAAAGAAATCGCGTATTGTATTAGTAAATAATATTTCTTAAAAAATTATGTTGAAAATACTTTCTAGGACGAGTGCTGCATATTTATCTACATTAAATTACTAAAATTATATATATATATATATATATATATATATATATATATAATTATTTTTTATTTAAAAAAGTTGTAAAATAGTTCATTTAATCTTTTGTTTGTTTGACAGTAAATTTTGGAATTTTTTCAGTGTGTTGTTGTTAAAATTATATACTGTAATACTTACAGAAATTTCATTAACTAGTTCATGGATTTGAATTCAAATAAATTATATTTCATTGATAAATTATTTATTAATTTAAATGCTTCATTTTTTTCATCATTTTTGCTTATGTAAATAACTATATATATCAAGGTGAATTACGATTTGTAATAAAATTTTGAAATAATAAAATAATAGCACATAATATGTTTCAAAATGTCCTTCATTTTAATTTGTATTGTCTTACACTTTTTAACCTATGCTTGTAGCTTCACAACTGACAATTTAAATCTGTTTCAAGTAAATTTCTTTTCAAATAAAGCATTCTTTCTTAATTTTAAATCTCTTTCTATCAGTTGTATGTGTTTATCTTCTTTAATTTTACAACAAACACATTTTTAGAGTGTCTTACCGCTTGTTAGATAAAACTCTCTCCAAAATTCAAATATTACTCACGTAGCTTTAAATTTGCATATTTATCTACTTTCCTAATTTCGGCGCCAAATCTGCATTAAAATCGAAAGAAAAAAGTCACAGGAGAAAAAGAAGAGAAAATCCTTAAGACAAAGCAATCAAGCGGGTGGAAAATCTCACCAAAGATCTGCTCGAAGTTGATACCCGATTACACCTTCCCTTGGGTATGTGTTGGTGATGATGATCTGTGAGAAAAGGGTGACAAACTCAGCAGGTCAAGATTACATGTTTCGAATACGAATCATCTCATTTTCGACCTAGTAAACGAGTTTTTGATTCGATTTGCTTCTGGTATTTTTTTATGCTGGAGAAAATTTTCCTTAGCGCTCTGTTGATTTTCTGGAGTGATGAGAAAAGTAAAATAGTGCTTGGAAAGTGAGTGTATTTGCATGAAGATGGTGAGAGATTGGATATCGTTACTTTTTTTTCATTTTATAACCGTTGGCGAAGTAGTTACCGACATTTTGGTGAGGAAATCGAAAAGCAGTGTCATAAGATTCTCACAGCTTTCGTTAATCATTTTTTAGGTTAAAATTTTGATCAATTTCCTTTTATGATTCAACTTAAAATGCAAACTATTATTTCTTCTATATGGGGTTATTTAAATTTTAATAATAAAATTCATATTTTCGCATATTAAATCTACCGAATTATAAAAAATTTTTTGAAATTTAGACACTTGACTAGTATGATGGTAGATGGACTCCACATTATTCTTCTTTAATAGATTTGATAATCAAAGCACCTCTGTTAAAACTCTTTTCACCAAACTCCAAATCTAAAATAACTTAGCTCCATCCATTAGGGTCTTCCACTTTGTTTATGAAGTCAATAATTCTCCTTTAGGAACTAAAATATCATTCTTTAGTATCAACAATATCTAAAGTACTCAATCGAGTAAGGGCTAGAACATCACATTTATAAACAATATAATGCTCCATTTCCTCACTCTGATGCTCTTTATACATACAAAGTTTTGTTGAAAAATTCTTCATCTATGAAGCTATTTTCTGAAATATTAATTTCTTAGACATATAAGATTTTCAAAAGTAGTTTTGTGAGGATGATTTATGAATCATACTTTTAGCATGTCGCTCTCCAGAATATTCAAGACAAGCTTTATTCATCATCTGACTTGTCCCTTTAAGAATAATTTATATAACAATTTTTAAATTGATGCCACAGGAAAGTTCTGCACCAACTGGATTAGAGGACAATACCTATTTTGCAAGCTCGTCAGCTTTTTCGTTACAATCTATATCAACATGTCTTAGCACCCAGATAAGAGTTAACTTGTGTCTAATGGCCAGCTCATTTATAAGATTCTTACATTCAAAAACAACTTTGGAATTATTTTACTATAAGTCAATAAGCAATAAAGCTTCTTTAATGTTACTAAAAATAAGAATCCGTTTACTCTGGTAACCTTTTTCTTAGATTTACCTAGGGACAATTTGCTATAGCAAATATTTCAGCCTGAAATACAGTGGCATACCTAAGAAGACTTTTGGATTACACATTAATGCTCCTAATGTGTTTTAACTTATAATTTAATTGAACTGTTTTCTATTATTAAAAAACAAACAGTTTTTGATCATGCACTTTTGATTTCAATTTCTTAAATCCTTTTAATCTCTTAATTAATAATTATGAATAATCTAACAGTCAATAAAATCAATATACAATTATGTCTCCATAAAATTCGAAATGATTATTTAATTTTTTCCCATAAATGTATTTTATAAGTAATTTTCATAAATCTAGTGTAGTATGTATCACGTATTGCATTCATAAGTTCTACCATTTTATTATTTCCCTCTAACTTATACTTTTTACTTAGAAATGGTTATGGATCATATATTTATTCAAATTTAAACTCTTAGAGTAATTGCCATTAATTTCTTAGTATTTAATTTTACATACAGATGGCGCCACATATGCAAATTTTTTTTTTTTTTATTGAAAGAAGTGTAATATATTTGATATTTAAACCGATGTTTTTAAACTCACATTCATGTATACATGTTGGGAACGTTTAACGAATTAATTATTTTGAAAAATTTGTCTCTTCAGTTAAATTGATTTTGATAGAAATAATTCATTCCTTTAAATAGCTAAAGATATGCTTCAATGAATTTCATTAATAAATGCACGACAGATAATAATCGAGTTAAATTCTACATGTTTTTAATGCAGTTATATACTTTCAATAGTCTGACAAAATTAATGAGCATTACATTATGTTATTGTTATAGGACTTTTTAGTGCTCATAAATAAATAAAATAATTTAATTGACAAAATAGGAAAAATCAAGATGAAAATAATTAGAATTATTTTGGTAAATTCTTTTTTCAGATATGCAGTTCTAATTTTTCTTTGTTGTATGATAAGAATTTTGTTCGTACATCGTTACGTTTCTATTCAACGTAATTAAATCTAAGTCTGCAGGTTTTATTATATGAAATTATTATTCTTCGAGGCATAAACACTAATTTATTTATTTTTAATTTCAGTTTTTGTTCGTAAGCAAACATCAATAAGTTAAATTAAACTATTTCGAAGAAACACGACAAAATAAATCATACGTAAATTTTTATACAATAGATGTTAAAGAATATTATGTTTATTTCTATTTCTTAATATTATTGAGAAGTGAAATCAGAATTTAAAATTTAATGCTTTTTAATTATTTAATATTGTGATATTGCTTACGACATCATAACTAGTAATAGCAGATTTTCGAAATCATGAATCTTTTAACTGATTTGATTTTAAAAACTTAGTCGAATGTATTTGCTAGACTAGAAAATCAAATTAATGTATTAAAAATTTATTAATTATTAGATTGAATCAGCGTGATAAGTGTAATAATAACTACGTACAAGTTCTTTATATACAAATGACTAAGAACTTTTAACTAAGAAATTTTTTCTTTAGAAGTTAAATAATTATTTTATTTTTCCTTTTTAAAATTTAAAATTTTTTATTTAACATAATTTTGAAATCCTAACAGAATATATTGGTCAACTAGTAAATCAAATTATGGTGTTAAATAATATATTAATTATTACATAGATAACATAAATAGAGAAATTTATAAGTATTTAATTAGATATATTTTGTAACTGTATAAACAAACTTCCTTTTTACTTGTGTGGTTAACAGAATAACACTCTTGAAAAATTTCTTTTAAGAAAATTAGTTGATGCTCATTTATAACCTAATGTCAAATATTCTATATATATTTCGAAATAAAGTATTTTACATTCCAAATACTAAATTTTAATTAAAAAATTAATTATGATTATATTTTTGGAAGTTAATTAAAAAACTAACTTCTGCAAAATATAATCATAATTAATTTTTTAAACACATCAAAGTCATGTCTTTTCAATTGGTTGTCATAGCAGCGACTCGTACAGTACCTATATATCGCATGTTTCTTAACACTTAAATTAATAGTCTTCATAATCTTTAAATTAGTGAGTTTCACAACCAGCTTGAAAGTAAAAATGATATCAAATGATTCCAATTTTAATTGCCACCAATGCAAAAATTTTTTATTATAAAAATTATTTATTATTATAATTTATATGGAAAAATTATAAATAATATTAATCAATTATTATAATAAATAATAATAATTATAATTGTTATTTGTAACAATTAATTTTTATTATTATTAATAAAAGTTTTTCTATAAATTATTAATTTAATTTTAAAAGAAATTTTATAATTCTAGATGGAAGAATAAATATATGTTCTTAAATCTAATAAGGAAAATAAATAAATTTTTTAAGAATTATTTTTATAATTTTATATTGTATAAACTAGTGTTAAAATGAAAAATGTTAATCTCTAGAATTCAAAAGTGAAAATTATATTGCATTAAGAAACCTACAATTAAAAAATTATGTGTTATCTTTGTTTAAAAATAATTACACTTCCTATTTAAGATAATTTTTTAACTGCTGAAAGCTTCTCAACCTATTATAACATCATATAAATTAAGGAATTAATTGCTAATTTTTAATTTCTTCTTAAAAACTTCCATTAATTCAGTTGGAGTAGTCCATTTAAAACATGCCACAGGAAGCTAAAGTTTGAATAGGTAATATAATCAGAAAATAAATTGTGTTTGTTTTATGTGTCTGAAAGCTATGATAATTAACTTTTGTTTCACTAGTGAGATAGTGACGGTGTTTGATGTAGGAAATATTTTCTTTGTCTTAAAATGGGTTAAAAGAGTTTTATGACTGTAATTCAGTATTCATTACCCCTTCACGCCTTTTCCTTATCTTGCTTTACTTTACTTCTAGGAAAGAATTCATTCGGTATTTCTTTTTTCGCTGCCATACATTGGCTATTTTTCATAAGAATGGATTGCTGTTTTTTAAAGGTATTCTACGCAGTCGTTATTTATGAATAATCCTCTATATTTTAGTGATCCAAATGCATTTTATTAAAAACATATTAAGCATTCTCTTACTAAAAACATAACGTTAATCAAAGCAATAAATACTTTTAAATACCTATTCATAATCACTAATTAACTAAAATTATAAGGAAAAAAAGCAATATTTTTATCTGATGTTTACTTACTTAGAATCGGTTATTACGCCTAAACTTTTTGTATATAAATATTGTTAGTAATAAAGATGTGTCAATTGAAAGTGTGATAAATATTTATAGCTCTAAGTCAGTTTTAAATCACGAAATCTTAATTGACAGAAAATATAGTATAAACGAAAAAATCTTATACAGTAGAAGTCCGATAATCCGGCACGTTCGGGACCGGCTCGGTGCCGGACTACCGAAAATTCCGGTCTATCGGACAGTAATTATAAGAACAATAGGTTAATAATTAAACTACAAATACAGTATGCAAATACATACAACAAAGTTTATTTTACATTTCATATAATGTATGTACACGTACTGTAAAACATATTTCACTTAGATTTAAAAAAGTCTTTTTGTTTTCTTGACTTTTGGCGTTTAGTTTATAATTCGTTTCTAATGATATGGAAATCAATAATTTCTGAAGCACTGTAGCTAGTACTAGCCTCAGCAAAAGAGATAAACTTATTTAGTGATTCTGCAACTTCTGCCCAGCTGATTTTTCCTTTTCTTCCGTTTCGGCATCTGAGTCACTTTATTTAGGCTTAGGTTTTGAACACATGGTCACCCTATGTACAGTTAGAACGAAAATCACTTTTTTTATAAACAGTCTCAAAAGTTACGTTTACTATTGACTTGCCAGCAGCTAATTGTTTCCGAACAATACCGAGCGCTTCCGGATGATCTCGAACTACCCAGAAAACTTCCGAATAGCACTCGAGCGTTTTTATTTGCTTTACAGACATACTTTGGGAGAAAACCAAAATTTTTACAATTTTCAGAAGCGATGCCGGACTATCGGGCATTCCGGACTGTTGGATGCCGGATTAATGGACTTCTACTGTAATATCAAAAGGCAGAATTTCCAAAATCACTTTATACGAACGAAGGAAATCTGAATCTTAGCTTTAATATGAAGTTTATCGGAAATACACATACCATGAAAAGGTTATCGGATTTATTTACTCCACCATGAAGAATATTGGCGTAACTCAACTAAATTACATCGCTATGGAACCAAAAATATTCATATTATACTTAGTTAATTTTTGAATATTTATATCATTTATTTGAAGAAAAATTAGAATTACCATATTTAAAACTTTTTCTTAAATTACACATTTTTAATTGTTTGAAACAAAATAGGAATATTAATAAACATATATTCTTTCTTAAAAGTAAATTATTAAAAGGCATTTTGGTCCTTGTTATTCTATTGTTTTCCAGAATTTTTGAAAAAGTTACTAGTAAAGATTTTCCTTTGCTTTTAGATTGTTCAAAGAATACCTAAATACAAATATGTTCGTATAATGATATTTGCGTGAAAAAAAATCACTACAGCAAAAAATGAATTGAATATATTTCAGAATCAATAATTTTATGATATAAAAAAAATATTTTATGATAGGAAAATGTTAATATATTTATGAAAGATTTTTTCATAAATATATTA
>JAPDSC010117262.1:148142-182893 GCA_026290005.1 Latrodectus geometricus
TATTTCTGAATGATTTGGCATTTATTCACTAAAAATTAAAATGAAATTTAAAACTGTCATTTTTGGGGAAATCCTTCACAGTTATTAGTCACTGATTATTAAAATATTTAAAAAAATATCGAAAGCTTTCATTACGAATGTAAATTTATAAACATGCTTCATATTTATTAAAACATAATGCTTTTGGATTCCTTATCTTTTCCTATTACCTTAAATACTTCTGCCAGAAACTCTCTTTCTTTTTATCATACAAAACATTTTTCCTTTTTACTCACTTTAATATTTGTCTTTACTTTTTAAGCAAACGTTTTTATCTAACGAAAGTACCTTAGTAATTTTTCTTATTCAGATTAATAATATTAAGTTTTTATTTATGTTCTCAAAACTTCAGTAAATTTGCCGATGTTTTTATATCATTTTTCATTCTTTATAAAAACATTTATGAGTAAAATTCATAAGACAGACAAGAAACAAAGAAATAAAAATTAAACTTTCAAGCAAACTTCAGAAAATGAAGAATAATGTGATTTACAACTGCAAAACTGATCTGCAAATATTTTTCTATTCGAGTCTCGAAGAATAATCTCGAACACAAACTAAGAAAACAGAAGTGCAATAAAGGCGTGTTCCACGCCGTCTTATTCAGATGAGGATCTCAAGTTTGAATAATGGCGAAGAATTCTCGCGAGTCAAGAGCGCTGGAAAACAAACAATAAATTCCTCTGAAGTACTAGCTATCTTTCAGGACATTTCGGCATTGTTCTTTTCAGTCGAATAGTTTATTCCTACGTTGTTCTTTTACCTTTAATTTTATGTCTTGCCACGGTAAAAGATATGTTTTATTTCTTTTAGAAAGAAAACGTTAATTTATTTCTTTTACTTTGTTGAAATTTGGCACGGTTAAATAAGTACATAAACCTTTGTTTTGGAAAAATATAAAAAATTAAAAAATTCTTGAAAAGAAAAAAAACTAATTTCAGTTCTTCAATATTGGTTGCCATTTGAAATAGAATTTTTTTCATTAAATTAAATTTTTTATTTTTAAATTTTTTTCCTCCAGGCAAAAAGTTTTGAGCGTTTTCGATTGCTTATAGAATTAGGTTGATAAAAGAAAATTTTACTATAGAAAAACTTTTTCTTGAATTAATATGCCCATATATGATTTACTCATATATGATTAATGTAAATATATCTTTAAAGTTGTATTTACAATATATAAAATATTTACAGGTCTTTACTTATTTTTCGTTCTTAAGAAAAATTTTTTCTCGTATTTTTCAATTGTTACAAATTATAGCTTTGACTTTATTCTAGACTCTTAACCAATCAAGGATGTCTATTCTATTATTTTTCCTGACTTATTTTATCTATACAATAAATATGAGTCTGAAAAATTCCAGGTAATATGAATAAAAAAAACATAAAAATATAAATAATCTCTAATCTGTTTCAATTTCCATTTCATCCGTACATTACAAGCTTTTAGTCAAAAATCATTTTATTTAAGTTGGAAAATAAATTGAAACTGTTAGGAATTACAAGATATTTACAATTCTTGAAGATAGAAAATTTTCAGTTAATCTTCTTCTAGGATCATAAAACAAAATAAGTTTTTAAGAAATATATTGTCTTTAAAATAAGACTGAAAAAATCTAATCAGAAAGTTGAAACTACAGTGTGCAAAAGTGATTGGACTCTATAGAACTTTTTTTTTTCTTATTTGAAACAGTTTTGTGTCTACAGCTTATTTTAATACTATATATAATCTGAAATATTAAAACAAATCGTTTTAAAATATTTAAATAAGGAAATGAAGCCATTAAATAATATTAATGATTAATCTTTCTATAGTTCTGATTCTAATGTGCACCCTGATATGAGAGTTCAGGAAATACCATATATTATTATGATATTATGATTATTTTTCTCTTTTTCCATTTATAATATACTCTTATAATAAATTTTTCCACTTATAATAATATATTAGTATAAAAATATTGAACCCTACTTATTTGAGAGCAAAATATTATTTCAGTTCTTAAACTATATTGATCTTCGATTTTGCAAAAGAAAATTTGAGTTTTGATTATTGTGTTTATACAAAGCGTCTCCACTCGGATGTCAATGGAATCCATTTTATGTTAATGGGGGGCCCATTTTATTTGATCGACAGCCCAATAATTCTTTTGAAAAATTATGAGCGAATTTTTTTGATTCTGTGTAAAAAAAAAGCGAACTATGTGAATTTATAATATAACGTATCATTTTATATTACATATTTCTTGTAAACAAATGCATTTTTCCTGGTGTAAGTCCTTTACGAAATACTTTTGCTTCCCATATTCAATCTGATTACTTTATCGTTAAATAAATTATTTGGTCAGAAAAATTCAGTATTTTCTGAAATATTTGAATTGATTTTTGTTTATATACTTGGTAAATAAGACATTTTCTAATTGCATATCCTAATTCCTGGAAGATTTATATACACCAATACTACAGAAATTGTATACTATGAGTTTATATTATAGTATATAAACAATCCTTATACAAATTAATTAAAGCAGTTTCAAAATGAATGGTCAGATAGCTAAACTTTTTATCAATGACTAACAACATGCGTTAAATTCTTTCTTATTAAAATTCTGATTTAATATAATGGTTTTCTTAATACTAGGTTCGGAATATTTGAATCAAGGTAAAGAGCTTTTATAATTCGAGCTTTCAATGTTCCAGAATGCAGATTTGAATTAGAATCCAATGCGCAAACAACCATTCCGGAGCAATCTTTTCCGACTGCAATTAAAATCAAACCCTAACGAGCTCTGTTAATCACCATGTCTTCTAACGACATAATTCCCGGCTTCAAGTCAAATAAAAATTGAAGCATCCGCGTACTTTCAGAAACCCACAATTAAGAAAAGTTCGCAATCAACACGCAAATGAAGGCGGAAATAAAGGAATTATAACTCCCTCTTTTCCTCGTCTCACTTTGGTCGCCAAAGGCAGCCACCATTTGCACTGACGGCCGATTAAAATTCTGCTGTAACAACTTCCATCCGCAAACAAGTGAGCAGAATTCTTTTTCCGGTTCCTGTGCCGGAAATCAAGCGGGTGCTAAAACAGTTCCAAGGAGCGTGCTGTCCTGGAACTACATGGCAAACCCCTTTTATTCCAGGCCGCACAGTTTCGCTCCCAAGGAAATGAGTTGGAAAACATCACACCTAGTTACCTCTTCATTTCCTTGCTACCTGTGCAGATGAAAGGATATTGGAGCGTCCTCACTCGTCTCCATGGTGATCTGCGTGAAAATTTTCACACGGCTTGATGGGTTGTCGGCTAAGTACTAAAAGCATTATCGCGATTTCGTGCTTGATAAGACAGATTGTTGGTAGATTCATGTCCCGTCAAAGTTCCATCAACGGGCGCGCTCCCCTGATGGCTCCTTAATGCATCGACATCTTTTCGCGCAGCCATTCCTTACACCAATCTTCTAATGAATGCTTGTTTCAGAAACTCTGAAACTTGTTTCGGCAACGGGCGACTCATAAGATATGAGAAACGGTTTCGTGATATGCGTAACGAAATAGCACTCGTTATGATGTGTTTAATAATTTAAAGATATAAATTGCGCTCAGCATTTACAAATGAATATGCAAAGATGTTTAGAGTAATGTCTTAATCTTGTAACTCTTTATACTATCAGCACTATACTTATAAATACCTCAGAACTATTTACTTCCATTCTTGTGTAACATTGTTAATTTAAAACAAAATAAACAAAAATAGGTTCCTTTTACGTTTTATAATTTTACGCATATTTGTTATATATTATAACATTGTTTTTTTATTTTTTAATACCTTTTCTTTTTTTTAGTATTAGCTTCTTAAATCTGAAACAATCTACTTAAGCATGATTAGTTTTTGTAAAATTGTTCAAAATTTCTATTTCGTCCTATTCTGAGTATTGATTTAAAAACATTCTTAATTAATATTCATTGTTATCAAACTAAACATTATTCACAATCTTTCATTAGTTTTAAAGTATGTTGAACTTTAGAAGCATAAATTGCAATTAGCAGTTTGATATTATTTTTATTAGTTTCATGTATTATTTGGTTGGTCAACAGTATGCTTTTTTATTCTATGTTGAGCAGACAGTATTATTTTCATTTACTTTGTCCCATGGAATAAATTCATGTCTTTAATTCGTTAACTTACATTTCTCTTCGTTTAACGTCTTACATAATTAAGTAGTTCAAATGTAATTTTCTAGAAGTCAAATATAACCTAATTTATGATTCTTTTAAACGATATCATCGACTTATTTTAACAAGAAAATCCTTCTAAATTTTTGCTCCTCAATAATTGAGGAAAATATTTTTATGTCCAACAAAATAAAACAATATGAAAATTTTTAAGAATATCATAACTCATATAAAATATTAAAAAAGGCAGTTCTGCAAACATAATAATTATGAATAAGTCACCAAAAATCAAGTTCATAAATTATTTTTTAAATAATTATATTGTCTCAATATTCAAAAAATTATGTAAGTAATTAACTATATCTGTTATACGGGAAGATTTCTTAATGGAAATGTTGTATTTTTAAGAAATGCAAAAAACAACTGCATTTTAAAGTATGTTTAAATATAAAAGTATTTCTAAATATAACTGTAACGTAAGAATTTTTAAGAGTTACATACCTATAACTATTTAAAGCAGTACATTCATTTAAAAAGTTAATACGAGTCTCTTTCAAACAATTTAAATTGTCAATTGTTTTATTTATTAGACCAACTTGACTATATCAATAAATTTATTTTGGATAAATTACAACAATATCTTTAATATTACACTTTTTCATGGAGTATCGCAATTATATACATTCTATTTTGATGCAGGAAATTGCACTTTAAACTTATCAGTTCTCTTCTTCCTTTAAAATAATTTTCTATCTTTTGGCTATTTTAACCTTACGGATATTTATCTTACTTTAGAGATGCATAAGATTTTTAGCATGTTAAATTTTTTAGGGTAAAATAAATTGACATTATCGATAAAAATATGCTTTTATTAGCCTTGCTGGGATTGTATTTATGAAGAAAGTTCTCCTGTTTTCAAAAGCATGGATTTTAAAATATTCCTTGATTAGCATTTTGCTCAAGAACTATAAAAATTCCATTACATCATGAATCATTCATCTGACAGTGATGTATAACTTCTTAAATACACCAGGATGTTGACCCTGCTTTATTTCTAAAAAAATAGATAACGAAAAATATTTTTTAAAAAAATAATTTCAATTATATATGATAGGAAGATGAAAAATAAACTTTTACGAAATATTTTACATCTTTGATATTTAAATTTTTAATACCCTTGCAGAGTAACGCGATAGGTTTATCTATGAATTATTTGTTTGCTTCAAGAATAAAGAAAGTTCATTTTCTTCTTATTTTTTATGTGAATAGAGAAAAAGTCTGATAAAAGAAGTGGTAATATTAAAATATATGATAATACTTCTTTCTTTATATACAAATTTTTTATTTCTTTGGAAAACCATACTTTTTTGAGAAAACAAATTTAACATTAGAAAAAATTTAGTAATTTGAATTGAAAAGTTTTATGACGTGCTTTATTTAAAATCCTTGATTCTTTATTTTAGGTTGTAAAAGTATGTACTCTGGGCTGCATATGAGAAATATGGACTCATTAATTGTAGTACATAATTTACAATGTAAAGAGCTACGCATATTTTTTTTTTAAATTTTGTGAAAAAATTAAAATTTTTATCAGTTTTATCATTGGGGAAATTAACGGATTCCTTGGAACATACCTGCATAAAAATATATTATATTTTTTAAAAAAATTTAAATAAAAAAAATTTTTTATGTTAAACTAAATTTTTGAGAGCCAATCAATCAACAATATGTAATTTTATTTATAAAGAATATATGTGGAAAAATTTAAAAGCAATAAGTATTCCATTCGCTTAATATAAAGCTAAAAAATTTTAAAAGTAAACTAAATATGCTATTTGCTATTAAATGATTATAGTATTATATTAAATAATGTTTTTTAAAAAAATCTTTAATTATATATGTTATAAGTTTATAATGCATGTAATTTATACAAACTTATTTTTATGGTCCCTTACAAACCATTTGCAAACAGGACATGATATTTCAACTTTAAAAAACATATTTAAAATTTATTTGATAAAATTTTATGTTATTAACATTTGGAATTATTACCTTTTCATATTGAAATTACAAATTTTTTAGTACTGATCATATGAATTGCAGGTATATGTATTAATATAATCTTTTCTTTCTTTTACAGGTAAGAGCTCTACTATAAATATTTTATAGACTTATGAATGATTCTGCAGGATGTGTAAACTTCATTAAAAACTGATAAGTAATTTTTGATTAATAATATACGTTCACCAATATATTATTGATTGATTAACAATATTCAATGCATAATATCACAGTTTTTTTTTTCGAAAATCTTAAAATAAATTTTGAAAAATAAATAAATGGAAATCTTTAAATCTTAAAAATCAAAAATTAGGTAAACAAATCATATCGCACGTACGTTGATAAATTTAAGAGTACGAATAAAATTAAAAAAGATTCAATTATTTAATTGACCTATGATAAAGATAATTGACCTATGATAAAATCGGGAACAAAACTATATGGTTTAGTGTGTGGCTTTTTAAAAATTTGTCCATAGTTCAAATAAATATGAATATTATGTAAATATTTACAAATATAAGTATGTAAATATAAACTCTACATTGATTCTGCTTAAGTATTTTAGTAATATACATAGGAAATTACTTTCAATTTATTTTAGATTGGACGAAACTAGAATTTATTTATTAAACATAATTCATAAACAATTATTTTAACATGTTGCAAACCTATAATTTTAGAAAACTATTATTTTCCCTGATTAAAACAGCTTTTATAAGTATACTGCATCCATTTTCTATCGGATTTAAATAAGCATAATGTGAGAGTTGTAATAAAAAGTGAATGCCTTGTTCCTAAAACCAGCGGTTTGATTGTTAACTCTGTGAAACTTTTCTTTAATGATTCGATTGAATGACCAAGAGATAAAACAGCGCTCTACCAAGCGAAGTTCCTTAGTTCAGTTCCAGCCGTTGTTAAAAATGGAGTGAGGATAGTCTATTAACAGGAAACCATTTTAAGATTTTTTAGCACTAACTGTTTATCATTGCTTCCAGGGTATCTTTTTCACAAAATGTGGTCAATATCATTGTGTTGCAAAGGAGTAACTCTGAAAGAGTAACTCCTAACTTCCATGTTCGTCAATGATAAATAAAAAAGACTGGTTTCCAACAATTCCAGCACTTCATCACGATAAGCTTCAATACCGATGTTGCGTTTCTGTTTTCTTCATGAAGATCTGCCGTGGAATTTGCTTGATGGTTTTCAATGATTACATACTCACGTCACTCAGATATGATCCACTTTCTATGAAAACGTCCGGACAAAAATCATTAAAATGCAATAACAGAAAAGGCACCACAACAAATATAAACTATTAAGACATTTAATTGACAATAAATAGACGTGAAAAACCATTTAAGTTATTAAATTGAATAATGAAAATAATTCTCAGGCAAGAAATGATACATTTCAAATAATTTAGTTTTAATTTCTTATTTATTTTTAAAAGGCATAAAATTCAAGAAAAGAATAAAAAAAATTATAATGTATTTTATTATTTTTATCTAGGATGATTTTTTTAAACAAAGTATTTCATCAAAAGTTAATATGCTTTTAACATTTTTTATTTTAATATATAAATAACTCATTATGATTTTTTGTCAATTACTTATTAATGTGCTATTCCATTTTAAAAAAATCCGAATTACTATATAATTATGTTTAGCATTGAATTATTTCATATTTTTTTAAATAAACAAAACTTAAATCATTTCCCGTAAATCATCTCTCTCTATCTAATTATAAACAATGCCTCACCTAACTTTCAAAAAACTTGCTGACGACGGAAAAAGATAGCAAATGAATTGAGCTTTATGTTAATTTTTTATTAAGATTATATGTAATTAAATCTATATCTTACCATAAATCATTTTAATAAATGTATAAAATTGCACCGTAAATTTTGAAAAATATTCGTCAACTGAAAAGAAAAAACACAAAAATGTTATGAAAAATTGAAAATGCATTTTATGGACCACCTTTTCTTAGAGTCGCTATGTGCAGTTTCATTGTCGGGGCACGAAAAAGCCTTAATTGCATATAGTATAGTGTTGTGCATTTACAATCATTAATAATACGAACGTAGATTTTTTACAACCTAAAAATTTTTAATTTTTATAATATATTCTAGATTTAAAATTTTGAAATTCAAGTATTTAGACAAAGAAAAAGCACATAATGGTTTTACTGTAGAGTGATTTGCAATCCACAAAAATACTTTAAATTTAATAAACATCATCTTTCATGATAAATTGTTCATCGGCATCGGAGAATATATAATGCCATGCCAAAATTTTCAATTTCAAAGCTTCTTTTAACAACCATTTGTTCCATGCAATCATGTTTTCTTGTCAGAAATATTATTCAGAACTAGCGAAAAATACAAATAAGAGTAGTTAGATTTTTATATTTTGATTTAAAATACGAGAAAGATTCAAAGCAATGGGTACAATCGATTCTATACTAAATTGGTTGAAAAAATGTAAATGTTTCGACAAATTGACTTTCAATTCGCAACGTTTGAGTGTGTTAAAGTAATGAGCAAGTAATGTTTACTTATTAATAACATAACCATTATAACATCATATGATGATTTTATTATTATGGCTAGGTTTAATTTTTTCTGTAAATGAGTGGGATTCTTTGTGGAGTTCAATAATAATAGTTTTTAACTGTAAAGTATACGTCCATTGTATATTTTAAATCAGACAAATGTGTGTCACTATGTTGTTAAAGGTTGTTATTGTACTAGCATACTTCCTTGTATCTAGTCTAGAGTTGATCTTTACCAATTAGATAGAAACAACCGGGTGAGAATCTTCTTAATTTAGAAGCAGGGATCAAGTATACCTTCCCAATCTTTGATCTGTCACCTCCAGAGGTGTCATTTCACTTGAAAGACATCACGTGAAGGACCATGACTTGATCATTTCACTTGAAGGATCATGACTTATTTAAAATGCCTCCGCCGCCTTTAGTGAAAACGAGGGATTTTCGTTTGAATCGCATTGCATTAGAAGTGACTACCCTTTGAGTTAGAACGATGCCCTAACCAACTAGGCCACCGCAGCCCCTTTGATCATTAAACATAATCAGATTGGATTTTATTCTTGCAAAGCAGTTTCTTGCTCGTGATATACCATTTTACTTTTCGTCATTTTGCTGCGAAAACTTTATGGTATTAATTTAAATTTTTTTTTCTTATCAGTTTTATAGTAAAGGATAATT
The DNA here is from genome assembly GCA_026290005.1 of Latrodectus geometricus. Taxonomy (NCBI): domain Eukaryota; kingdom Metazoa; phylum Arthropoda; class Arachnida; order Araneae; family Theridiidae; genus Latrodectus; species Latrodectus geometricus. The sequence continues at coordinate 157,640 of JAPDSC010117262.1, forward strand.
TAACTGTCAATTTGATTCATATATCCTCTAAGAATATAATATCAATCCCGTCATACAATAAATTATAATTTTTAATGAATTACAACTGTTTCATAATGTGCACTGTTTTTATTTTTATGGAATGTATTGAACAGAAACGTCAAGATAGTTGATGCTCTTAATTTATCTGAATTATGATCTCAATAAAGCGTACACTTTTTCTGCCTTCTCTTTCCCAAAATTCAATTTTTCAAATATTTCAGTGGTTTTTGACTCTTAGTATAAACAGTCAATTGTATTTTTTTTAATTTTTTACAATTTAAGAGAAAAATATTTAGTGTAATGGTATTCTTTACTTAATTAGTAAATGTTTTTTTATAAATTATACAGTTTTTAATTGATGGTAAACAAGATCTACGATAAAAAAATCTATACACATGTTTACCATCACGTACGAAAAACACGCATTTTTCAAAGAATACGAAGTTATCTCTTTTAAGTGATGCCAAATTTTTTTGTTATCTTCTTGTCGAATGAGGAAGCATTTATCGTCTGACATAAAAGTGAAGAATCCGATTCCGCGTACCATCTTCTTCCAACTGTATGCGGCCTGTAGGAGACAAGGGGTGGGAGGGGGGCGAGAAATAGGCAATCCAACCATTATCGAAACAGAGGCCTTCGGGGAAATGGGCAGGGCGAAAAAGACAAAATAGCAATAAAACAAAAGTATTTGTCACGTGACTCTTCAATCGTGACCTGACAGCGTATAAAAACTTCGCCCTTTGGAAGAACAGTCCTGACAGCAAACGAAAAAAAAATAACCGTGGTCCAATTAGGGCTCTTTTTTTCAATCGTTTTGATGGAATTGTCCCAACTTTCTAAAAGAAATAAGCAGTCCTTTGATGTCGTTTCTCGTTAAATCATTAAGATCGGAAGCATCTCTCCCACCCATAAGTCACAAAACGCCTAGAATTAGCTTTATCTAAGATTTAGATTTGTATATTTTTAAGTTTATCAATTAGTTTATTAAATCAAATTTATTAGTTTAACAATTACTTCTATTCTTTTTTATTCTTCTAATAATGATTTCATTTTGACGATTTTTTCTTCTAAACTTGATTAAATTGGTCCTTTACAAATTCTTTAAATAATGAAAGCTGTTCAAACTTTTATTATTTAAAGAAAACCTTAAAAACTATTTCTTATATTATTGAATGATAATTTTTTTTTATCTTTATTTCCATGAAAACGGTGTCATCTGATCATCAATTAGTCATCAAGCACAAATTGAATGACCTGTGTATGACCATCCATTAGAAGACAATATATATCCAACTAGTTTAATGATATAATTAAATAGGACGCAAAGAAATTCAAGCATGATAATGATCACTTACAGCTATAATTTTGTTGCCTTAAGCTCCTAATAATCCTCTATATGAGACTGCTACGTTTTCTGGAAATTACACCATCCAGGAACACTTTTCATGAGCAGTGGATCACATTCAAGTTACGCAAAAAAGAAATAAGAAAGCCCCAAAGATATCAAAACCAATAAATAATTCTGTTTTAAAACAAAAATGAATCATTCACAATCCACTGCTTAACTTTGTTCAAGACTTCATTTTGGAAAAAGCGCTTTTACAACTGTACCATAATTTTTACATCGCAACACGAAATTTATCGTGTCAAAAGCATGGGTCTGTACCTAAATGATTTTTAAAGTGCATATTGAGAATTATAAATTACAACTCTGCGTATATTTATACAGGTGAAGCTAATTAAATGTATATAGACTTCAAAAAAAATGTTATAGAATTATTCTATTAGATTTAATAATTTTTTTAACTCTGAGTTGCCAGGTGTTTGAAATTTTTTAACTGTATCTTTGCCTTTCGGTTATGATCTATAAAAAGTGTGGATTTTACTTTCATGTTTCCTAGGAGAAAATCCGGAAAATTCCAAGCACCCACTCTGACAAATATGCATACAGAAACGCAAAAACATTTATATTTCTTTGTTAAACGGGATTTTGAACCTAGAACTTTCCACTCTAAAAAGTCTATATTTTCATTAAAACAGTTTTAATTTACTTAATATTATTAATCTATAAGCAATTTCAAAGCATTTAATTTTGGGTACTTTGTATAAAAGCACCTAATTTTGGAAATTTCATCCTATATTGCACTGTTAATCTGTGATAACATAAGATCCTTTCTTCATAAGAATTTTTCCGAAATATTTAGGTTTTGGGGAACATTATGCACTTTATAATTTTAAATATTTGTTTACACAATCATTCTTTAATTAAATAACCAATAAAACATTATTTATAATTCATTTCTGTTTTATATGCGTATTGATATGTAAACATAACACAAAACAATGCTGTTTATTAAACAAATTTAAATTGCTAAATCAAATAAATGAGCTATAAAATACTCATCCTTAAGATATATTTACAGTAATAGTAATTGGACAAAATATTTAAAATAATACATATTATCTGAATGCCTCTTAAAAATTAATGTTTAAATATCTCCTCCATTGCTTTTATCTGATTTTGTACTTTTTGATTGATGAAATTGAGGCAAAGAGTAGAGAAAATATATATTATTATTTTATTACCAATTTTACTTTCCTCAAAATTAAGTTAACTAAATACTTAATTTTGAAAAAGAGTAATTGTTTCATTAATTTTATTCCTAGAACTTTCTTCTCCATTTACTTACGAGTTCCGTTATTATATATCGCAAAACAAAAGTATTTTTACTGAAAACTTTTTCATTAGTATCTTATTACTACTTTTAAACTTCAGTTTTCCCTTATGAGAATTTCTACAAAAACAATATCCAGATCTTCGATTTCGAGCACCATTTTCCTATGTCAGCAACACTACTGTTATTGGTGCATAAATACTTCCTTGAATAAACATTCTCTGGTTTTTTTCCCCTTCTTATTTCCAGTCGAACTTTTTTTTTTTTTTCGAAAAGTATTGGAACCTGCCGAGTCGACTTTTTATTCCCCACCGCTTCTGAGTTTTATTTAGTCTAAAAGGAGTGATAAGAGAAGGTGATGAAATATTTTATGCCCTTTTCCGTTTGCTCTCTGTTTATCCTCAATTCAGTCTCTTCAACAATGTTTTCAGTAGGTACTGCTCCACCCCTTCAAGAAATTCCGAGAAATAAGGGGAAAATTAAAATTGTCCCTTGAGAGATCTCTAAAATAATTTTCTCCGGAGGCCATGTGGATGGAGAGGGGCGCAGATGGGGGGGATTGTTTGGTGAGGCGAATGAAAATAACAAGCCCGCCAACTTTCTTTCCCCATCCACAATAAACTTGTGGATGTCTGGATAGATCTTTTTCTCACATAAGGAGGGAAAAGAACCAAAAACCAAAACAAATAATCCGACCCTTCTGGTGTTTTACGAGAGGAGCTATAATTTTGGTTTTTCTCGTTTAGGGTAGGGGTGGAAGGAGTCCTCACATGTGGCGTGCGCCTCGTCTGATTGGTCACCGCCCCAGTACTCTCACCACGGGCCGACGAGTCTGCGTAATAGTGTCAAGTGGAAAGAGAAATCGCTACTGTAACAGATCCTTCGATAAAGAAAGTTACATTTGGCATGATATCGCTCTTTCACTCGCCAAGTTATCTGTTGACTCTTCTTTTACCGAAGTATCCGGAACGAAGATAAAAAAAACGTCAGAAATTGTTACATATTTACCTTGAAGATTATATCACAAAAAACTGGAAGAGTTTTACAACAATTAGAATAATAGGGTTTTTTTTTCTTTTTTGAAGTTGTAGACTTTGCACACATTTGTCTCACATCACTGACACTTTGACACCTTACCCGATAATTCTATTGACAATTCTTATTTTATTTTTTTTTTTTGATCAATTAAAAAAGTATTTTATTGCTTGTACTGTAGTAGATAATATATCATTATAAAACAAAATGATTAATAAATTGTTTTCATGGTACTTGAATAATTGGTATCTGAATTTGGGAAAATTTTCAAATTTAAAGATACAGAATTTAAAATTTTTTAAACATGTGAATTTTCCAAAAGATTTTTTTATCCAAAAACTAATGTTTAAAATTTAAAGGGCAACTGTCAGTCGGTAAATTTATGCCATCTTCTACTTTAAAAAAATTGTTCGTTATATGCAGAAGAAGAAGAAATATAACATACTCCATTTACGTTAATGATAAAAGCCAAGGTGGAAAAATACGCGTTTCATTGCTTTTCAAGAAAAGTTAACTCAAATATAAGGAATTGTAAGGAAGTTACAATTTATTAAACTTTAAACGTTTTTTAGACTCAAAATGTTAATTTGCTTTCAAGAATGATAAATTATCATAGATTTTATTTCAAATATTTCTGTGGATTAGAATGCAATAAAAATATGTAAATTGTAAGGATCAAAATTTTTATATATATAGGAAATAGATTAAATGTCAGAACATTGATTTTTGTCTGAGTTTCTCTGGAATTCAAGAAATTTACTTCTTAAAATTACGGGTAACTTGGCATTTGATACCATTAAAAAACATGCTTCTCAATTATACTGTAAAAACGTCACTTGACACTTTGTAAATAAATATCGCCATAGCATTTGTAACTATAGTATTGCTATAGATATAGCTTGCTATAGATATAGTAATTTTTACTATCAACCAAGCTATGATATAGCTTGGTTGATAGTAAAAATTTATTTAATATCAATGAATTACTGAAAAATTATAAAGCAGTATTTTAAACTATATTAAATTATTTCGTTGTTCTTCTGAAACTATTTACCTGAAATATTTCATAAAATTATTTTTGTGCGTGGTAAAGGACTATCAGAATCTACCTTACATTACTTATTTTCTCACTTACATTGGAAGCCTTAATTTTTGCATGATTCAAAACAGCCATATATATTTATTGATTATTACTTTCCTTGTTAATATTTTCTTATAAATATATTACATAAACGTTATTAAATTATTTAAAAATGTTTCTTTTACAATATAATCGAATTTAATTTTAACAAAACATTTTATGACTTTGATATAGCAATACATATATATAAACACATACATATATAATTTTTTTAATATATATATCATTCTATGTCTTTAAATTAAATTAGATAAACAAAAGAAATAATTAAATGAAAAGAATCTCTCTTTGTAATATAAAAGTAAAGGATGGATATTTTCCTTTTTCCTTGAACTGGAAAATTAATCCGATGGGAAGTAAATTTTTAACGATATTAAAATCTTATTCTAAAATTATCATGAAAATTTTACTAAAACAAAAATTCATTATAAAACCAGTAAAAATTTACTTTATAATGAAACGTTTGAACTAAAAATGCGACTTTACATTAGAAATTTTATATCTTTCTGTATCTTATAGCAACTTTTGGCTTAATATTCAAAACCTTTATGCATGTTTTTACAGTAAAAATGTTTTGCAATCTTTAATAAATTTATATAATGCAGTAATTTATTTGAAAAATTCTAATACTAGCAATGAAAGTATTTTCTGATTTATTTTAACGAGAGAGAGAAATACTAATCACTCGTATACTACGCAAAAATGTTTTTATAGGGAACAAAACTGAATTCTTTTTTTAAATATATAGAAAAAAAAATTTATAAAATTTTCATTATATATTTCTTTAAAAAAAGGAGAAAAATTATTACAGTATTTTTCTTAAAGTAAAAAAAGTGAAATTTGTAACTAATTTGTTCCCCCATATTCATCCTGTAAATGTGTTTATTTTATGCATCTCTTGTTGCGGCAGAGAAGGGACTGTAAAGACAACACTAATTTATTAGAATTGAAGTAATAATGCCATTGAAACACATCATAATTCTTTCCTGTAAATTCATTTTATTTTGCATTAAATTACTTCGAGACAATTTTTTCACTTGCAGACGATATTTCAATTACAAGTGTTTCAAAAATGGTTTTATCTATTATTTATCAAAATGATTGTTCAGTTTATATCACTCGAATGCTGACGATATTTACAATAGTATTTAAATACATTATAATCGATAAAAATCGGACTTTAGACTCATTTATTATGTAATTTAAGTCTCATTCTCTAACATTTACGCATAATCTTAGTATTTATTCTTTGGAAAATAAGTATGTTGATTCAATAAAAAAATAGTTATAAAAATAATTTGATAAATTCTTTAAAATATACTCTTATTCATACGTGTATAATATATATATATATATATATATATATATATATATATATATATATATATATATATATATATATATATATTTATATATATATATATATATATATATATATATATATATATATATATATATATATATATATTTCAATTATAAGACAGAAAGAATTATGAGTATTGCATATGAATCAATACTAGAAATAAATTTGTATAGTAAATTTATATATAGTAAATTAATAGGGGGAATATAATTTAATTTAGCAAATAGTATCAATTTATAGTTTCATTTATTTAATTTTATAGCTATATTTATTCTAGGACTGTCTAATTGTAAAAGTAATATGCAATTTATAATAATTATTTTAATAAAATACATACAAAAATATGTAAATGGATTATTTGCAACTAATTTATTTATAATTAAATAAGACTGCCATGAAATTTTTATTCACTATTTTGCTATCTTGTGAAATAGTAAACTAAATTTAATTATTCAGTGATAAATTTTAGTAAACAATAAACGTTAGTTTATGGTGATTAAATGTTTTAATGTACGTTAATTAGTTTAAATATATATGTATGAAAGGGGTAACGGATATGAAATGCTTTCTACCCCTCTCTGGGCACTTAAAATAATCGCAGTGGGTGTCTCAGCAGCCACTAGTTGAACACAGTTAGAAGCTGGAATTCCCAATTAACGTTTTCCCTCATTTGCCAAATTTTAAGTAAGGCGTAGTTAATGAAGCAGGAGGTGAAGAAGCTCTTTGGCGTCGTCGCGAGTTTCGCCCTTGGCGATATTTCGGAAGGGGGTAATCAGTAAACCAGACAGCCCTAGGAAAATCAGTACTATGGCGACTGGAGAAGCGGCATCGCTCTCTTCCTCTCTCTTTTACTTCATTTCGGGTTAGTTGATGGGGCGCAACGTCAACCCCCACCCTCTTTCCAGTGGCTGCAATTTTGGGAAACCAAATCAATCGCTTACTCGATTTGACTCTGTTTAACAAGCTACTTTGAAATGCCGCCGTACTGATACGATCAAATTGGCTGGAGAAAAAAAAATTACTTCAAAAACTTTTGAAAAATCGTCTGCGGGATTTTAAGAATTCGTGGGAAAAAATAAAATTTTCCTGTGTCGAATGGTTTCAGTAATAACAAACTTTAAAAACTATGATGATATATTTTTCGATTTTAGGACTTGATTTTAAATAGACAGAATTTTTCAACTGTTTTTGATTTTAATAAAATTTTTTACTCTTAAAGAAAATGTTGCTTTCACTTGCAAACGATTTTTCACATAAATATAATACTTGATAAAAAAAATCATTTGAACAAGTTCAAAGTAATAAACATTTTTTAAAAAGTTCGATTTTAATTTTAATAAGTAAATTTTCCATCGGAAATGTTTTATCATTTTTGGAAATTTGGAAAATTTTAAGATAAAATGGAAGGATTTATTCGAAAACGGCACCATTCTCTACGTGAAGCAAGACGAAAATCCCTGCATTTCGGCCGTAGGTTTTCAGAATGGTGAGTATTTAATTTTATTTTAATTCGAAATTATGATTGTTCTTTTAAGAACAAATCAATTTTAGAAAATTTACACAAATTATAATGTCTATCTCATAAATTCGACAGGATTTATGATATCACATCAACATATACAAAATTTTGTTTACTTAAAATTCCTAGTAAAAAAGTTGGAATCTTGCTTAATATACCTTTTTAGTATATGTAATAATTTCAATATTTTTCTCATTCGTATTGTTTTTTTATTGCATGACTCATATTTTGGAAAAGTGTTATTGCGCAATGCGTATATATATATATGTTCTTAGTATAATATCTTATTCATTTTTAATGTAAAAAAAAATATTATAAAAAAGCGTTAAAAATACTTTTATCATTTTCTTGAACTTTTATCTTTTTTGTGTGTGAAGAAAAATTTTTATATATATATATATAAACTTTAGTAATGGCTGAAAAATATTGAAAAGTAGATTTTTCGCTATGAAGTGATTATTGTTTTGAGCAAATTTATTAAATATTTAAGATGCTGCAATATATTTCGAATTAGATTTTACATATAATATAACAATTGCATTCAATTAAGTTATAGAGATTTGAGTTTAGAAAATAAAGAAGATTATATTTTCATTAGATTACCTCAAATACATATTATTTGTCATGCCCGTTATAGAATAAAATTTCATAAAATGTATACTTCAGTTAAATAAAAAGATAAAATATCTGAATACATTGCTTGCTCCTTATAAATCAGCAATTAAATTTCTTCTATTAAATTGATTTTTGTATTTATTTATTTTTTGTGTGTGCTATTTTCTCTCCCTCTCTCATATTGATGTTTACTAATTTGCATTCTTTCGTAACTCGTAAATATTCTGTTTTGCTTCTAATTGTTGAAATAATAATATTTAATAATCATTCCATGTGTGCAATTTCAAGTAAGCAAATAATTAACTAAGAAAGATATATTTTAAAATAAACTAAAAATATTTGTATGTAAATAAATAATTTAAAATGAAATCATACATTTATTTATCATTTTATTTTCCAATTAAAATACAGTAATTCAAGAGAAATGATACAAATGATGATCTTTCTTTTTTTAAAATTATATTTTATAAGAATAATGTAATTTTATTTAATAACTCTTTATGTGGGTTTCTTTCGAATGTTTTATCATGTATTTATATCCCTTTTAAATCAATTTACCTGTATACTTAATATTTTAGGAAAAGTATAAGAAGAAAATATAAAATTTCATTTTCTTCTTATACTTTAATTAAGATATTAATCCATATAGTTTTGGTTTTATGCTTAAACTGATTTAGATAACTGTACATTGTCTTCATTTAGCAATAAAAGCTCGATATTTTACGTAAATGCAGAAAGGTTTCTTATTTTGCTGTGAAATATCAATGAATAAGTTATGTTTCAATCAGAATTTGCTTTTTCCATTTCATGATTTTATTTCATTCTATAAATTTACTTCATTACGTTTATGTTCCGATGAAAAGTTATAATCATAGTTATAAATATAATAAAAAGCATTAAGCACTTTTTATGAATGTTATAAAAACAAATACTTTTTAATGCAATTATTAAATATATTCTTATAGAATTATATTTCTTCTCCAACAGGAAAAATATCAGACACTCACATTCAAATCATTTGTTTTATCAATATTTTTATTGGAATGAAGTTTTAATTAAAAAAAACTATATTAATTGGAATTTCCCGGCAACTTTGCAAAGTTTCGTGGTTTTAAAGCCGCTGATGCATTTTATTTCAAGTTATAAAATCCGTAATATAAACGCTTATTTTAAATTTAACTTCAATCAATGTAACATTAGAATCATTTGATAAGAATGTTTCGATTGTAGTTCTTATGAGTTTACGTTGCAAAATCATATAACAACTTACATACAAAGGCTCTTGTTTTTTTTCCATTTATTTATATATGAAACCTTTATTTTTAGATTAAATATTTTAGTTATAGCAGCACGATTCCTATTATAGGGCGTTCTTTTTTACATACTTATTATTTTGAAGCATATTTATCATTTTATTTAGTACTCATTTCTTTTCCCTTGAAACAAAACATTTATAAATATGACTACAAACTTTGTTTTTCATGCAATTACACATAATTTTTTCTTCATTCATAAGAAACTACCAGTGTGTCTTACAAATGAGAAATCAAATTATGTCAAAATAAAATTGAATGTTACATTATTATTTCAAGGGACATTTTTGCTTGTGTCGAATATATATCGTATAACAGTCTATTGTCGGAAAATTAAGATACATTCTAACAAAATATCACAGAGTATTTTTAATTGCCGTTAATATAGATATCATTGCAGTATATTTTTCACATAGCAGTATATAATTCTATTTTTTCCCCTATGTTTGTTATAAAGTCTATTATGCCATCGATGTGTTATATCGATTATAAATGAATAAAGAACGGTCACACACTTCAAGTTACAGTTTAAAGATCAACAACTTCCTATTGTACTTTAATGTCTCATAGAGTTCCTTAACAATATAAAGCGCATAACATAATTTATTTTAATTACGATAAAAATTAATTTGTCTTATTTTGATGAATGATTTATTTGATTATACGATTTTTATTCTTATTAGTTTTGATGATTTGCATAAATTTTTTAAACTTTATGAGTGCTTGACTTATCACTCTAAAATAGAGAATTTGTATATAGTGATCAACAAGTTAATATTGTAAGAGTATTGAGTTAAAATATATAAATTAGTTTCGTTTTACTTTAATAAATATCTCTCTCTCACGCATATAGAAATTTGAGATACTTCCAGACAGTGATTTTCCAATAGAAAAATGTCATTCTTCTACTTTAATTTCGATGCAAGTTTAATACATAGTTCTTAATTTTTTCTTCTAATTTAGTTCTGGGCTAGGTACTGAGAAATATGCTAGTCCAACAACAATTCCTAATTTATTTCAAACCGCTGTAGTCAGTTGTTTAGGTCATAGTTTTCATTATCGGTAGGTAATGAGTTCTAATCTCGATTTAACTGAAGATCCATCGTAATTACCAAAAATCACTGGGACATCTTTAATAGGTCGTGGTTGCAATGTACTTCAAGTGAAATATTGTCTCTAAAGGTCTTGTTTTAGAGTCTTCAACTGCTTCTAAATACTGAAGATTTCCACCTAGCTAGCAGCTTTCGAATTTGATCTAGATACAGTGAAATATGCTGGTGTAACAACTCCTAATTTAGTTACTAAAAAATATGTTTATTCTGTCTAAAATGCTTAGGATAAGTAATTCTATCTAATATACATACGATTATTTTTTTATAAAATAAACTTGATCTCTTTTCTCAAGTGCATGAATCCAGATAAGGATAACATATAGAAATAGATTCATGGGATGTTAATAGTACAAAAATTTTATGTAATGCTGTAGCACGTAGATCACTCCTTTCAGGTAAAATCTGCAGTGAATCTCTGAAATAGAAAAGGTACCCACTCATGGCAATTGCGATTGAATAAAATAAATCAATCCTCTGTTGAACAACAGATGGGACTTCCGCATTCGCATAAATATAAAAAAATCAAAGTTCTTTGGGGTAATCTTTTGTTCGTATTTCATGTGTTCTATTCTGAAAGAATGAAAGATGTATATAGCTTCTCTTTTTATCACACACACACACATATATATATATATATATGTGTATATATATATTCACAATTCTTCTTTTATCTTTGTACGTTGTACAAGCTTTATAAATTTTTCACTTACAAAAAACATAGAAATCAATTAAACCCAATTAAATCGTTACTCGTATGGTTAATTTATAGTTCTATGCAGATATATTGAGCTTCAGAGAAAACATCCTAGAATTTCATTGATTATAAGAAATTAATAATTGAATGATTTTTTTATACTATGCCAATTAAAATTCGATTGTGCAAATGAACAAAAGGAAGGAATAAAAAGAGAAATGGATAAGTAGTGATAGTAATCTTGTAAAAAGATACATGAAACTTCTAACTGAAAACAACATTTTAAATTGTTTATTTTCCACGGATCAGATATCAATGCTTAGATATTATACACTAACCCTTTCTACAATTATCTAAATTTAAAATAGTTAAATTTTAAATAGGCATACTTTTAATTAAGGCATACTTGATATACAATATCATAATATAAAATTTATCCTTTTAATAAATCTGTTTTTGTTGTTTAATTTTTTGCTTTGTGTTTGTTGTTTAATAAAAGCTCTATTATACTATTATGTTAATATAGAAAAATTTATTTACAAAAGTACATGTGGGGTTAAGTTTTAGAATAATTCTTTCATATTATTTACAAATGGTGAAAGGGGGTTTTGAATAAAGTGATTTCATATATATATATATATATATATATATATATATATATATATATATATATATATATCGTAACGGATAACAAAAGTGTTTATCTTTACAAAAAATTATCTTGGAGTCTATACAAATATATCTCAATTCCTTTCTACCACATTAATGGATTTATAAATCTTTGGTTTTTTATAGGTTCGTTGTAAGCAATGGTATTTCAATAGATATTTATCCGGTTTCATTGCGTAGTTTCCTTAATATTTGTTCTTTAGGGTCCATCAAGAAATTATTTGGAAAAAATTATTTGATTGAATCCATCTATACAAGATTGATTATACTAAGAGAAAATACATCTGAATCGCAGAAAAAATTCTGAAATACGATGACAAAAAAAAATTTGTCTTCTCCATTAGAAAAGAATATCACCTCAGCAATTATTTACCCAGAGATACTCAATCACTTTCCCATCAAGTGTCCGAATCCGATTTCTTCCAGAATGAAGGGGGAAAAAAGCAACATTTAAATTATTCATTTCTTTCCTCCTCCCCCCTCCAATATTAAAAATAAAATATTCAAAGGAGACGAAGTATTTCGTATCGCCGCAATCCACCGGCGATGCTACTCGTTGCTTGATCCATTATTCAAGCGAAAGCGGGTGACAAAACTTCGATGATCCTATTTCTGGGATGGAAACGGTTATCAAGACCTGAAATCTTTAACTCGCTCTTTCATGAATGATTTATAGTTCCTGGTGAAAGGAATAAACAGAATAGGTAGAGACAGCAAGTTGGGAAGCTTTTTTTCCCGTTTTCGCCCAGGAGAGAAAGTTATTCTTCTGCCGAAAATCCTGGTTGCGATTTATTAACAATACAAAGATTTTTATCTACTTTTTATCGCTTTTTAGCTTTTTCCTTCCAGATTTATTTACCGGTTTTAGTTTGAGAATGAGGTATATTAATCTACTGTTTTCTGTCTTTGGAGTTGAAATGTGAAAATAGGACTGTTTTCCCACCTGAGCAAATCACAGTAAAGAAGAAATATTTCAAAGTTGCTGCTCGTTTTGACTTCTTTGAATTCTTCATTCTGGAATGAGGACAAAACTTTTCAGAAAATTCAGTTTCCATTTAATGATTTTAGTCAAGATAAATCTGTTATTTGTAGTTATTATCCATATTTTTTTAAATATTTTTATATTCTACCTAGTGATTTTATCTTTTTTATAATTGCGAAATTATTCTTTAAAATGCTTAAAACTATACAGAAATATGATACCTATAAAAAGTAACACTTTGATATAAATAACTTGTATAAAGAATTTTTTGTATTTTCGCAAAATCAAAAAAAAAACCCCAATTTTTATTTTTAAAACCAATTAAAGAACCTATTACGTTCCATTGACAATATATAATTCTTCTCATAAAAATCACTGATCTTAGAAATAGAATAAGTTGTTTAATATATTTTATAAAAATGTTAGTTTTTTGTATTAAAGACTCTACTAAAATTTGATTATTTCTTTTTTATTAAATTGAGAAATAGAAAATTTAAATAAATTTTTTTTACTAACTTAAATTAATGTTATTTAAATAAAAAAGTTTTCAAATAAAAACAAATTCTTTCATAATATAAATACTATTTCCATTTTAAATGCTCTGTTTACGGTTACGGAATAATTTGATATAATAAAATAAAAAATATATTTTAACGTGTGTATAATAAAATATAAATAACTCTGATGAATAAATCTTATTTTGTTTGTCCTGAATCTATTTAAGAATAAGTACACGGGACAGATTAAACTCATATCAGGATGTTGGTTTTTAGCTTATTTAAAAGCTGTTTTCGAACGAAATATTGATTATAGTGTTTGTAATTAATTTAAAAATATAAACAATGCTGATTTAACTCCTTGTAAATTTACTTACATTAAGATGTAATTAAGTCAAATCACGTGACATTCCGTTCCAGAACTCATTTTGCCACAAGAACGAAAGCTTGTGGCTTTATTGCCCCTTTTAAAATTGCCATACATGCATAGCCGTTAAGGGTAGAGAAAAATAGTCTCGTCCTCAGATATGAGCTTTCCTTCCTACAATATATTTTTAATGAATAACAACATTTATTATTTTGTCCTGATTTCTGAAAAATATTGTTTTCGCTCACAGCATGTATGTTTACACTTTTCTTGATCAAGCACCGATTGGAAATGTATTAACAAATAGATCTTCATTTATTGTGGATTAAAGTGAATAAAGTATTTAATATCCTTATAATGAAAGAAAAGTTCAAACTTTCAGTACCACATTCATTTCAATTTCAGGTGATCTATATGTGAAATCCCCTTTCGTAGTGTAACATAACGTTTTGAGCAGCTAAGTAAACAATAAATTTCCCTAAGGAATAGTAGCTTAAATAGAATATCTTAATCGCAATTTCTTCTCCAACTCCGAATTTAGAGACCCTTTTCCACATTAGAAGTTAAATCCCGCAATAATTGACGAACTTGGCACACTAGTTTAATTATCTCTTTTAACAAGTTATTTAGAAATATTAAATGGCTATTTGTTATTCACTTGTTAAATAGCTTTATAATATAGTCTACAATTAATATGTTTTTGAATGTAGATATGTTCTAAAGTTATGATATTTTAAAACTAGACTCTTGCACATTTTCAATACAATATACATATTTTTAATACTTCATACCAGCTGAAAAATAATCGAAACTTCATATCTTTAATTTCTTTTATACTTCATTTAAAACAAATCTTATATTCTCACTTTTAGCTGCAGAATATTTTCACAACTATAACCTCGTTGATTTACATATAGTCATATCTAAAAAAATAAATATTATTAATCTTGTAAATAATAGCATTACTTGAACTTCCGGATATCCGCTTTTTTAAGTAAAAAAATTACACATTTCTGCTTATTTATTATTATTTCAAAATGTATTTTTTTCATGTGCACTATTCTTGCAATAATGTATATTCCACAATTTTCTCAAATGTATAATATTTCAAGGATATTTCCAAAAATCTGAGATTCTACATCAGTTTCTCATTATTGGAATTTGAAACTTCATTTTATGCTATTTCGCATAAAAGTCTTTAATTCATGTTCTTGATAATTTGCGTTTTTTACAATCAAAACTTTAGAGATGATTTGTTATCTAATATTGTATATTAAAAACTAACTACATATGTTGGGTGATGAGCAACAGAATAGTTAAAATGCTAAAAAATTAATGGACGTGTCAATCAATATCTACATTTTTTACGAGATAGTTAATTTAGAAGTCTACTATAACAATTTTTGAGCTCGATAATCATTAATGGTATGGTTGTTTGTAGTGATTCGGATATATATATATATATATATATATATGCTACAATAACTTGTTGACAAGTATATATGAGTTATCCATTTATGGTGGTACGTGATGCAAATACATGTGAACTAAATGTTATTTTTGTGGACTTGATAAACAATTCATGTTAATTTATTTTTTCGAACTCTGCATCCGGGTTCAAATCCTGAACAAAATGCAAAAAACATTTCTAACGCACATTTTTCAACAATACAATTTAGCGACGGAAATTTCTTATAATATCTTTCTGAAGATATTATATAAAATTTTCTCGCCACTAATTTGTATTTCAGCTCTTTTGTGTGATATAAATCTCCAAATTACATTTTTCTATTATTTTATACATGAAACAGTTTTTTGGATTTAAAACACCGATCTGTTGTTCAATGATTTAATGTTTAGATCTGAAGCTCATGAGCTCTACTTAGTGAGTATACTTTAGAGTTTATACTCTTCTTTATAAATTCAGTGTTGGTTCCATTATAATAAAATTTTGTATAAGAAAAATTGATTAAGGCAAAGCAAATCAAATTTTTGTTTTTGCTCGACTTATTAAATCGCTAGTTTTCATTGATCTGGGTTCTTACTATTTAATTTAAAATGGTCAAATGATTTAAGAATAAGATAGTAAGTGGATAATATAAAAACTATATATCAGAAATATCACAAAGGTTTCATTCAATAGCAACTACTCGCGCGTTCTATTTGATCACGTAAGTAATATACTTTTTTGCCCGAGTAAAGCTTTTTCAAATATGGCGTGACGCTATGAAATGATCAAAGAGGAAAACTGCATTGGATCTTCTTCTGTATCTGTTGCGTGATTCATGGTAACTTTCATCGCAGCATGATGGGGAGCATTAAAGTACAACCCAAATTCTCATCTGTCCCAAAGCACGCGACGTGTGACTCTTTCGGAAGGAGTGACCTACCAAGTCACGTGTCAATTTTATTTGAAATTGCTTTAGGTTATTTAATTGTCGGATGAACATCTCTTTGGAAATAAGAAATTTCATCTAGAGAACATTTTTATTATGCCTTCAAAAATTTTTAGAATAATAAAAGGCCATGAATTTCATTTTTTACCTGATCAATATGCATAAAAAACTGAAAACCGATGTTCAACAAAGGCTATGATCAAATCTGGAATTTATCTCTTCGAAGACATCTATTCAACCATTGGACACTGTGAGTCACATGATCTTCATACAAAAATTAATGTAGCTGTTGCTGAATATCCGTTGCAGCACAAAAATATGTATTAAGAACATCGCATAATCAAAATTATATTCTGACGAGTTATCAAATATTATTATTTGATTTAGAATAATTTTTATATATCTATATCATTTTCATCACTGTTATGATTGTAAAATACTGTAAAATGAGAGACCCTATTTCATGCGGAACTTTTTATAAAACACCCCTTCATAAACATCATCACACTCCTTTTCTAAGTATTTTTTTTTTGAAGAATTTATCTCAAGTCTCTTAATTAAAATAATACGTTATATCTGAAGAAATTTCGTTATTTCCTCTTTTCTTGTAAGAAGCTATAGTTAAAAGTGTGGACAACAAAAATCTTTCTACATTCTTTCTTGCTTAAGTAAACACATTCTATCTCCCTAATTTTAAAATCAATTCTCAAAGTATTGATAAGTATATTTCTATGTCAAGAAATATATACTTTTATTTCTTGACATACAAATATTTGGCTAGGACTATTTTTTTAATAATTTTAAATAAAATTAACTTTATAAATAAAAAAAATAGTTTGTAGCTGTAAATTAGATAATAATTTTTATCGTTTTTGATAAATCTATGAAAAAACTATATTATAATTAAATTTCAGTTCGGTTTATTTGTCTGACAGCTGCCATTTCTTTCTTTCTTTTCTTTTTTTTTTAACATGAGGGCTAAATAGACCAGGTTCTATAGTTTAAAGTGGATTCCTAACCAATACAAACACCCATGCCCGAGGGGAGTTTGAACCCATGAATTGTTGAACCGAAAGGCCACACCCATTAAACATTCGACTGTCTCAATTAAAATTAATTTATTAATTGTACTTCAAAATTAATATAGTTAATATTCAATATATCTTTGCGTTTTTTTATTATTTTTGTTTATACCTAATAATTAATTTCAGATGATATTAATAATTTGAAATATTTGCTAGTATCAAATGTCTTTTGGGATTCCTATGAATATTTCCTATTAAGTTTGAGAGAGAGAAAAAAAACACTTAACTTCCTCATAATAGTACTCATAAACGAGATTTACGTAATACAAATCTCACATTCCGATTCAACGAAACTTACTTGTTATTTATATTTCGGTTCTTTTTACTCGGAACTGTTTAATGAAAGTTGTAGTGATCCTTAAATGCCTTCTCAAGGGCAGCTTCAACAGCTGGAGAATCGCTCATTCGAAATCCGAAACCACTGAAAATGCTTTTAGCTGGTATTCGGGTGATGTTTGCAATCCACGTCGTTGAGTGACGTATGTTGATGATTCCGCGTGTCAACAACCTTATCTTCTGGAGCGTTGATTAATTGCGTTGATCTTCTCGGAAAAATAATATTTAATGTAAATGAGCATTATGTTCTTTTTTTCTCGATATGGATTATGTATCATTTGGTGTTGATGTCTTAGATAAATTTATCGCTTGGCTTTTCCACTGATTATGAAGAGATGAAAATTAAAGCATAAATATTGAAGATTACTGTTGGGAAATCAAAATGCTTGAAGAGGTGGCGCTTTTATCAAGATATGAAATCAGCTTTGTTATTTTAAGTAGATCGCTAAAATTAGCTCGTATTTCGAAATCTCATTGGGAAAAGATTAAATTATTTTTACTGAAGAAGCCTTATAAACATTCTGAGCAAATAATTTTAAATGTATCATTTGCTCTTTAAGAATTCATTTTGAATTAATGGGATTAAAATTCATTGAAGAGAATATATTATTATATAGACAATATGTGCGGTTAATTTATAAAATGTGATGTAAAATTTAAAATTATTGATTAATGTATAGAAATATCATTTTTTTATCTTTCATTATTGATCTATGCTAATAAATTATTAATATTAATTCTAGATAGTGACTAAATACGTATAGCTAAATTATAAGAAGTAATTATAATTTTCCAAATTACATGTGTACGTGTGTAAATGATATATAATGTTATATGCATATATCATCACAGAGACAAATGCAAATATAAATTTAATTGATAGCTGTTGTTATTGTTTTATACTTTAAAATGTGTTTTAAATTAAGATAATCCAGAAAAAGAATCTATAAAATAGTAGACGATGGGATAATAGATTAGTTACAAATATTATAGTCAGGTCGGATATCTTTGGAGTATGACCCCCACAAGAATAATCAGTACCTGGATTCATTTTAAAACATTTCAAAACATGTTGATCTAAAATTTCTTTCTGACTTTATTTCATAGAAAAATATGATTCATTGTCAAAGTTTTTTATTAAATTTTTTAATGTGTTTGTAAGAGAATGATTCTGGCATTGACCTCGTCTACTCACTGTGATTCAAAACTATGCATTGAATAGTTATGTGTAGCGGCCTCAGGTGGCAGGAATAGATTACCATAAATGTATTCTAATAATTTTAATTAATACTATATAAGTTTTTGTAAAAAAAAAATATAGGATATCTATCTCTATAAATGGTTGCAGGAGGAAATTTTTCGTCGAAAGAAATTCTATGAGATTTTCTCTAATTCATTTAATTTGTCCTGTTGAGTTTATTTTTGATAAAACTAGTATTATCATATTTCAACATTAATTAGTTTTGCAATTCTTTCAATGCATATTTGGTGATAAGCCGTAATCCAATAACCTTTAGATTGTATGAGTTTCATGCATATGAATATATTTTAATGTGACTCATGCTTTGGAGTGCATTTAAATGCAATTAAATGTAGGATGGTTATTTATGTATAATATATTTCACCGAAATTATTTCCTTATGTCAGCAATCAAAATATTTTTTTGTAGAAGTAAATTTGATAAAATCTCTAATAAACTCTGAACACCCTAGGATTCGAACCTCAGTTTTCACCTTATTATGTTTTTTTTTTTTATTTTATTTATTTTTTTTCTCAATTAACACAGCAACAAAAATAAGTTAGAGAATATTTTTTAAAATGTATTTTTGTAATGTAATTATGTTTTTATCTGTTTCAAAATGTTTATCATGAACATGCTTCTAGAAACGTTCCTTCATCATCTTCTTATCGTCTTTTATTTAAAATGAAACTGAATGTTTACTCAAATCACTTTCAGTATCACTTTATGAACTATTCGCATTCCCCCCCCCCTCAATTTGATAAGCAATGTCACTTATTTAATAAACAGAGCAATCTCTTGTAAAAATAGCGAAATCCTAATACAATCCTAAAAATAACAGTCAATATTGTAACCTATTTATTCTAATCATTAACATTTGAGGAAGAAAATCACATTCTTCGGATATTTTTCCCAACCAATTAAAATTGAGTACGTGTAATCGCAATAATATTGTTAAGGTCAGATAATTGGTAAAGTATTCTGGGGCATTTATTATCTCTTGAAAGTGCGCATTGAATTTTAAGTTCTGGTGGTTGACTGATATTCAATTTCCTTAAAACATTTAGGGAGAATAAACTTAAATTAAAATTAATAATATGTAGAAATGGAAATGTTCAGTTTTTTAATGCAACTGTTACTTATCTGCTTGCACATTTGCCTGAGTGAGTTCTTGGGATTTTTCTTGTTTCTCTCTCTCTCTCTCTTGTAATAAATAAATAGTACATATTACTTTTAAAATACCCCATTAAAAACTACATTTTTTATATACTGTAAAATCCTAACCGTAGCCTTTGGGCTTAAGGATGTTTATTTATACTGTGTTAAAGAATATCAAACAAGCTTAGACAGATCAAAAATGAAAGCGAGCAATTACCAGTAAAACTCATCATGCCTATAACAACTTCAAGATAAAAATATTAATGTGAGGGAATAACTTATAGTATAAATCATGAATGGGGTTTTTCCAAAGACAAAACAAAATTAGAGAATATGATTCATTGCGGTTTAAGGAAAGAAAGTTTTAAGTAAGTCTCCATCGCTTAGAAAAACTAGGAGCTGAATGTTGAGCCCTTCAAGAACAGTTCATAAGTTCGACTCTTCCTCAGAGGTAATTGCTTAAAGTGTTTCGAAATCCACTTCATCAAAATGTTGGTCCCATTATGAATTTGTTTTCGTGTATAAAATTGGTTGCAGAACAATGGAGAATCAAGCTTATAGTATGATAAATTAAAAGATGATTATATTTTGATTTTTTTATATTTTTTAGAAATTCGTTGCCATTCTTTGACAAACAATTGAATTAAAATATTTAATTTATACATTTCATGAAAATTATATGTTTTTTTTTAGGATTATATGTGTCGTAAAATCAAATGTAAACTACTTCTTTGTAGAAACATAAAAAAAAATAAATAAAACCAATGCACCAAAGGAAAATATAATATTTAAATAAAGTAAAATATTAATATTTTCAAATTTTATTTTCAATAAAATGATTTTTTTATTTTTATCTGGCAATCGTATTTTTCTAAGCATATTATATCTGTTTACCTTGTTAGTTATCTATCAAAACTTTAAATAACTTTTAAAACTCGAATTTTTTTTATCAAATCCTGCTGATATTCATACTGCAACTCAACGGGATGCTACCAATTTATTTTCTGTCGTCATTTTTTTTTCATTAAAAAAAAATAGAAAAGTAAAACACGTTTGAATAAATTACATTTTTAGCTTTCTCCCAAAGGTAAAATATTAAGTACGAAGCCTAATATTGAAGAAAGTGCAGTAATCCATGCAGGGAAGAATGTTATTGCTATTGAAACTGTTTTCGTATTGAACTGACCGCTGGAGCGGCAAATGGAGAAAAACTTCCACCGCGTGCTTTCGATTCGGATGGTTGAATAGAGAGCGATATTTTTTCATAGTTAGGTTTTTATTCAATGATATTTAAATTCGTATCGTTAACATTTTATTTTTTTATTCTTTGAGAAGAATAATGACTGTCTTCATTGGAAAGAGTAGAAAATGTTAATTCACTTTTATTACCTTTGAAAATAGCATTGCAGTCTGAAGAATGAGTTTTTTCTTTATGAGAAAAATACACCATAGCAAAATCAAACCATTATTCTTAACTTTTCGAATATTGTTTTTATCCGATGCTAGGTTTTTAACGGTTTTTATTAATCGTATCGACACTTGTGACGGAAAAAAAGAAATGTCTTTATTAGTTATTTTGTATTGTATATCATATAATATGGTAAAGCACAAATTATCATAAGGAATATGTCAGTTTCTGTTATTATTTTTCCAACATTTTTAATGAATGAATGAACTAATAGGATTGGGATATATATTTGTTCATTCAATCTTTTATTTATTTATTTATTTTTTTTTTAAATTATTGATAAACGTTAAATTATTAAATTTAACAAACTAACACTATAAGCTAATTCTCCTACCATTTCATGCTTTCAAACAATACGCAGGTTGCTATTTTAAATATTTCATACGTTACTTTTAAATACAAGTTACTAACAAACAATTTCTGTCGAAAACTACGACATCTAGGTGTAAAAAGTGCAATTAAATTGAAGCATTCAAAGTGTTTAAATTCGGCTCTGAGCAAGATACAATATCAGTCACGAGTTTAAAAAATTCGTGATTTTTTATGGACTGCATTGATCACATACAATCTTCAATGATCAAACTAATTATCGGTACATCACGTCATTGGACTATGCAACTTTGCCAAGAAATAATTCGATCGTCAAAAAAAGTTGCGAGCTCAATATCTGCCATCCGCAAACTATAGTGCTAAAAGTGCCTGTGAACGCTAAATGTTCTATAAGTTCCAATTCCTTTCACTGACGTGCTATAAAAGTTAGAAAAACGGATTGCCAACTCAGGTATCCATCTCATCATTTGACAGAGATTCAAAATCACGAGCCGATTGAATAATTACATAGCTCTTTGTCCGATATTACGTTTGCATCGCTTTCATATCTTGTGTACTCTATAAATTTTTCTTAAATTTATTTTCTCCATTGTGACATAAAATATTTAGAATTGGTTAAATAAATTATGAAAACTAATTATGTCCTGTAAGTATATTTATTTAAATAATAATCATATTACCAACAGAAAGATCTATCATTCAACAACAAATTGAATTCTCCACAATATTAATATAATGTATGTGATTCATATTTTATTCTTCCATAAGCACATTTTGCATAATGAAATTTTTTGGGGAAAAAAAAGAGAGAGAGAATACACACAGGAAATTATTGTTATTTTCTCCTCCAATTTTCACATATTTTTATATAATATCATGGATGTATATTTTAACTGTCGGTTTTCTACCTTTTAATATTTGAATTAAATATTTCTCCCTTTTTCTTCTCGATTTCTATCTTTACTTCATCTTTCTCCAAAATCGATATCTTAGAAATATATAGTTTTCTCCTTAAATTGCTTTAGTGTTCATTCGATTTGAACACGTTAATTTGATAAATTACTTTTTTCGTATTAAATTACTTTTTTTTTCAGCTGGAGTAACGGCTGAAGTAATAAATATAGCGCAAAAGGATTTGGATATAATCGCGGTTATTTTTCAAAAATATCATTTATATAACATTTTCTGCTATATATTGCCCAGGGACTCTGATACAGGAAATAAATTATTCTGTTATCTTGAGCTTAAGAATAAAATATGAGAAAAGGCATTTGAAAAATTGTTCGCTAATCTAGCATAAAATGACAACATTTTTAATCACAAGCTAAAATCCGAATTCTCTTTTTGCTTAGTGAAATTCTTGTGGCCTAGAAAAAATTCATTTGTATTTTATAAGTATAAAAATAAAACGACGTATAAGAAATATTAAGTGATTTTCCACGAATATTTTCTGAATTCTATTAATACTTTTATTTGTGTAATTATAAGGGTACCTTTTATAGAAATATAAATTTTTTAAATTATTTAATTTTTGTAATACTTTTAGTTACTATTATGTTTATTTGATGTTGTTATTTTAACTTCTATTTTTTATATATTTATTGAAAAACTAATAAAAATAGCCTAATGTTTATTAAACTAAAAAAGAATAAATAATAAATTAAGAGTAATTTTTTTTTATCTTTTTTAAACTATTTTTAAAAATTTTTAAAATATGGTAGGTAAAAACTTCAAAATCTTCAGAAAATTTTATTCAATTTAAAAATTTTATAAAATTTTTGAAACTTGAGGTCTTTAATTTCGGAAATTTAGTTTTCGAAATTATTGAATTGCCCAAAACACGAAACTTATTCTTATTAGAAACGACTTTCCAATTTTGTAAATTTTATTCAATTGGTTTTTATTTTTCTAAATGTTTTCCTTTAAATTGTAAATAATTCATTTTGCTCTTACTGAAGCCTTCTAATTTCTTAAAAATCTTACTTAATTTTTATTTTTCTAATTGCTTTATTTTGACAAAAAATTTCCAAAATAATTTACATTTCTAATTAGTTAACTAGCTTAATTTGAGACCAAAATCAAGAAAGATCCTGTATATATATATATATATATATATATATATATATATTCATGTACCATTTAATTCACAATGAATATCTTACCAGTAAGACTTTCTGTCATTAATTTAATAATTTATAACACATAGTGGCCTTGTGCTGCTAAGATGGATGAATAACAATTCTTCCATATTTCATCCCAACATCTGAAACAGTTGCCAAAGCAACCAATCATCCTGTCGCGTTGTCCATTAGCTTTCAGCAGAAAATATTTTAGCTGGGAGAACACAATTCCACGACAAATACGAAAAAAAAGTAGCGGAAAAAAATTAATGATGTCACGAGACATCCTTGCCTCATCTTTTACTGCATCCATTTAATTTTCAAGCTGTAAAAAAAAAAAGAAAAAAAAAATCCGAACAGAATTATCTCCTGTCCACCCTATCTCAGTAAACAAATCTTTACAACTTATCCACTTAATATATTTTAAACAAAACTTATCGCAGCCTGCATTTGCTAAAATTCGCGCTTTTGCGAAAAGTTTTTGGAAATCGTAAATAGAATTTCTCCTTTTTCGTAAAGGGAATTGCAAATCAGTTTGATCATTACCATTCCCGGCTTAGCGCCGAATGCTCCGGGCGAAGTTTGAATCTGTATGTGTGGGGAGGGGGTTGAGGGTTAATTTGGAATTCCGACTGATCTCAAGGAAAGTTTCCGACGGTGTGTTTTAACTGATTATACCTTACTTTCAGAAAGTTAACTTTGAAAATGCTTTTCATTATATATTTAATGATACTGTCAATTCATTGTAAATCTATTCGTTTTGTCTTTTTAACTTAAATAAAAAAATTTATTTAAATAAAAATATTATTAAATTTTAAATCACAAAAATTTTGTTTTGATATTCATTAAAATTTAAACAATAAAGTTCAAGGTTATCCATCATATTATTATAGTTGCTTATTTTATATTTTTCCTTTTTAACAATTAACTTAAGATTTTAAATATATATATATAAAACCACATATTGCGCTCTAATATGTTTACACGTTTAATATAAACATTATGTTCTACAGAAATTGCAATTTTACATAAAAATTTCAGTTACATGTAATATAAATAATAAATAACTTAATGTATATATATATATATATATATATATATATATATATATATATATA